>CM063510.1:156741757-156754257 GCA_032207245.1 Pardosa pseudoannulata
AAGCAAAATCCCTTTACCCGGGTAAAAAGAACGTTACATGACTGGCACAAGTAAACGGGGCTTACATGTGCCAGTCATGTATTACCCGGGTAAGGATAGTAAACTATGCTATTACCCGGGTAGAAAGGTGGGTTCTTTCTACCCCTCAATTTTTTCCCTAGCTAGGGATAATTCTTGAAAGGGGAGTACAATTCGCGTATCTACCCTGCATTCTACGCTGCTTTTGGCACGGGGCTACAGATGCCAGCCGTTTCCCTTCGCTTCTTCTGGTAACAACCTCGTCCCCTAAAAAAATTTCCGACTCCCCGCGGAGACAAAAGAAAAAAAAAAAAAAAAGAATCCACTCCAGAAAGGCGGGGGGGGAGTCAAAATTCCCCAAAATAACGGACATCTCCATTGGCTGGGAGAAGTCCGAAGTCGCTGCGGAGAATTCGAAGACCTACTGCTTAACGAGGATTCCGAATGGCTACGAACATCCATGCCATAGTGGGATTTGAACCCACGAACTAGGGTTCCGGAGGCCAGCACCCTAACCATTCGGCCACTCACTTATATGAAGATCAGGAGGATGGAATCAGGGCCGTAACTAGGGCGTGTCAAAAGGTGGCATTTGCTACGGTCGAATCAGTCTTAGGGGCGCCGCATCGTGAAGAAAATGGAGTCCGAAAGAGGACAATTCGACCCCAAGTAGAAATAAGAAAAAGTTGAAAAAAACTTTTCTTATTATAAAATCCAATGTGTTTAAAAAATATTTTTCATAGGTTTTCTTTCTTTCTTTTTCTTTTTTTTTATTTTTAGAGACTAAACCTATTATAGATTGTCACAAAATGTTTACCAAACACTCCTAATATACCTTAATATAATTCCGGGTATTTGTTTTGAATTTTGAATTTATTAAAGCTATTAAAACTAAATTTATATTTAGAGATTTGTCAATTTTTTTAAGAAAATTAAGTAAATAAAAAATAGTCCCCTCAAAAAAAAAAAAAAAAAAAAAAAAAAAAAAAAAAAAAAAACTCTTCGTTATATCAACAAAATAATATTACGAAATTATTCAAAAATATTTTGTGAATTAATTTTGAATATATATATATATATATATATATATATAGAATATATATATATATATATAATTATAATATATATATATATATATATATATATATTATATATAGATATATATATATATATATATTATATATATATAATTAGATATATATATACATATAATGTATGAATTCAATGTATATATAATATATATACATATATAATAATATATATATATATTTATATATATAAATATATATATATATATATATATATATATATATAATTTATATATATATATATATAATATTATATTATATATATATATATATCAAATTGAATTCAATGTGAGTTCATTATCAATATATATACATACATACATACACACACTAAAGCATAATTATATATACATAAATTTACATATATTCAAAATGAACTCACAAATTATTCCGCTTAATGTTAACACATTGGGAATATTATTTATAACTGTAATTACTAACGATATTATCACTAAAGTAATATATGCATATACATACATTCATACCCAGGGTCTGCCATCTCCGAGAGGGTATCGTCCGCTTTAATGTTAAAGCTGATCCCGATAGGCTGAGAGCATCAATGTATAACTGTAATTACTAAATATTTGTTACAAAATACATATGTTTACATATATACACAGGCCTGCCACAACGAGAGGTATCGTCCGCTCTAATGTTAAAGCTGATCCCGAAAGGCTGGGAGCATCAATGTATAACTATAATTACTAAATATTTGTCACAAAATATATATGTATACATACTTATATACACAGGCCTACCACCAATCAAAGGTGTCGTTCACTTTAATGTTCAAGCTGATCCCGAAAGGCTGCGAGCATCAATATATAACTATAATCACTAAGTATTTGTCACAAAATATATATGTATACATACGTACATACACAGGCCTGCCACCCCAAGAGGTATCGTCCACTCTAATGTTAAAGCTGATCCCGAAAGGCTGCGAGCATCAATGTATAACTATAATTACTAAATATTTGTCACAAAATATATATCTTTACATATATACACAGGCCTGCCACAACGAGAGGTATCGTCCGCTCTAATGTTAAAGCTGATCCCGAAAGGCTGGGAGCATCAATATATAACTATAATTACTAAATATTTGTCACAAAATATATAGGTATACATACATACTTATATACACAGGCCTACCACCCCCTAGAGGTGTCATCCGCTTTAATGTTAAAGCTGATGCCGAAAGGCTGGGAGCATCAATGTATAACTATTATTACTAAATATTTGTTACAAAATACACATGTATACATATATACACAGGCCTGCCACAACGAGAGGTATCGTCCGCTCTAATGTTAAAGCTAATCCCGAAAGGCTGGGAGCATCAATGTATAACTATAATTACTAAATATTTGTCACAAAATATATATGTTTATAGACATACTTATATACACAGGGCTACCACCAACCAAAGGTGTCGTCCACTTTAATGTCCAAGCTGATGCCGAAAGGCTGAGAGCATCAATGTATAACTGTAATTACTAAATATTTGTTACAAAATACATATGTTTACATATATACACAGGCCTGCCACAACGAGAGGTATCGTCCGCTCTAATGTTAAAGCTGATCCCGAAAGGCTGGGAGCATCAATGTATAACTATAATTACTAAATATTTGTCACAAAATATATATGTTTATAGACATACTTATATACACAGGGCTACCACCAACCAAAGGTGTCGTCCACTTTAATGTCCAAGCTGATGCCGAAAGGCTGGGAGCATCAATATATAACTATAATTACTAAATATTTGTCACAAAATATATAGGTATACATACATACTTATATACACAGGCCTGCCACCCCGAGAGGTATCGTCCGCTCTAATGTTAAAGCTGATCCCGAAAGGCTGCGAGCATCAATGTATAACTATAATTACTAAATATTTGTCACAAAATATATATGTATACATACATACACAGGCCTGCCACATCGAGAGGTATCGTCCGCTTTAATGTTAAAGCTGATCCCGAAAGGCTGCGAGCATCAATGTATAACTATAATTACTAAATATTTGTTACAAAATACACATGTATACATATATACACAGGCCTGCCACAACGAGAGGTATCGTCCGCTCTAATGTTAAAGCTAATCCCGAAAGGCTGGGAGCATCAATGTATAACTATAATTACTAAATATTTGTCCCAAAATATATATGTTTATAGACATACTTATATAAATAGGCCTACCACCAACCAAAGGTGTCGTCCACTTTATTGCCCAAGCTGATGCCGAAAGGCTGCGAGCATCAATGTATAACTATAATTACTAAATATTTGTCACAAAATATATATGTATACATACATACTTATATACACAGGCCTGCCACCCCAAGAGGTATCGTCCGCTCTAATGTTAAAGCTGATCCCGAAAGGCTGCGAGCATCAATGTATAACTATAATTACTAAATATTTGTCACAAAATATATATGTATACATATATACACAGGCCTGCCACAACGAGAGGTATCGTCCGCTCTAATGTTAAAGCTGATCCCGAAAGGCTGTGAGCATCAATGTATAACTATAATTACTAAATATTTGTCACAATATATATGTATACATATATACACAGGCCTGCCACCCCTAGAAGTATCGTCCGCTCTAATGTTAAAGCTGATCCCGAAAGGCTGCGAGCATCAATGTATAACTATAATTACTAAATATTTGTCACAAAATATATATGTATACATATATACACAGGCCTGCCACAACGAGAGGTATCGTCCGCTCTAATGTTAAAGCTGATCCCGAAAGGCTGGGAGCATCAATGTATAACTATAATTACTAAATATTTGCCACAAAATATATATGTATGTATACGTACTTATATACACAGGCCTACCACCCCCTAGAGATGTCATCCGCTTTAATGTTAAAGCTGATCCCGATAGGCTGAGAGCATCAATGTATAACTGTAATTACTAAATATTTGTCACAAAATATATATGTATACATATATACACAGGCCTGCCACAACGAGAGGTATCGTCCGCTCTAATGTTAAAGCTGATCCCGAAAGTCTGCGAGCATCAATGTATAACTATAATTACTAAATATTTGTCACTAAAGAATATATGTATACATACATACACAGGCCTGCCACCCCTAGAGGTATCGTCCGCTCTAATGTTAAAGCTGATCCTGAAAGTCTGCGAGCATCAATGTATAACTATAATTACTAAATATTTGTCACTAAAGTATATATGTATACATACATACACAGGCCTGCCACTCCAAGAGGTATCGTCCCCTCTAATGTTAAAGCTGATCCCGAAAGGCTGCGAGCATCAATATATAACTATAATTACTAAATATTTGTCACAAAATATGTATGTATACATACATACACAAGCCTGCCACCCCTAGAGGTATCGTCCGCTCTAATGTTAAAGCTGATCCCGAAAGTCTGCGAGCATCAATGTATAACTATAATTACTAAATATTTGTCACTAAAGTATATATGTATACATACATACACAGGCCTGCCACTCCAAGAGGTATCGTCCCCTCTAATGTTAAAGCTGATCCCGAAAGTCTGCGAGCATCAATGTACAACTATAATTACTAAATATTTGTCACTAAAGTATATATGTATACATACATACACAGGCCTGCCACAACGAGAGGTATCGTCCGCTCTAATGTTAAAGCTGATCCCGAAAGTCTGCGAGCATCAATGTATAACTATAATTACTAAATATTTGTCACTAAAGTATATATGTATACATACATACACAGGCCTGCCACTCCAAGAGGTATCGTCCCCTCTAATGTTAAAGCTGATCCCGAAAGGCTGCGAGCATCAATGTATAACTATAATTACTAAATATTTGTCACAAAATATATATGTATACATATATACACAGGCCTGCCACCCCGAGAGGTATCGTCCGCTCTAATGTTAAAGCTGATCCCGAAAGGCTGCGGGCATCAATGTATAACTATAATTACTAAATATTTGTCACAAAATATATATGTATACATATATACACAGGCCTGCCACAACGAGAGGTATCGTCCGCTCTAATGTTAAAGCTAATCCCGAAAGGCTGGGAGCATCAATGTATAACAATATTTACTAAATATTTGTAACAAAATATATATGTTTATAGACATACTTATATACACAGGCCTGCCACAACCAGAGGTGTCGTCCGCTTTAATGTCCAAGCTGATGCCGAAAGGCTGGGAGCATCAATGTATAACTATAATTACTAAATATTTGTCACAAAATATATATGTATGCATACATACACAGGCCTGCCACAACGAGAGGTATCGTCCGCTCTAATGTTAAAGCTAATCCTGAAAGGCAGGGAGCATCAATGTATAACTATAATTACTAAATATTTGTCACAAAATATATATGTATACATACATATACACAGGCCTGCCATACCTAGAGGTATCGTCCGCTCTAATGTTAAAGCTGATCCGAAAGGCTGCGAGCATCAATATATAACTATATTTACTAAGTATTTGTCACTAAAGTATATATGTATACATACATACACAGGCCTGCCACATCGAGAGGTATCGTCCGCTCTAATGTTAAAGCTGATCCCGAAAGGCTGCGAGCATCAATGTATAACTATAATTACTAAATATTTGTCACAAAATATATATGTATACATACATACACAAGCCTGCCACCCCTAGATGTATCGTCCGCTCTAATGTTAAAGCTGATCCTGAAAGTCTGCGAGCATCAATGTATAACTATAATTACTAAATATTTGTCACAAAATATATATGTATACATACATACACAGGCCTGCCACAACGAGAGGTATCGTCCGCTCTAATGTTAAAGCTGAATCCCGAAAGGCTGGGAGCATCAATGTATAACTATAATTACTAAATATTTGTCACAATATATATGTATACATATATACACAGGCCTGCCACCCCTAGAAGTATCGTCCGCTCTAATGTTAAAGCTGATCCCGAAAGTCTGCGAGCATCAATGTATAACTATAATTACTAAATATTTGTCACAAAATATATATGTATACATACATACACAGGCCTGCCACTCCAAGAGGTATCGTCCGCTCTAATGTTAAAGCTGATCCCGAAAGGCTGCGAGCATCAATATATAACTATAATTACTAAATATTTGTCACAAAATATGTATGTATACATACATACACAGGCCTGCCACCCCAAGAGGTATCGTCCACTCTAATGTTAAAGCTGATCCCGAAAGGCTGCGAGCATCAATGTATAACTATTATTAGTAAATATTTGTCACAAAATATATATCTTTACATATATACACAGGCCTGCAACAACGAGAGGTATCGTCCGCTCTAATGTTAAAGCTGATCCCGAAAGGCTGGGAGCATCAATGTATAACTATAATTACTAAATATTTGTCACAAAATATGTATGTATACATACATACCTATATACACAGGCCTACCACCCCCCAGAGGTGTCGTCCGCTCTAATGTTAAAGCTGATCCCGAAAGTCTGCGGGCATCAATGTATAACTATAATTACTAAATATTTGTCACAAAATATATATGTATACATACATACACAGGCCTGCCACTCCAAGAGGTATCGTCCGCTCTAATGTTAAAGCTGATCCCGAAAGGCTGCGGGCATCAATGTATAACTATAATTACTAAATATTTGTCACAAAATATATATGTATACATATATACACAGGCCTGCCACAACGAGAGGTATCGTCCGCTCTAATGTTAAAGCTGATCCCGAAAGGCTGGGAGCATCAATGTATAACTATAATTACTAAATATTTGTCACAAAATATATATGTTTATAGACATACTTATATACACAGGGCTACCACCAACCAAAGGTGTCGTCCACTTTAATGTCCAAGCTGATGCCGAAAGGCTGGGAGCATCAATATATAACTATAATTACTAAATATTTGTCACAAAATATATAGGTATACATACGTACATACACAGGCCTGCCACCCCAAGAGGTATCGTCCACTCTAATGTTAAAGCTGATCCCGAAAGGCTGCGAGCATCAATGTATAACTATTATTAGTAAATATTTGTCACAAAATATATATGTATACATACATACACGGGCCTGCCATACCTAGAGGTATCGTCCGCTCTAATGTTAAAGCTGATCCCGAAAGGCTGGGAGCAACAATGTATAACTATAATTACTAAATATTTGTCACAATATATATGTATACATATATACACAGGCCTGCCACCCCGAGAGGTATCGTCCGCTCTAATGTTAAAGCTGATCCCGAAAGGCTGGGAGCATCAATGTATAACTATAATTACTAAATATTTGTCACAATATATATGTATACATATATACACAGGCCTGCCACCCCTAGAGGTATCGTCCGCTCTAATGTTAAAGCTGATCCCGAAAGGCTGCAAGGATCAATGTATAACTATAATTACTAAATATTTGCCACAAAATATATATGTATACATATATACACAGGCCTGCCACCCCTAGAAGTATCGTCCGCTCTAATGTTAAAGCTGATTCCGAAAGGCTGCGAGCATCAATGTATAACTATAATTACTAAATATTTGTCACAAAATATATATGTATGTATACGTACATATATACACAGGCCTGCCACCCCCTAGAGGTATCGTCCGCTCTAATGTTAAAGCTGATCCCGAAAGGCTGCGGGCATCAATGTATAACTATAATTACTAAATATTTGTCACAAAATATATATGTATACATACATACACAGGCCTGCCACCTCTAGAGGTATCGCCCGCTCTAATGTTAAAGCTGATCCCGAAAGGCTGCGAGCATCAATATATAACTATAATTAATAAATATTTGTCACAAAATATATATGTATACATATATACACAGGCCTGCCACCCCCTAGAGGTATCGTCCGCTCTAATGTTAAAGCTGATCCCGAAAGGCTGGGAGCATCAATGTATAACTATAATTACTAAATATTTGTCACAAAATATATATGTATGCATACATACACAGGCCTGCCACAACGAGAGGTATCGTCCGCTCTAATGTTAAAGCTGATCATATATACACAGGCCTGCCACATCGAGAGGTATCGTCCGCTCTAATGTTAAAGCTGATCCGGAAAAGCTGCGGGCATTAATGTATAACTATAATTACTAAATATTTGTCACAAAATATATATGTATACATATATACACAGGCCTGCCACAACGAGAGGTATCGTCCGCTCTAATGTTAAAGCTGATCCCGAAAGGCTGGGAGCATCAATGTATAACTATAATTACTAAATACTTGTCACAAAATATATATGTTTATAGACATACTAATATACACAGGCCTACCACCAACAAAGGTATCGTCCGCTCTAATGTCCAAGCTGATCCGGAAAAGCTGCGGGCATTAATGTATAACTATAATTACTAAATATTTGTCACAAAATATATATGTATACATACATACACAGGCCTGCCACCTCTAGAGGTATCGTCCGCTCTAATGTTAAAGCTGATCCCGAAAGGCTGGGAGCATCAATGTATAACTATAATTACTAAATATTTGTCACAAAATATATATGTATGCATACATACACAGGCCTGCCACAACGAGAGGTATCGTCCGCTCTAATGTTAAAGCTGATCCCGAAAGGCTGTGAGCATCAATGTATAACTATAATTACTAAATACTTGTCACAAAAAATATTTTTATACATACGTACATAGGCCTGCCACCCCCAGAGGTATTGTAAGTTCTAATGTTACACGAATTGTAAGCACGAATTGTTAGTTCATAATCAAACAAAAATAAATGATAAAAAATTATTATAATTTTATAAATAGTGCACATTATTTTCGGTGTGGAAAATTAACAGTTGGAAAACGAAATTTAACCTAAAAAATTGTGTACAAAACATGACACTAGGCTTCTACTTTTACGTCGGTTAATGCACATTATTGCCGCTATAGCCGTAGTGTTTAAAAACGACTGTTTCGTTTTGGACGGCTATTGACACAAGTGTCCGTCAACGTGTTAAAGTATCAAATATGATTTTAAAACAGCACAGCATTATATTTTACATTTCCCACCCCACCGAAGCCGAACGATGGCCTAATGGTAGAGCGCTGCTCTTCGATACCGAAGTCCATGGGTTCCAATGCCACTGCTGGCATGGATGTTTGCAGATAGTCAGAATCGGCTTTATCCCACTGAACGGACACGTCGACGGGGGGTTCGACAGCGAATTCCTGTTCGAAAACGGACCTGTCGACCCCTTCTCGTTCGCACTCGTATAACACACTTTGGAGGGAAAAAAATATTGCAAAGCGATAATAAATGAAAGAAACTAATTTTGCGTAACGGAACTCCTTTACCTTGCAGGGAAAATAACTTAAAAGTAGCCTGACAACTTTTAAACCGGCAACTCTAGTATGGTACGGTAAGTTCCGTCTGGAATTTACGAAAAGGGTGACTGTTTTGAAAGGGAAAAAGGTGGGGAGGGTGGTCGGTGGATGGGTTAAACAGTAGATCCCGGTCTCATTAACCCTCTTTCAACAAAATAGTAGATCGTAGAGCTCCAAATCTAATCAAACCAAACGTCCCCCAGCCAAAGAAGAAAGTATAAATACTGATACAAAATAAAAATTAAAAAAGCAAGAAAAAGTTACGTGATAATGTCTTACTTTTAACTCCAAACTTGAATGTTTGGTTGTCAGAATAGGGTGGATAGGATAGAATTCGGATATCCTCCTCCTCCTCCTCCTCATCCTCCTCATCATCATCATCATCATCATCATCAGCGTTTGATTTCGACTGGTTATTGGAAATAAAAGTAGAGTTTTGGCCTGATATTCCTGCACTGCTGTAGAACTCAGGTTCCTTCTGAAATATTTAATGGACAATAATGAGAGAATGAATTGTTGAATTGCAATAATTATAAAGAAATATAGCCTTTTTTAACATATACTACTAATATACCTGATTTACCTTAAATTTCTTTATTTCAGGTGTACGTTTATTGCCGGGTAATGAGCCTATTGAAAAATATTCCGTTTTCATAATTTCTTCTCTGCCAATTTTTTCAGCATAAGCTTCTGTAGATTCAAGTTTGAAATCCATTTTCCTAGTAGAGTCAGCTAATACGCTTTCACCGTCATTTGATGCCTGTCTTCCAACTGCAAAGCTGACTTGATTGCAATCTCCTGCAATATGATCATCTTTCTTGCACAGCATACATCCTAAAGATATCTTCAGTTGTGATGTTTTATTTGGAATAGTCAAAAGGATGGACCGAGACTCTTGAAATTTTTCTTGAGCTTTTATTTCTGGAATGTCTGCAATAACTTGGGCATTTTCAATTCGGCATATTCCAGTCACATAAGAAATATCTAACAGTTTGCCGAATCGATCACCAATAGCGTCTTCGATATCACTTTTCGAAAGACTCTCTTTCGATTTATTGAGGATCTGGATTGATAAAAATGTTTTAAGGGGACAGATACGAATAGTCTGGCCGGATACCTTAGGCTCATTTTCCAACATTGAATCTTCATCAGGACTAGAAAAGTACACTCTGTAACCTAAGAATTTTTCATCGCTGCGTATGCAAGTAAACTGAAAATTCGGTAAATCATTTAGTGTTGCTTGCAGACATCTTACCATAAATTCAGAATCTAATTTCTTAGTGTCGAAAAATACACCTTTTTCGGTCTCACTGTCTTCCATTGTAGTTATATTTAAGAACAATTGCAAAAGATGAAATGAAACTTTTCTTATTCCAGAGCACAAGATAGTTCATTCATTCGTATTAGGATTTACTTTGATTTAAAAAGTAATAAAAATGGCAGATTTTACCTTTAGGGAAAACTAAAACTCAGACGTGAAAAAATCGCTAAATTTCCAGTTAATCTCTTTCGCAAAATGTCGAAAATGAGACATATAAATACATAAGCATCGAGCAGCTGGAAGCTACTGAAGTTATGAAAGCATTAGCAGAACTACAAGTTATCGTAGATGATACAAAACAAAAATAAAAGAGCCGATTGCACTCTCCGCATGGCAACTAATAATCTATAAACTCAGTTGTGACAACTCCTAGAGACAGTCTCTAGGAGGTGTTGACTGGGCCCCCCTAAACTGGGATTCAGCCTTGCAATTCAGTGTATATTGAAATTGCCGTTAAATCTAGTGTTAAAACTATAGATCTAACGTACGTGGCGACCATGCTAAGATTTAGAAAATTTATGGTAAGTTTTTCTTTAGGACTAAGAGAATGAAACTTTATAAACCACTGAGTTTTCATCATAACTAATAAAATTGGGTAGTTAAATAAAACTAATAAAATTGGGTAGTTAAAATGTTCCGAAAAAACATTTCTAACATTGTACATTATACTGGTTTATTAACCCATATTGGACCGCTGTCCTATAAACAGGACAGCAAATAAAATTCCATTTAATAATAAAGTTATAAATATTTTCTGAGTGGATATTATTTTAACACCTTTTACAATAGACACACTTTAGCATAGTAACAAAAAAAAACTTATAAATCAAATTATATTGTATTGTAAAATTTATTTTCAGCAACCTCTTAAAAATTGTCATTTTCTATAATCTTTAATTTTATATTTATTATTGTTATTATTTAAACATTGTGGAGGTTACTTTTAGTTTAAAACAGAGCTAATAATGTAGCTGAAAGTTTTTGTTGAAAAATATATTTTACATGTGTATTTTGTAAGTATAAAAAAGGTGCCCTAAAATTAAGACGACGGTCCAATCCTGATTATTTTTCTGTGAATTCGATATTGCATTGATAGCACACATTCTTTTCTTATCTTTCAATGAAAACCAGTTCAAACACCTGTTCACACACCTGGACACAACAAGGGGTAAATAGATGTCTATTCTATTCAGAAAACTGGAGATGTTTTGCAAGATAAACTTACTCTCTTACTGTCACTTCAATAACTGCAAGAGAAAACCTAGAACAGTATGCTTAAAATGTAATGTTGGACTTTGTTTTGACTGTTTCCCCAAATTTCATCTATGAATCAGCCTAATACAATGTAAGTGATATTTGTTAAGTTTTAGTAGTGTAATGGACCGTTGTCCTATTTATAGGACAGCCAATTACATAAAAAATTAAAAATATTTTTTCAAAATTTTGGTTTTATATACTTAGTTACACCGTATTAATGATATGGATTAAGTTTTAATAACCTGCAGAAATATTTAGTTGGTGTGGTACAATATGGGTTAATAAAAGGTATATTGCATTTCTTTCATGAAACATTGTTCTATAATATTTTACGTTTACCAATACATAAAATGTATTTTATTTTCTCTTTGATTATTATATACATTTGGAACAAAGAGGATTCAAAATGTCAATTTTCACATAATTTCT
>CM063510.1:156759257-156771757 GCA_032207245.1 Pardosa pseudoannulata
TCCGGACCTGACACCAAGCGATTACCACCTTTTTTCTCTCTTTGCAAAACTTCCTGAGTGATAAGAAATTGGGAAAATCGATTACTAGAGTTTTTCGCCAATAAGGACCAAGACTTCTATGAGAGAGGCATTATGAAGCTACCTTTAAAATAGCAACAAATTATACAACGAAACGGTGCATATTTGACCCAAATCGGATAATCCGAAACATGTTAAATAGAGACATTAATTTCACGCAAAAATACTGGATTTCTTTTTTCCCAACCTAATATTATTGTGAACCTCAATATTATCTCATATTTTCATTTCTTACTTATAGTGTATAATTTCATTGTTTTCTGAGTGTTGTTACATGCATTCGTTCATGCGTCAAACTGAAGCGTCTTCGTAGAAATATGTCCGTAGAAATATCCGTAAAACTACTGTTAACTTCTGTTGATTAGAAACTAAATGAATTTATTGCTGCACCCCTCTTTTCATAGATTTGAATAAATCAACTTGAAAAAAAGTGCCGCATTTCTAAGAAAGTCTTATTAGTTTTCTTTAGAAAAACCTCACTCCGCCCCTATTATAAATACGTTCTTATCCCAAATGATGTTTGGATAGAGGACATGACAGGTGAAGTTTAAATATTAGATTTTATTCTTCCGAGTACTGTCAAAATCAATGGGATAATTTTATAAAGAGTTAAGTTTGCTCACAGCCCATTACGAGGCACACCCTTAGTAAAATAGGCCAACCACTTTGCGGTACAATATGGTACGATTTGTCTTACCTACAATGTCTTTAGCTTCGCATGAAAGGATGGCGATGTTTTCAATTCCTGTGGATTATTCACAAGCATCTCTTGATGAAGATAACCGATTCACACCTATTTGCAGTTCTAATCAATACTTTGCAGTTAACATTCATAGCATGGTGTTTTTCTGGTATTGTTAGGGCAATCCTACGTCTCCCGCATGGCTCAACAAAGAAAATAATAAACTTTTTTAAAAGATATTTAGGAAAAGAGAGAATGGGTGAGGGATCACAAATAAGACGAAGTACTTACAAGCGAAATATCTAATGAAGGGGTAGGGTGAGATAGAAAAGGTTGGGAACCGGCGTTCCAAGCCAATTGTTAATGGCGCATCTGTTTCCTATAAAAGTAGTAATCTCGTCATTTTCTACAACTACAAGTCATCGAAAAACATTTTTTTCTTTCTTTCTATTTTATAAGAAAGGAAGTACAGACAATTTAACATTAAGTGCACAAAATACGCTTCTATTTCCTTAGACTTAAAGAGAGAGAGAGAGAGAGAAGTAATGATTAATACAATGCAGAATATTACTGTTCTATGTGTTTCTCCGAAATTGCGCCTAGTGAAAAATGGAATTTTTTTTTTTCGCTTTCCTACATCATTTACTGGGTGTCCTGGAAATTACCAATGTCTTAATCGTGAACTTTCAACCTCATAAAAAATATTCATTACAAACACACATACAAAATACATGTATTCATACATACAATCTTATACAACCTTAAGTTTTATACAACCTTAGTTTTGCATACATGTAAGGAAAATTCTGTATACTATGTGTTTTTATTTTGTGTATAATTATGTATGAAATCATCAGTTACTTATTTTGTTACTTAAAATTTTTGTAAAATTTAATGTTAACGAAAAGGTTCTCACTTCGTTCCTCCCTTTCTTTTTGCCCGGGGAGGATATTGTAAGGAAAATTCTTAGGGGTTTTCAAAATTTAAATCAAGGGTAAAAATTTCCGCGTCATTTTCCATTCCCCTTTTTAACCCCTAACCTAAATTGACCACTGGGGCTACAGGTTACGCCCTCAGAGATGGGGCCTGGCCAATTATAAACCTACATGGCCCTAGCGAATAATTTAGGAAATTTCCAAATAAAAAGGAGATACACGCTAGCGCAGACAGATTTTTTTTCTAGAGATATTTTCCCACAGATGTTGGCCCAGATGTTACGTGTCTTGTACATAAAACTTCATGCTAGCTGACCCTTCCGTTTGTCCTGTCCCTATGATGAAGTGGAAACCCGTCCTTCAACGTTATCTTAATAAAGGTCTTTAGCTGAAACGGTATCATTTTTATGGCCATGACTGCAACCACCAATTGAGAAGTCCGTCTCATTACATACATATATGAATACGTGTTAAAATTGATCAGCGTTAATTCGTTATATCTTGAAATATATATTTGCATCTACGTTGTGTCTTTTATACTACGATCTAAGCTTTTACTGAATTTAACACATTGTGTGCGGGTACATTTCGCAGCGGAATTGTACCGAGAGAGGGCGTTTTGAACGTAAATTTAGTTCAATAAATCGAATCTCAATAGATCGAAAATTATTTAATTTTTTAACCAACTTTTAGTATTTTATATTGAAATATATAAACAAATATATAAATAGAAATATATAAATAACAACCATAAGGTTTTTGTAAACAAAAAATATATTTTTAGTGGATAAATTTATAATAGTATCGTAAATATGAAAAATCAAATAGAAATAGTAGTATATAGTTTTAATTTTTTTTCCGTTCTGTGGTTCCGCATCGACTGATGTAAAAACTAGTTTTTATTTGTCTAAATTTTTCCAGAATCTATGTAGTAGACAAGAACATTCGGCTTCGTTTTCCTGTATATACCGTTATTTTTGTACCCACAAACAAACCATGTTGTTACACTAACCCGTTCTAGTACGTGACCCGCGCTCAAGTATCAATCGTCAGAAAACGTACTAGTACGTGTCCCGCATACAGTGTGTTAATTTAAAATGTGTATGTGTATGTGTGTGTGATAGTTATATTTTTTTGCTGTCTCTAGAAAAAAAAAAAAAAGACACCGTATTTCTAATAAAATTCTGCTAGTGCACGAAGAACATGAAAGCAGAAATTAAAGGTTCAATAACAATAAAGGCTGCAATATTCTTTTACAATGTAAAATTTATAATTGTTTAATACCTACTTTGTTTGTCCTATTGAATCCAGAGCCCAAAGGTTCGAATTCCCCAGCTAGTACTAATATTCTCAACATTTCGAAATCGACCGTTTATAGGGTCCTTTTTTACCTAGTAGTGGTGTATTAAAATTCTTTTTGAATAAAGATTGATTTAAAAATAAATTAATTTAGAATATTATATTATGTTTATTTGATTTCAATTTCTTTTTTTGGGGGGGTGAAGAAGAGGAGGGGTAGGAAATATACTGACCACCGTCACTGAGTGCTGTTATAATATAAGACATTTTATGCTTCTTACTTCTTTTTATGTCACGCTGCATTTTTATAAAAGAATCTTTTGCAAACATTACAATCTAAACGGAACTTCTATGAAATGAATAAAAATGAATCAAATGAACGAAGAGTTATGTACAGAAAAAATGGATTCCTAATGTCTTCTCTTCTTTATTCAAGGTTACCTTAAATTTTTTAAAAGTTAATATTAACCTTAATTGTTATGAGGTCTATCACCGACACAGATGCGGAGACTGTTTATGTGTCTGAAACCCGTTGGCCCGCATCCCAGAAGAACACACGTTGATCAAGGGTCCACATCCAAAAAGCAAAAGGGGCGTCCCGCACCACACATGTTACAAAGTCGGACGGGAAACTCATTTGAAAACCTCATTTGGCTCTCAAATGAATCAAAGCGTATGCAAGCTATGAGAGAAACAAACAACGACTACCTAGCTAAAGAAGCTTCTTGTAGACAATTAGAAACAAACTTACCTCCCTCAGTAAAACAATCAAAAACTATTTTAAATTTAAGTTATATATTGAAAATTCAACTTGTGACCTTCAACTCTACCTTCCTAAAATCCTCCGCCCCCCCCCCCACACACACTCGATTCACTTATTTAAACTAATAACAGACCATAGTCCGATTCATCTTTGGGAAAGGTTTTTCAATTGCCTAAAGAGTAACATTTCTACAACGCCAGCGCGAAACTGACCTACAGAAGAAAGTGATGTGAATGACCCTCCTTCGACCCCATTGGACAAGAGCAGTTGCAACAGCGGAGTAGCCATCTTCGGTGCAGGCAACGCTGTCCAACGAACTTTTTAGAGAGATCTGAGGGCCCCCTCGGAGAGAGTGCAAGGAAGAAGTGGTGTGCAACTTAAAATCTTCTGCTGCAGTTCTAACACCATTTTTCTTTTAAGACCAATACGCCATGTTGGGAAAACCTTTGATCGAGTGTGGTCCCTCTGCATGATGGCCTAATTAGCATTTTTATTTCCTATTTACACCTTTATATATATTCAAAATAAAAAAAATTCAGCAGGAGGAATTAGTTTTTTTTTTCAATTTTATGTTTTCTCATGGGTACTCCACTTATACGTGCGGCTGACCTAGACGCTCAGTCGGTCTTCACCTTAACACTATCTTTCTTGAAAAGATTTAGCTTAGTAGATAGCTTTAATTGTGCATGTGGGAATAACTTTTTCTATTACATCTACCCCTGTTCTATGACAACAACTTTTCAATGCCAGGATATATACTTACCTAGTCTAAGAAATTGAATTCAAACCGCTATGTCCATCAAAAAGAAGCCCAATCTATCTTTTGACTCTTAATGAACATATTTTAAACATATACTCAATATTTCATCGCTCTCAATTCTAGGTTGGACCCTCATTATTGCCGGACTTCCCAACGAGCAACGGATGATTTATTTTGTTCTCAAATTTCTTGGGGATGCGTAAAAACTTTACACCTTTAATTAGGTAGACTGCATTCTCTTGAGAAAGCAAGTAAAACCAAGGTCGATCGTGGGTAACTCAAATCTTAACAATGTTGATACATTTATTACGTTTCTTTGTTATATCTGAATCTATTAATAAAAGGCAGATATAATGAGAGGTGGTAAAATGGCTTACCATGGACATTTAACAATAGTGATGGTAAATATATTTGTAATGTCTTATAAATAGTTAAGCAGTACGTCCCAATCTACTGACAGAAAAGAATATTTGCAAACAAACCCAACTACGCTATGTCTATTTTTTAACCATCAAGCCTTACCAAATTCTAAACAACATTACCGAATGATGGCCAAATAAGTAGAACGCTGCTCATCTGTGCTGGAGTTTGGGGGTTTGAATCCCACTGCTGGCTTGAATCGGCTTTAAGCGATAATTCCCGGTTCCATTAGCCCCCTCAAGGCTGTAGGCAGGGAGGGATCTGGGGAACTGGTCCCCCCTCCTGAGATTTTGAAAGTTCATTTTGTAGATAGACATTATCCTCCGTTTGTGTGTGTGTCTGTTATCTGCGTATCTGTTCATGAACTTGGACAAAATTTCTCTTAGAAAAAAAATCCAGCTCAAACCATAAAAGTCTTGCTCGGCGGCTGGCCTGAAATACAGTGCTTTCCCTTTCATCAATTGAAGTGCCATTCACAAACAAAGATGTCTTTCTCTCTTGGTCCCCCTCCGAAAATAATTTCTGTCTACGGCCCTGAGCCCCCGTGTAGCAAAATGTAGGCCCCGTGTATGGTGTAGTGATCCAAACCAGCCAACAAACCCCAACTATATAATCTTTGCTATTAACACTGACTATAATAGCATACATCCGGCTGAAATTAAATCGAAGATATCAAAATTAAAATCTCTCAAATCCGGAATAAGAGCAAGAATTATTAGTGAAACAGTTAATTCAGAAAAAAAGTATTGTGTGTATTACTGGACTATTTTAATTTAACAGTAACTAAAGTGTATTAAAAAGTCAATCATATTCATTGAGATATGAAAAACCATATATAGAGCAAAAATCTAATGAGATAGCAAAAATCTAAAGCTGTGATTTAAATATTGTTCAAAATAGCAGTAAATGGTGCTGTTTCAATATTTAATGATGGTCAGATCAATGTTATGTCAGAATTTGCTTACAAAATCGATAATAATGTAAGATTACTTGTTTGAAACAAGTGATCAGTGATAGACCGTAGATTCACACCAAACAAACCAAACCAAACTCCACGTCAGGTTTTGATTTGTAAAATTCAACACATATTAATCAACGTCAATTCCTAATTATTGCATGGCAATATCTAGTATATAACGTAAATATATTATTAGGAAGTTGCATCAACTGCGAAACTACATAAGAAAAGAAAGACTTTATTTTTAAGTTTATATAATAGAGAAAGAAATAACCCTTAGGTCCAGATTTTCATTAGCGGTATAATCTTATTGTGTCCCAACGATATACAAAAAAAGAACTATTTAGAATTGGAAACATTGGCTAGAAAACAAAATGGCCGAAACATACAAAGATCGTTTTGAAAATTTTTAATTAGAAAATTCTGTCGGTGATGGATGGATCTCTCCAGAAGAAAAGAACTTCGAAAAAGTGATTAACAGTAGATACTCTTATTTACGACGATGACTTCAGACTCTTTTTTTTCCCAGCCGATGAATAAATACTTGTAGAACAACAACAAAAAACAACAATAATATTAATAACGTACATGACAGATGACGTTTTGGGAAAGAAAAAAAAGCGTACAGTACGTTGACCACTCCACACAATTTTTCTATTTTTTTCCCTTTGGTAAATGATACCCTCAACCGATGAATCTTCCGTAAAAAAAAAAATAAATATATAAAATATCTTTTGAGAGTGGAGACAGTCGATAAATATTAAAAAAGAAGAATTTTGAAAGATCCAACTACGGGGGTGCGCGCAGAGTGATTCTTTCGCGCATTTCTAATATCGGAATGAAACGGGCAAATCAGCTTATTCACGGGAGAGAGTCTTTATTTACCAGGGGAAAGAAAAAAAGAAAGCAAGAGAAGCAAAGCAAAAGGAGATCCAACTCAACTCAACTCTTTTCTCATTGGGAAGTCGAGTTTAAAAGTGAGCAATCAGTCAGTGCATTTCGATCATCCATCACGGTTAGTAATTAGAAAACGCTGCAAAAGTTAATACCGGCCTGGGATTAATCACTTATAATTAATGAGGTGCAGCGTGAAATCTCGCGTTATGAGAGAAGAAAAAGGAGGAAGATAGGCGGCGGAGGCTTACAGCAGGATTTTCGAAAGGACCTGGCGAAAAAGGTGAAATTTGCCGGCATTATATACATATACATATATATATATATATCCTCGTCAGAATTTTAAAATGAGAAACTCGCTTCATTCGGAAAAGTAAAATGGGCGTTCGTTTTAAGATTTCTGCCTTCGGAATGACAGCAGTTTTGAATGTAAGCCATCACCCTATTCAATACGTGAGTTCTTTTTTTCGTGATGCGAATGTTATTTCGACGAGTTAGTAACTTTCATTTTAGTAATCCGAATTCCTTCTATTGAGATCGAATGAGAAAATAGGTTCTTTGGATCGTTCTCGGAGGCGTATTTTAACCCCTTCCCTGTTTTGCAGTACGCCGTACGGGCACAGCTTTCGGGCTTTTACTGATTTACCCGTACGGCGTACGGGCAATCTGATTTCTACTTCGCTTGCACTGTTTCGGTCGTATTTTGGTAACAAATTATTCGTATAGATGGCGAGTAAATAGTAGTTTGCAGTTTATTGTATTTTCTACTCTGATTGGTTCAAAAGCGCAGGTTTTTTTTTCGCATGTTTTGTATCAGAAGACGAATTGTTAACTTTCAGTGTATAGCTTTCTGGTTATATTTTACTAACCGCCCGATAATTTTATTGAAGGAAGAGTTGTATAATATATTTTTACTTTTAAATAATGGATAATTCAGAGCGTATGGAGCTAATTTCTTGTGATTCGAACTGTGACTAGGAATCAGAAACTGAATTATCTGTAAATGATAGTAGCGAAAGTTTACTAGATGACCTGGATAGTAGTGACTCTGATAGTAGTACAGATGGAATCAGTCAAGCAAGACAATTTTTTTAATTAATTGTGATAATCCTTCGGATCCGCCTCCTAGATTTGCTTTCACTGGAATTCCAAAAATTAACTTGGATATCGATGAGACTAAAGGTAAACTTCAGTTCTATGATGCTTTCATAGAAAGAAAAAAAGTTGTAATAAATGCTTAAAAATGTTAGAAATGTTAATTTAATAACATATTTTTACATAAAAATGTAAAATAAACAAAAAAAAATGCAATAAAAAAATGTGACTTTTTTTTTGCCCGAATTCTGGAAAAAAATGAAACTGTCAAAGAGTTAAAGACGCTGTGCCTTAAAGCTCTACAATAAACATAACTAAATATTTCTGTACAGTGGTTGCCGCATCTGTCTGTAAAACGAATGCCAATTTGTACTTTATTTAAAAGTATACGAAATGCGGCGATATTCTTTGGAAACAATGACGTACCTAGATTATTTTTTTTCGTGGAGGCTCCAAAGTCTTAATACAAACAAAGTACAATGAGTTTTTAATCTCATAATAAAAATCATTACAAACACACACGCTCAAAGTACATATATACATAGTTTTGCATGTTTGAATAAATGTATCATAAAACGAATTAGCAACACTGAACGTGATTTTATTGTGTCTTGAAATATAAAAATCATTACAAACACATACACTCAAAGTACATACATACGTAGTTTTGCATGTTTGCATAAATGTATAATAAAACGAATTAGAATCACTGAACGTGATTTTATTGTGTCTTGAAATATAAAAATCATTACAAACACAAACACTCGAAGTACATATATACATAGGTTTAAATGTTTGAATAAATGTATCATAAAACGAATTAGCAACACTCAACGTGATTTTATTGTGTCTTGAAATATAAAAATCATTACAAACACATACACTCAAAGTACATACATACGTAGTTTTGAATGTTTGAATAAATGCATCATAAAACGAATTAGCAACACTGAACGTGATTTTATTGTGTTTTGAAAAATATGTTTCAACCCCATTGTGTTTTTTTTTTTTACACTCCAATTTTTTTTATTAAGTTTATATTTGTCTGGTAAATACTGGAGCGTATTTAATTTACTTTCCAGTTTTTACCAGACAAAATAAAGTAATTTTATGAATAACCAGGAAAGTAAAAAAATATTGTAAAAGGAATGTTCTTTTACATTTAATCGCTTTAATTTACTTCACTTGTGTATTAGTTTGATATTTTGGAATCAATTTTTAACTGCCTAACTCATTGGTTAGAGATCTGAAATTTTGCAAATTGGTCCAATTCTGGTGATAATACAGTATTCAATCATAAAAAAATTAGAATGGAAACGAAAAAATAAAATTAATTAGATAAATGCAAAAAGCTGTTCAGTGTACTTTGAATCTCAACTGCAGAAATTTTGAACTAGTATCGGAATCCATCTGCTAGCAGCATAAATAAGAGTTCAAACAAAATTTTTACTTTTTAGTACATTTTTAAAGTGTTCCTTGTTAAATAAAAGCTATTATTTAAAAAATACTTTTTGTACGTATAGATTATTCTTTCATAACATAGATTGCATTCAAGGCAAAACAACAATTTGAACCAAAATTCAAAAACAGTATGACATAGTCAGCAATAAATTGCTGACTATGTCATACTGTTACATACTACAATAAATTACCATTTTATTGTAGTTCCCACGACACAGGTCCGAGGTTCGATCGCCAGGCCGGCCAAGGTTGACTCAGTCTTTCATCCCTTCGGTGGGTAGATGAACTGGGGACCAAGTGTGCTTTTGAACTAAACACTGGGGTTCCGCGTAAGATTGACCACCTAACCGGAACATATACTTCGCACCCCAGGGCCCTTGGTCACGTAAGAGGAGAGTGACGACTTAGGCCCTGGACCCCTAAGAGCTGTTGTGCCGAGGAATTTTTTAGTTTTAGTTTATTGTAGTAAATTAAATGTATAGATTTTAAGGACATCTTGTTCAAGCCTTCATCGACATTTACAGTTATGCCTATATGTACAGAAGATAATTCTAAATTTGTCAAACTTATTACCAGTTCTATTGACTATAGAAGTGATTTTACTCTTTTAATCGTTGAAAACGGTCTTTCAACACTCGCAGTGAAAACTAGAAATGACCTTAAATTTTAGTAAGTTTAAAGGATCTTGCAATGCATACAGTGAAAATATTTCTCGAAGGTTGCGGACCCTTCTTATCTCCCACTCCCGTATAAATACGTCTTGATGCCTACAGACATATTCAACTAGAGAAACAGAATAATTTCACTTAAAGGCATAAATAAAATGGCTCCCAAAACTGGTTTATGAAATGCATTCTTCTGTTCTGAAAATGATTGCAAAATTTTCATTTTTTCTTCGTTAAAATTGTATACACTGCAATCTTTACTAATTATTCCACCAAATGATGACGAAACTTTTAGAAAATCATGACTCTTTCAAATGCGTCTGGTAAGGTGTTTTCACAAAAGGTGTAAGATCTGTCAACAAGTATGTTTTCCTTTCTCGTGTGCGTGACTAGCTCGCCAAATGAGCGAGAACATCTGATAGCAGGCTTTCTTACCAGTTTGGGATGTCAGTGCAAATAATATGTAACATCCTTGAAAGTATTTCGCAATACATTTTCAAATTGAAACAAGGAATAGTCTCGTAATACAGTGACGTAAACAAACTTCCCCGAATCTCAACTTCTCTCCTTTCCTAGTTCATACTTGTGAGACTGCGTTTGGAATCTGATGTGATTGGAAGTAGATAGCAATTGAATTCCTGTATGTACCACCTCCAGTTTGGAACTTGAAAAACATCGTGGCTAGGAACCTATTTTATGTTCCTTAGCAGCCATTAATGAATACAGTGGATCTTTGGCTGGATAGAACCTCGAAATAACAACCCTCCAGTTATTACATCTATGCCTTTCTCCAACTAAGCTTTTCCGGTTGTAAAGAATATTGTTGGATGTCTCAAATCAAATAGTCTCGTATATTAATCAAAAGTTTTTTTCCTAATAAATTATTGGGTCTTGCATGTTTGATGCAACAACATTATATATTGTCATTATAAAACTGTTGCTAAAACCTGAAAATTTTAAAAATTGAATTTTAACATCCCTTGTGCCCTTAAGGAACGGATAGTGACGTAATATCAAATATTTCAAAAATTGGATTTCAACGTCTTTTATCCCCTTAAGGAACGCATAGTAACGTTATATCAAAAATTTTAAAAATTGAATTAAAACGCCCCTTGTCTCCTTAAGGAATGCATAGTGACTTTATACCAAAATTTTAAAAATTCAATTAAAACGTTCATTGTCCCCTTAAGGAACGCATAGCGACGTTATACCAAAAATTTTAAAAATTGAATTTGAATCCCCCATGTCCCCTTAAGGAACGCATAGCGACGTTATACCAAAAATTTTAAAAATTGAATTTGAATCCCCCATGTCCCCTTAAGAAACGCACAATGACGTTATAGCAAAAAATTTTAAACTTGAATTTCAACGTCCCTTGTGTTCCTTAAGGAACGCATAGTGACGTTATATCAAAAGTTTTAAATATTGAATTTAAACATCTCTTGTCCCCTTAAGGAATGGATAGTGACGTTATATCAAAATTTAAAAAACTGAATTTAAACGTTCTTTGTACCGTTAAGGAACGCATAGTGACGTTATATCAAAAGTTTTAAATATTGAATTTAAACATCTCTTGTCGCCTTAAGGAATGGATAGTGACGTTATATCAAGGTATTAGTTCTTGTATATGTTCTGAAGAATGATACATTCCAGACAGACCCTTCTTTCTTAAAATTGTTATAGAATTTCAGTCGCAGATACAGACTGAAAAGCCACGATTTCCACTGAAGCATCACTTTGTTTTAAATCCATCGGATCGAAGGTCAGGACCCGTTCCGTTTTTCATTTCCTTCTTCTCACTCAACTTTTAGCGTTTTGCAATGCATTGGCAAAGTGGTCATTCCGAAAATTTTCCACGAAGTTAAGTAGGAAACGAAGGACACCCGCGATGACCACATCCGTTTGTTCGTTTTTCATTTTCTGTTTCGTTCCAAAAATTAGCATACGGGCGGGTAAACAGTTTGGCTACAAAATATTCCCACCTAACGCAGTATTCTCTGACTCGTCACTCCAAATGCGTGGGAAATGAAAATTTATCACTTCGTGAGAAGTTCCGCCTTCCACCCACCGCTCAATATCCATATTATACATATATATATGCACTCTGTTCTGCACAGTATCTGTATTCAATTTTTTTGTTGTACAAAGTATGTAATTTTGAAAAGAAAAAAAAATACGTCATAATTCCTTTTTCAATATTTTTTTACAATTTACCTAGTTATTAATAAATTTCTTTAGTTTAAATTTGTTTGGTAATTACTAGAGTATAGATCAAATAGACTCCAATATTTAACAGTCAAATTTAAACCTAGTGAAACATTGAAGAGTAAATTATAAAACGCATTGTAGTTGCAAATGTATTTAAAAGATGGAATGAAATTACGTACAGCGCTGTTGATACCTTTTAATGACGTATTTATGTATGCCTGTAAAACTATGTATGTATATGTGTCGTATCCAGTGGTAGGCGAATGGAAGAAGCAGTCTTTC
>CM063510.1:156776757-156781757 GCA_032207245.1 Pardosa pseudoannulata
TGCTTCCAAATTTCGAGGACCTACTGTGAAGATCCACATTTCTTCAGAACACTAACGACCGAAATCAGCTGAGCTGAATTTCTCTTGTTTCGACCCGGCTACAATACCGTGGCTAAGCAATGTCTGGGATGTTGACAGTTCGGTTGAATAGGCTTCTGATTGGTCGCGTTAATGATGACGGATAGTGCCTCGAGAATTCCTGAATCGGGACAGCTAGCGAATGAGAATACAGCTAAAAAAAACTAGCTGTAAACTTAGCTGGAGTTCTGAGGTAACTGGAATCGTAACTGACCAAAAAACGGTTGGAGGAAACGTAACTGATCCTTAGGTGTAAAAAGCCTAGAATTTTGCGACTCGGGGCTTTTCGAGATTTTTTTTAAGTAGATGCTTTGATCTCGAGGAGTTTTCGCGACTTTTGACTTTAGCCAGCTTTTTAGTGATTAAGTCCGGGAGACTCGTAGAGTCCGCTCATATAAGGAACGGCAGGGTCTCGGACACCAAACGTGGGATAGATTGGGTTTGCATTGCACCCTGGAAAATCCTCCCCATTTTGTGAGATTATTTAATTTTTTTTTCCACTGTGATCGTCGTGGAAACGTTATGCAAGCAACAATCCTTTACATTTCGAGTTGTATTTCGAGATTAGAATTCCTTTGTATACAACCAGTATTTACTCCAGAAAAATAAAAGTGATTTCCAATTCTGTTAAGACTGTGATCCTTCTTCATGCCACTTCTTCACTCAAGCACATTGAAGTCGTCAGACCACTCTGTATTGTGATAGGGATTAATGTTGGCCGACTGTATGGTCCTCTCATAATTAAAATGACCAACAAATATCCGCGACCTGCGGTAGCCGGCAAAGGCAAAGCTCTCGTAACTGGAGGGTTGCGGGTTCAGCGCTCGAGACGGACTAAGATCCATCGTGTTTGCTAATGGTGACTGGGGCACGTAAGATATATCTGTGATCACAATATTCTCCAAGTTCTCATACGATACATTTAGGAGTGGCAAGCACAAAGTTCTGCAGCTTGGTTTTCCTTCTAAATTACGACGACCGACTTGAGCTAATACGTTCTTCCACCCCATCAGTGCTCGTCAAACGAAAGGCACACTCCTTTGACTAAATTCGTGTTGCCTCTGGAACACGTGCTTGACCCGGTCAAGTGCAGTTATTATTAACAATAACAAATATGAGACTTTTTAGTGACGATTGCTATAAAAGCAAATGCCCCGCGTTAGAAATAATAACAGTAATAATAATAATAATTCACAAAAGGATTTCTGTTTTTCATGTAATAACTAACCGAGAGAACTAATAAATGACAAACCGCCATAAGTCATTATTATAAAAGCAAACCTTTCTTTTCTAATTATACGTGCGGCAAAAGATAACGAGTATCCCTCTCGAATTTTTCTCATAAGCAGTCCGAATATGTTACGTCGTAGACATCCTGTGCTGTCACGCTCGCTTACCTCCCTCCCCGAATAATAAGGAGTTCGGATTTTTTAACAACTCATTACCGGTCGTTCTGCGGAAGGAGACCCCCTTTGTGTCACAGTTTATTTATGTTTTGGCCGGTGAGAATGTCGCCCAAATTATCATATTCATGAAGTCCAGATGATGGACAACCCGCGAATACGGCGAGAAATGGAACCGGTATCAAGACGGAGATGTTTGGGGTCAGTCCTTCCGCCGGAAATCGGGAGTGTTTTTCTTTTAATTAACTCTATGAGTAACGACCTCACTCCAGTATCCGAAGCGAATTCGTTAAATGCAAGGTGTATGGGTTTGCTTATATGCCTCTTACTTATATCTATCTATCTATCTATCTATCTATCTATCTATCTATATATATATATATATATATATATATATATATATATGTAAGGAAAAGTAAACTACATCGGGAAACTAATGTAGACATTTTGAATAAAACCCCGTCAGACACCCGGAGAAAATTCTCAGGGGTTTTCAAATCTTAAGTCAAGAGTAAAAATTCCCACGTCCCTTTGCTTTCCCCTTTTTTAATCCCTAACCTAAATTGCCCACTGGGGCTACAGTTCAAGCCCTCAGAGAAGGGGTTTAACCAATTATAACTCTACATTGCCCTTTCGGACACTTTATTAAATTTCCAAACGAAAAGGAGATGCACGCTATGGCAGGCAGACTTTTCCTAGAGATTTTCCCACAGATTTTGACTGAGATGTTGACCCAGGTGTTAACGGCCTTCTACTTATAACTTCAAACTTGATGACCCCTCAGTTTGTCCTGTCCCTATGATGAAGACGTGGGAACCCGTCCTCCAATGTTCAGTTAATAATTGTCTTGAACTAAAACGGTGTCATTTTTATGGGCCATGACTGCCACCACCCATCGTGAAATTCAGTCTTATTACATATATATATATATAATATCAAAATTATTTTTACACCTAAAATACATATATAATGAATTTTCCTTTCATCCCTTCTCATTCTTTCGTACCTAATTTCTCAGCTGTATAATGTCTTGTTTAAAAAAGTGCTCTCCGATTTAAATTCTATTTACCCGTGTTCCAAAACTAATGCTAGAATAAATGCTAATTTTCTATCCGCGCTCCACATTTTTCAGCTATTCTAAATAAAATTTTTCTCTCTTTTGTCTAAATTGCTGCATAACTCTTACTAAGACTCTAGTTCGCGTTATCCCTTACTGTTGGGAGAAATTTGTAATACAAATGTGTTTTTCCGATATCATTTGATGATTTGTTCTTGTCTTGTAAAGTCGTTAATGTTTAGTCTTAATAAACTTCAAAGTTTTACATTGGATTTCCTTCTTTTAAAGAAGCTCCGACTGAAAATGATGTAGGATTGCTCATTGCCCATTAAGCCCGAGCAATATACAATAAGAGCGACTAAAAATATAAATTGTAACGGCGAGTACACTTTCACCACTTCATATATATATATATATATATTATATATATATACATATATATATATATATGTATTTATATATATATATAATATATATACACTCATGTCCATAAATTAAGGATAATGAAGTTCAGGCAATGAAAGAGACAAAAGCAAAACAAATTTGACTTATTTGTAAAGTCTATTTATTAAACAAAAGGTAAAGAGCAAAAAAGATGCTATATGTTTGACATAATTAATAAAAATTGCGATTTTTACTCCCTGGAGCAAATTTCAAAAAAGAACCTATTTACAGAAAACAGTATAACATGGTTAGTATGATGGTTAATACGGAGTATGTCTCCCGGACGATGCAATACAAGCGTTACAACGCCTACGCATGCTGAGTATCAGATTATCAATCTGATCTTGGGGAAAATTACACCACTCATCAAGCAATGCCCTCCGAAGTTCCGATAGACAGTTGGGAGGGGGTTGACGGGCTGCAATTCGTCGGCCAAGCATGTCCCACACATGCTCTATTGGATTCAAGTCCGGTGAGTATGCTGGCCAATCCATACGGGTGATATCCTCCGATTGAAGGCATTCGTCTACAATGTTTGCACGGTGAGGTCGGGCGTTGTCATCCATATACAGAAATTCAGGACCCATGGCGCCCCGAAACAAACGTACATGTTGTTCCAGAATGACATCCCGATAGATGTGGCCTGTCATCGTTACACTCTGAACATGCAGGTCAGTTCTGGAACCAAGAATAATTCCTCCCCAAACGAGCCATCCTGCACCACCGTAACGGTGTCGTTCAATGGTGTTCTCTTGGTGGTAACGGGTACCTGGCGCTCTCCATATGAAAGTCCGGCGAGAATCAGAATGTAAACTGAACCTGGACTCGTCGGAAAACATCACACAAGACCACTGTTGCGGTGTCCACAATGCATGCTCTCTAGCCCAGCATAATCGCAGGCGACAGTGAGTTGCGGTAAGGGGAACACATCTGACAGGCCTACGAGCATATAGACCAATGTTCCCTAAGCGTCTGTACACGGTCTGCCTTGAAACTGTCGTACCGGTAGCTGAAGAGAGCTGACGAGACAGGTCTGATGCTGTGCTCCGTCTGTTTCTTTTGGCAGTAACTGCCAAATACCGGTCATCATTCGGCGTAGTAACTCGGGGGCGACCTGTGCTGTAACATCTACTCACATTACCATCATGTTTGAATCGTTGCCAAAGCCTGGAGATGACACTCTGGGCGATTCCAAGTTCCTCGGATACTTCCAGCTGGGTACGTCCACATTCCAGTCGTCCGATAATTCTACCACGTAAAAAATCATCCAAATGCTTCCTTTGTGCCATAACTATGCGGTTATTGCACTGAAAGGCTTTTAAAGCGCTTGTGAACAATTTTACTTCTTTGCTACCATTCCTTATATACCCCTTTCATACACTCTCGTCATTGTGACGTACTATCCGCGCCATCTGGTGGTTTCCTGCAATTTGCATATTCTTCTTCAAGATGTGTGTGATAATTCTACAGGTGAAATTTTTATTTTAGAGCTCAATTTCTGTGTGATTCTGAATTATCTTAATTTATGGACATGAGTGTGTATATATATATATATATATATATATATATATTATATATATATATATATATATATATATATATATATATATATATATATATGTATATATGTGTGTGTGTGTGCGTATTTGAACCATCACCGAAGTATTTTTTAATGTGTATATTGCAAGATATTTAAAAAATTATTAAAAACTGAGTACATTACTATTTTTTATATTTATATAATGAATAATAAAAAACATTTATTTCGCAACAATGGTCACTATATGTCGAATTTAGCATTACTTTATTATTTACAATATAACTTCAGTTTAAATTCGTCCGGTAAATAATGAAAGCTAAATATGCTACATTTACAAAGTAAATTAAAACATAGTAAAAACTTCAAACTTCACAACGGAGTCGTAAATATATATTTCAGCATTAATTTACGTACCTTGCTGTTTGTTTCATGGCGTATTTATTTATGCATAACATTCTAGGATAAGATTTAAGTATAT
>CM063510.1:156789257-156791757 GCA_032207245.1 Pardosa pseudoannulata
CTCACTATCCCTTAACACATGGGTCAATATCTCAGTCAAATCTGTGGGAAAACCTCTAGGAAAAATCTGCCTCCGATAGCGTGCATCTCTTTTTTGTTTGGAAATTTCCAAAATTGTCCGCTAGGTCAGTGAAGAGTTATGATTGGTCAGACCTGTTTGTTCTCTGAGAGCGTAAACTGTTGCCCCAGTGGTCAATTTAGGTTAGGGGTTAAAAAGAGGAAAGCAAAAAATTCTCAGGGGTTTCATATAAAATGCCTACATTATTTTCCCGATCCAGTGTACTTTTCCTTACACACACACACACATATATATATATATATATATATATATATATACATATAACATATATACATATAACATATATACATATATATATGCATATATATATACATATATATACATATAACATATATACATATATATATGCATATATATATACATATACACACACACTTAACACCTATAATATATATATATATATATATATATATATATATATATATACATCAGACCTGCCAACTTTTGAATATTGAAAATAGTAGTACTTGAAAATTTTTGAAATCAAAAATAGTAGCACATTCATTTGCGAGGTAAGTCGGATGGCGGTTTTTTACACCATAATAAATCCTGCCCAATCGCACGCGTGCCATAACACAGTGCGCATACTGAATGATTGTGTGTATGATGTGTACTGCTCAAACCAAACAATCAATTCTACTAAAGTATCTAAAATGCCACATAAAATTTCAAATAGACAATATTTCATTTTCAAAATATCATATACGTTTATATACATTTCTGAACTGAAAATCCCCCGTAAAAAGTGAGATGAAGTATTTTATTTGGATTTATTTTAGTTGTAGTTAAATGTTATTTCACATTTTTATTGTAAGAAATAATAATTTTTAAAATCTCAGAAATATACTGAGTGAAGAACACAGAAATATACTATTATAATACTGGTTATATTACAATTTAACCAGTATTATCAGACAAAAAAAATCTAATTTTTAATCGAAAAATTTCTACCTTCGAGAGAGTATGGTATCGCACCACAGTTACACGAAAATTGATAAGAAAAGTTTTTTACGGATTTCGTTATATCGATGGTGAAAATATATTCATTTATTTTGATTTCCTGGATGCGATGTCATTTTTTAATCCTGTATATATTATTTGACTAAAAGTCGTATTTTTTTAACCCATTTTCGTAGGATCGTAATTACCTGCTAAATTGGTAGAAACTACCATATATGTTCTTAGCAGTTAGTAGGTCTGACATACATATACATAAATATACATAAAGTATATGATCTTTCGCTCTGTTCTCAAGGAAACAGAAGAAGATTTACAGAGTAAATCAATTTCTCAATCATACATTTACTAAGTTGAAAACTGCCTTCGTGTTCTTTTTCCTCTTTCAATAAGTTTTCATTCTTTTGAAGTTACATTATTGTTTTTCATAATAAGTTTCTAAGATCTGATTCCGGAAGAAAAAGTATTTTAAAATTTAAATGAATAGTACTTGTAAAATAGGTTGCTTTTGGGTTAATGGCGCAAATGTTACTTTTTTTTAATTAGCAACATGAATTATCCTATAGACTGTTTTATATATGAATCTGAAAAGTTTGAATTACTTTTTGAAAAGCTCGAGCAAAATTTAAAAAAGAAATCCGTCTTGAGTTTTAATTGTTTGAGGCTAAGGAAATAAATTATTTCAAAATGTTTTGTTTTGTTTCCAACTTTGCATTTATGTTTTGTATGAATCGCACATCCATGCCTGCATTCGAAGAGACAAAAGTCATTTATTCCAGAAGTTAATTTAGCACATATATCTATCTTAATCTCACTTCCAACACATCTTTCATATAGTCCAGGTTTCGAAGAGATTTTTACGATGATATTCCAAATGGAAATGCTTTTTAAAATTTGTGATATATGTTGAAGACTGCAAAATATACTACTAGTGTGTAAATTCTAAAAACTAGAATATAGCTTTCATATGACGGGATTCGAAAAATACTCCTCGGGTACACGGTTCTGTCCCGACGATGACAAAAATTTAATAACTCTTTTAATTCAAGGAATCAATTAATAAAATTGATTTTTATCATTCTTTATTTATTTATTTTTTACGCCTGTTTTTTCGGATTTTTAATGCAGTTTAATCATATCTTTTTAAGTAACACTCAGTTTTTATTTTTTCAAAGTTTTTTCCTAATTTTTCGATTTCAATCATATTAAATTGTTATTTTTTGAGTATTATTTGTACGGATGTCCTCTGGACCACAAAAATATTTTATGTTTTTTCTATCCCTAAACTCTCTTACTCGGCGGTGTCTAGTTTGTGCTATGAAAACTCACGAATCCGAACCCTCTCTATATCTTTGCTCTTGTATGTGTTTTATTTTCGCTTGCATTGTTGTCAATTATATTCTTACTGACAGAAGCCTCTGGATTGACTATGGCTCGGCACCATATGGTCCAGTTGCAATCACAA
>CM063510.1:156796757-156834257 GCA_032207245.1 Pardosa pseudoannulata
AAAGTGTGAGTAAGATTTAGAAAAACTAATTAAACTAAACTCCCTACAGTGCCAGTCTTATATAAAAGAAATGCAAGTATAATGAAATATAGATGCAGGGCAACGTTAAAACAAAGATCAAGAAGGTTAACACAAAAATTTTTTCAGTTAATTTTATTCACATATACCAAAAAAAATTAAATCTGAGATATTGAACTCATCCAGGACCTAACGCTCCCGCCCGATTCAAAATCCTGACGGCCCTTCAAAAACCCACATCCTATCTAAACTCAAACCTCGCCTGCTATTGTAGCCCGTCAAAACAGAGGGCTTCAGATCCTCAGTTCGGTCGTTAGTTCTGGAACAAAGGAATAAATTACATTATTCAACAAAAAAGGAATCTCACAACAAAAAGGGAACTTAAAAGACAACAATGAACACAAACTAAGACTTAAAAAACCCACATTAGAACATTAGAAAAACCCAGTCACTAATAAAAGAAATGCAAGTATAATGAAATATAGATGCAGCAATACATTTATCGAGTAAGAATTTAACCTTTTATTTTCGTCTTTGAATTCTTGTCTTCATTCATACTTAAATCATAAGATTACAGGAATCGGCAAAAAATTTTCCGCATAAATGCACACTTTGAGTTTTTGCTCTAAAATTTTCAGATACAAAAGTGCCTGTTATGCACAAGTAAATACGATGCATAAGACATTAAAATCTGCAAGAAAATGTGTGAACAAAACACTAAGTATTTTCATAAAAATTAAGTCTTTTGACAGAATTTGTTAAAAGTATACACATTGCATTCGCCTTTTAGTCAATTGCTTTGATTTTTTATTTTATAGTTAGTATTAATATAGAAACAAAACTGAATGTCGAATTTATTTTATATTAAATACAATGTAGGTATATGAAGACAATTGCTTAAAATCACAGAATATCCTGGTAATATTTTCCGTAATGCTTTATATGTAAATCGAATGGATATTTTACATTTTAAAAAGCATTATTGATTATTTGACAGATTAATAGAGAACGTTGAGGAATTCGAGAAATAGTACTGCACCTGAAATATTGTGAAGTCACCGATAAAGCAGAAAAAAATCTTTATGAATGTTAAAAAATATATATATTTAAGTTTTCATATAAGGATGTGAGACAAGGGGGGGGGGAACAGTAAATTAGTGAGGTAGCATAAGAATTCGAAAGAAAAAATTTTATTCGAATACGAAATGTACGCCTAGCTAAATTTTTTTAGGTTAAAAAAAATATATTTTTGGTTAAAAACTATGTTGTAGATCGCTTTTCTTTTTTAACGGTCTATTCCATATCGTCGTATGTACCGTTTGAGACTATTTAAATAAGTGTCAATATTCCATTGAGTAATGTTCGACAATCGAACATCCGGTCACTGCTCATATGGTTTCTTCAGATTTTCAGTATGGATTCCACACTTAATTTCCAAATGGACCATGTTCGAGGGTTCTTTACCAGAGAGCAATAAGCCCTCAAACAACTAAATGTACTCTAGATGGGCACAACAAACCCATATACAAAATTTTGACATTGTACGTCTAATTGATTTTGATCATGCCGACATCCTTCATGTAGTGTCATGTCATGGTATAGACTAGAATCACATCCGTGTCCATACGTCGGTCTATGTACTACCATCTGAAACCATGACTGGCCAACGATACATTAACAATGGTCTGCTGTCTCATGTTCGTATGTTCTGTGGCATTGTTCAGCTGTCCTCAAGACTGACTGTCAACCTGTATTCTCATTTCTGACAAGTTCTAAGAGGCACTTTCGGAAATAGCGTATACGCTGTTGAATTTCATTTTCTGTATTAGTATCGCCGAGTTTAATGTTTATCTTTTTCCTGCAAGAGTCATTTTTGGGGGATAGAAAAAGGGGAGTGGGAGGGAAACCTTTTCAAAATATGTGGCCCCGCGTGTAATCTAATCTGATGCAGGTGGTCGTTCGGCCATTAGCTAGAGCATTCTTGTCTTTGATGGAAAAGGAGTCTTGTCTTGGAGTGAGAGGGAGAACTGAAACCTGAGAGAAGGGTCTTCATGCCCAGCTGGGTGCTCTTTGCAACCCTATTGATGCCTGAAGGAAGGGAGGGATAGAGCTAACTTGTAAATAGCTGGAAAATTAATTTAAAATATAGTTACTAGCTAGCCTTTGGTCTCATAGCAAATTGGGACACCTAAACGATGTAATTGAGACAACGAATCAACTAGACAGTACATTAATAAACTCTAAAATGTTACATAATAAAACGCATTGTATAGAATAACTTGAAATAGTTTAAAATTCCAGGTGAATTACAAACATTGGTCTAAAATAAATAAATAGATAAAAGTAACGTACGTTGTAATGACTTTAGACATGTTCGAAGACACTGATTCGTTCAAGCATCGGGAGAAAGGATGGTTTGGTTAGGTTTGGAGCTCTACGGTCTACTGTTTTGCTACACGTCGGCTAATAAGACCGGGACCTACTGCTTAAAACCGACTCCAAACGGCTATGAATATCCATGCCATCAGCGAAGCCGTGAACTCCGGTACGAAGAGCAAAGCACTACCATTAGGCTTGGAGAAAGGATTCTAGTCGAATTCGCCAAAGGATCTTCCCGTGTATATATCGGTTTCTTCACAGAAGAGTTGTAAAATATTATATATTTTTCATAAATTTACTAAATATTTTCAGCCAAAATTTTCACTTTTTCGTAAGAAAGTGTATTTTTCAACGGGAAAGAAAAAGTCTAAACTATCTGCTTTTTCCACACGTACATATGGAAGTGTTATAAAAACCTTATCAAAGATCAGCATGTATGTGTTAGTTTATTATACCCTTTTACTGGTGTAGATATTACAGATTTCATGTGTTACAGTGAAAAATATTCAAGCGATTTATTCGTCCATTTAAGCGTGAGTCGTGGGTTTGTTGACGGAACCTAATACATAAAGTTGTATTGTACATAAACGTGTATTGTTTTGGAGACGAGTAAAAAGAATTTAAGTCGGTGAACACTCCTTCAAATCTGAGATTTTGTGGCTAGGAAAATAAATATGAAAGAATGAGAAGGGGAAAAGGAGAAATTTTGATACATATTTTAGGCTTAATAATTTTAATATATTACATATATGTATGTAAGAATGTATATATGCACACACACACACAAGTTCAGAGATAAACATACATATGCTTATGAATAATTAAAAGAGTGATTTATGTGTGTCCGTTTATGTATAATTTCACGGCGTATTTCCTGTTTAATAATTGCTTGTGCGATCGTGCATCGATGTAAATTATCCTTCTCTTGATGGTAGAACAAAGAGAGGTTCGGCTATAAACCATTTTTCGCCTCTTCATTTTCCTCCTTCAGTGACGTGCGTGCGGGTAATTATAACAATCGTCAATAACTTGCCCGCAAATGGATAGTTATATAGAAACACACACATATATATATCCCCTTCGCGTCTCAGAACCTGTTGGTTGGAGAGAAAGTCGCTCCTGCGATTTCCTCGTTCGCATGCAGGTCGGAGAGCGACGGGACAAGTTTACGAGCAATTCTTATCGTTACTTTAAATGGTTTTCGCCCTCTGCGCATGGGCAGTGGCTTTTTAAAAAATGAAATAAATAAATAAAAGTTTTCTTGTCTGCTCCTACATGAGTATGTCATCCTATGTGTCGAGCAGGATGATGTCAGAAATTAAATATCGCGATATATCTCTAAATTGATATTGATATTGTAACGTATCCGGTCCCTGTTTTAGGTGACACAATGAAGCATCAGGGGTAAGAAGTGATCACAACTGGTTTTCTTCGAAAAATATCGAAACACAGTTAGAGTTCCTAAGGATATAATGCAAGCAATCCTGAAGAGGATTATATTAAAAAGGAAACCCAATGCACAGGGTAACGTTCTCAATCTCAGCAAGAGATATATCCCAAAGCGGGATTTTCGCTAAATAAAACTCTCCGATGGAGACACTGGTCGAGGCGACCTCCGAGTTAGCCGATGCGGGCTACTCTTTAAAGAAAAGACCCCAAGTTGGGATTATAGCAAAAAACTCTCCGATAGAGAGACTGGTCAAAGCGACCTCTGACTTAGCTGGTTGTTAGCTAACTTCTTTGAAAAACAAACTCTCGTCTCTTTCTAGGGGAGGGGTCTCTAAGAGACGGGCCTCACCCACAATTTCATTATTGGATCACCTAGCGATGACCTCACCTTCGACCCACTGGATTGGTCCGGGTTAAACAATCACCGGCCGTAAACCCAAGGGTCCCTGGAATTCGTAGCGGCTACATCGAAGTCGCGGCAAATTCCTTTGTAGTTATGATGGTGATATTTCTGGCTGTCAGTCAAGGTGCCGGACTGTCTGGCATATTGTTCCACTACTATAGGCACAACAGCCTAGACATCGTGGTGCCGGGGAAAACAATCCCTTTGTATCCACATAAGTGAAGTCCGCCTCTCAAAGCAAAGTTCTTTGATATCGACACACTGCTAAATCACGCAGTTACAATATCATTGATATATCGCGATAATACTTTGAATTAGGAAGGTATATTTCTATATATGATATTACTATTTTAGATTTTACTATTTTTGAATAGCCTTAGATTTCTTTCATTCCAAACCTTTTATTTATTTATTTATTTATTTATTTATTTGTAATTAAAGTTTTTAGAATTACAATTTGATTCTAAAAATTAGGGCTTCTGAAAGATAAAAACAACGTTTTAGAAGTAACTCACTTTAACACTTAGAAGAAAAAAATATATATATGTCAGGTCTAAAAAGGGGGGGGTTGAAAATGTAAGCGAGTTGTGAACAATTTAAAAGCTAACTCTTTCGTAATAACAGAATAAATGAAAAAAAAAAAAAACCACGCTCGCGTAAGCTTTCAGGATAATCCGGTCAAGCAGAAGCATAATTAAAAAATCAGTCTTTCTTGGTAAATCATCTCTTTATTTTAAAGTATAATTTCCCTTTCAAGGCATTACCTGTGCCATTTTCATTTATTCGTGGCGGAGCTAAGCTTGGAGTATGTTGACAGCTCGATGTCTACGCTTCAACTGTCAACTATCGGTTTGCATACTCATCACATTCTTCCAATATGCTTCCGGATTATCCTAACTGCTTATGCGAACGTGGGTTTGTTTTCATTTATTTTGACTAGTATTTTTAACTATTCATTGCAATATTGATGAACTAGCGGAAGAAATTGTTAAATTTTTTTGTAAATCTTCATTAATCTTCAATCTTCTGAGTTTCATACATAAATGATACACACACACACACACATACACACACATATATGTGTGTGTGTGTGTAATAAAATTCTAAATCACACTTTTCTTAAATATGGCGGCTAACGCTCATTTCCTGGCACCTTTGAATTTAGAATGGCGGCCCCCGATGGATTAAGTTTTTCTGCGCATTGTGGCATACTATAACTTCTAGAATAAATTAGAAGTAATTAAAGTGAAGTGATTGGTTACCAGAATGACATCATTGCTGAAGCCACTCCTTTCCAGTAGTTAATAAAAAGGCCTAGCACACAGATGTCTAGGCTTTTTCTTTGAGAACGCGATCTAATATGTCATCAAATATTTTCTACTTTGTATTCTCTTTCCCTTCGGAGAATTGTGTGTTATCTGGTGTTCTAAATAGAAGATGTTTTTGTAAGTCGGCATTAATATACTCGGCTACTACAATTAATGATAATGATGATACAATGGTGACTACAGTATTTTAAATTTTGTGGACGTTTTATTGAGTTATTTCATATATATATATATATATATATATATATATATATATATATATATATATATATATATATATATATATGTAATGAGACGGACTTCTCGATGGGTGGTTGCAGTCATGGCCATAAAAATGATACCGTTTCATCTAAAGACCTTTATTAAGATAACTTTGAAGGACGGGTTCCCACTTCATCATAGGGACAGGACAAACTGAAGGGTAAGCTAGCATGAAGTTCTATGTACAAGACCTTTAACACTTGGGTCAACACCTCTGAGAAAATCTCTAGAAAAATCTGTCTCCGACAGCGGGTATCTCCTTTTTATTTGGAAATTTCCTAAATTGTCCGCTAGGGCCATGTAGGTTTATAATTGGTCATGCCCATTCTCTGAGGGCGTAAACTGTAGCCCTAGTGGTCCATTTAAGTTAGGGGTTAAAAAGAGGAATGCAAAAGGACGCTGGAATTTTTAGCCCTTGATTTAAGTTTTGAAAACCCCTGAGAATTTTCCTCACATATATACACAAGCTTCTGTCATCTAACATCTAATTTTTGCATTGAATATACAAAAATACATTTTGTGTAAATCTTTTTAAACAAAAAAGTTTTCCATTTTTTTTCCAATGCACAAAACCGGTCTGACCATAAATAATTTTGTCCTGTGAAGTGGGGTCAAGTTCGTTTGCAAGAAAGGTTCGAACGCGAGACGTCCTTCGGTAGACGTTTTTCTCCCACAGGTTAACAAGGAGTTAAGTGAATCCAGTACAGAACTAACACCCGGCTGCCACTTCCATAAAAGATAACTCAGAAAGGGGAAAAAATGAGCCATCTTAAAAAGAGAGGGTCCATTTACTGCAGAGCCGAGATACGCGTTAAATGCCTATTTCGGAAAATGACAGTTATTAGGCAACTTATCGGCAATCGGCGTGATTAAGAAAGGCGTTTCGAACACCTTCGTTTCGGAAGCAGCTGCCGTATGGGTGCCTCTATTTGACCCTCGCTTTTAAGAAGGAGCCATATAACTTATTTGATTTGCAGATGGAACGCAGATGGCGAACAGGTTTCTCGGCCAGACTGAAATGTGCGAAAGACAAGTGCATGTCTAGCGTGTGAAAAGAGTGGATACGATCGGCTAGGATCCTCAACTTTAGTCCAGTTTTACTCAGTCTCTTTTGATTGACGGCAGGGCCGTAAATAGGTCCTTTGGGGAAAAAAAAAGTCTGTGCCCCTACCACCACATACAGGGAGAAAATATGTAAACATGATTTTTTTTCTATCGTATTAGGTTGGGGAAAAAGAAATCCATTATTTTTGCATGCAATTAATGACTTTATTTAACATGTTTAGGATTGTCCGATTTGGGTCAAATATTCGCCGTTTTGTTTTATAATTTATTGCCATTTTAAAGGTAGCTTCATAATGCCTCTCTCATAGAAGTCTTAGTCCTTATTGGCGAAAACCTCTAGTAATTGATTTTTACAATCTTCTCTTGATCTCAATTTCTTATCACTCGGGAAGTTTTGTAATGCGAGAAAAAGGTGGTAATCGCTTGGTGCCAGGTATGGATTATATGGTGGATGCATTAAACTTCTTAACCATGCTCCCTGAGTTTCTGGCGAGTCACTACAGACGTGTGCGGCCTAGCGTTGTCCTGATGGAACACACTTCCTCTGTTGGTCAATTTTGGCCGTTTCTGGTCAATCGCTAGTTTCAAATGGTCCAGTTGTTGACAGTAGAGATCTAAATTTAGTGTTTGGCCATACGGAAGCAACTTATAATAAATGATTCTCTTCCAGTCCCACCAAATACACAGTAGAGCCCTCCTGGCCGTTAGTTCTGTTTTGGCTACCGTATATTATAAATAAGCTCTTTTTGAAACTTTCGCTAAAAACTTTCACAATTTCTTCTGAATGTGCAACAATATTATGATCAGATGATAAAAGTGCTAGTCAATCTGTGCTTACATGTCGAATCCAATTTGCACCTATTCCTTAATTCAACGCCACTGTTCTAAGCCCACTGTTATCCATACACTGCTAGGCAGATGGCACATCCACACACATGATCCATTTTGTTTTCACGAAACGGTCTTTAAGAATTTCGGAGGGAGACTGGTACCCCAAATTCCTCCCCTTGCCTACGTCTTTCTTATAAATGGCATCTTATGATGTTTCAAACTATAGCAGATCGCTAATGTGACGTGCTGTAGTATTCAAAGTTATTTAAAGTTCATATTTATATAAATCTGTGCAAAACAGTATAACATAGATTTAATATATGCATCGATAGGTAATAGGGAGAAATAATTCATGCATTAAAGGGTTAAATTGCTGAATTTTTTAAAGGGGAAGGGGACGTTGAACGCATTCTGGCCTTCTTAGGGGACGTCAGCTTAATTAAGGTTAAGAATCACTGCTCTAAAGTATGTATATATGTACATATAGTATATAAATTTATGTATGTATGTGTGTGTACAAAGAATGAAAACTTTATCAAGCAAAGAAACTGGATACCCGGGTCATGTTCACTGTATCCGAATTGTATATAGAATGTCCCCCCTATAAATATGTATTTCTCAACACGATGCCATTTTATTCAATTTTGCGTCTCCTTATCTATATCAAGCTGTGTATTTTGTTACCGGCACGTCGCATCCGTTTCCCCCTTATCGTGGCTATCGAGAGGGACGGAAGCAGGTCCTTCGCGTCTCTATTTATTTTCACTCTCGATTTCGCGCGCTGGTGGGGGCCTCCGAAATCGCGTATTTGGACGCTGCCGGAAATGCGGATGTCTCACACCGATATCCGATAACTGACATCTCTCTCGGCTTATAAACACTTCTGTAGTCATCTCCAGTGACGTGGCAGAATTTGCTTTGGTTTATGGTCCAAAGTACAGTGAACTTTCAATATCATAAAAAAAAAAATCATTACACCCACGAACATACGAAATGCATAGAAAAATCTTATGCCTCCGTCCATAGTTTTGCCTGCATACATAAATACGCCATGAAGCGGATAAGCAGAGCTGAGTGTAATCAGAGCCTGACTAAGGCAGGGGCATGCGGGGCAGTTGCCCCACATCAGAGGTGGGCTCCCAAATCGAATAGAAGGTCTATTTAATGTTTCCTTCTTTAATGAACTCTTTTTATACAAAATATCGGTACAGTGTAAAATCCGTCAGTTTTGTGTTAACGTAAATCCATGTCTTTCTAGGGCGGAATTGGGCTAAAGTTTTGCAATTAGGATGGATAAATTTGGCAAATCAAAAGCTTGTTTTTTAGCTCGTTCTTTAAGTGCATAGGGCCAAATGATGGCCGACTGGTTAGAGTGCTGGCCATAGGTAATGGAGTTCGTGGGCATGAATGTTCGTAGTCATTCGAAATCGGCTTTAAGCTGTAGGTCTCGGTCTCATTAGCCTTCGTGTTGCAAAAGCGTAGACCGTAGCACTCGAAACCAAACCAAACCTAACTGTATAGGACTCGTCTATGGTATTTTTCATTAATTAATTCAAATTGCTAAAAAATTTTTTGCATTTTCTAATTATAAATTTATGCAGCAATTTCGTCAAATGTTGGCTCTTCAGATGTGTTATATCCTTTTAATAATGGATATAGAATTGTCAGAAAATCAAAAAAATGTTCAGAATGATATTTCGTCTGACCATTGGAGGGGAGGGGACTTTATAGCTATTTTAGGGTCTAATCCCTTTTCTGTTATATATCTATAATGAAAAATGTAAATTCCTCCAAAAAGTTCGGTTCTTCATTACTAAAGTAGTAAATGAGAGAGGTAGGAGGGCCCAAAGAAGTTTTTGCTCCTGGCCTCAATTAGCCTAAGTCGGACCCTGAGAGTAATTTCATTGTATCTTCATTAATATATCATCAGTAATTACATTGAGTTTTTTTAATTTGCGCTCTAAGTTTTTTTACTAAGTTTAAATTTGCCTTGCAAATACTGGAACCTATTTAATTTACTATGCAGTATTTACCTGGCAAATGTAAACAAAAGTAGTTTTTTAAATATGAATAATTAGAAATATAAAAAAGCTGTATTTGCTCTCTGTCTAAGTTATTTATTTACAATTAAAATTTCGAGTGGATTCCAGCTCATGTGGGTAATGAAGGGAATGAATTTGCAAATATCCTTGCAAACAGGCATGATATTTATATCAAACTCTGGTCGTCATACCTGGTGATGTAAGTGCTGTTGTCAAGAAAAATATCTTTAATCAGCGTTTTAGAACGGCACTGATCCCAGATTTTGATTACCATGAAAAGTCTGCAATTGCAACCGACCAATTTAAAGGCACGATAACATCACCAGACATTACTGAATCTATCCCAACTGCAGAAATTGTCCACAAACTCCATTTACTGCAGACCATATCTATAACTGCCAAGCCGTTGTAACCTCTCTCTTCAAACTTGTTTTACCACCAAACGAAATCCTCCACAGTCATCAGGCTCCAGAATTTGCGAACCTCGTCATCAAGACTTTTGGAGATACAAGGGTTGGAACTTTAATAGCGGCAACTATTTATTTATATGGAATACAAAAGTGATTCATGCCATCATATTTTACAGTCCTTCAATATAATCACCAGCATTGTGAATAGCCCGTTTCCAACGATGTGGAAGTCGCAAAACACATTTAGCAGCGCCTGTTCTGTTGATAGTCCGAATGGAACGGTCTATTGACACAAGAATCTCTAGAACAGTTCTGAAGCGAATGCCAAAAAGTAGTTTCTTCATCATAGAAATTAAGACAAAGTCACAAGTCCTAGATCTGGGGAGTATGTTGGATGGTAAAGCACTTCCCAGCCCCATCGATCGAAACAAATCTTTCATAGCTGGCGCTGTATGTGGCCCAGCATTGTCATGCAGAATGATAGGGGCGTTCTGCAGAAAGTACAGAATTTTTCTCATGCTGAGGCGTTCCTTCAGAATGTGCAGCACAGTCGTAAGCGCGAATCCTGTCTTTCGGGCCAGCTCCCAAATCTTTTGGCATCAATCACTGTCCATAAGTGTGGCAACAGCATGCACTTCTTCATCGCTGATACTAGGACGACCTGGTCGATGCATGTCTGCCACATTTTGGAGCCCTTCATTGAAGGCTTTTACCCATCTTGCTACAGTTCTGTAAGTCAATACAGATTCCCCGCAAGTCCCTTGAATCTCTAGATGACATTGTCGCGATGTACGACCTCTGACACATTGAATTTTCATCTATTTTCATTGTTCTTGTTTTGAAAACACCCTGACAACACTTACTTTAGATCGCAAGCTAATACAGGTATCAATTATTTGCGTCACTCCACATTCGTATGACGTAAGAAGGGCGAGTGTTTATGCTAAGAGGTAAGGAAGGTATGTAGCTCACGTGTGGTATACGCGACATTCTTTGGTTTTGTTGCGTAGCGTTTTTACAGCAGTGTTGCCACTATTAAAGTTCTAACCCTGGTATTTAGCACGCAAACACAAAACAAGAACAACAATATTTAAATAACGTGGGTCTATACATTTTGCATTGATTTAAGTAGATTTTAACTCTCAATATTCCATTTTTATTTGTACTAAATTTTCGATTACCAGAAAACTGTCATTTTCGAAAGCTGAATCGGCGCCATTTTTCGATATACTTGATTCTGCCAAAGAAGGACCATTGGCGCTCAGTCATACGGTAAATGTATGCCAACTGCCATTCTTTAGCGTCACCTTCGCTGGATCCATCCTTAGAGACTTTCCCTGACACATTCTGCCCGGCAGTAATACCCGATAGGTAGGTCCATGAAGGTACGGACCGATATCTCATTTCCTCCCTTCAGGCCACGCGAGATAACACTCAAATAAATAAGCGGATGCAAAGAAGAAGAGGCAGCGAAGGGTGAAATTTATATGCCACCGAAAAATATTTTAAATAAAGGCTATATATACATTGTATATACAGTTCCACGCACATACGGATAAAAAATGGCTGTCTGACACGAATCCCATACAGTCACGGAGTCGCACAGTCGAGTTTGCGTAGGCTTTTTGCATTAAAGGAAGCCATTTTTTCCCCTTTCTTGTATGAAAAATGGGATCCTCTGGAAAGATACAAATCAACGTACTTCGAGATCTCATCAGAGATAAAAGGATTGTCTTAATATAAAATCGATACGATCGAAATGATTGCTCACTAAAAGAGAAAAATTTCGGCGAGGGAAGAAGCTTTGAAAGATAATGGGTAATGTTTATGGAAAGTGCATTCAATCAGCTCGGAAGCAGTTCAGGAAATTTTAATCTTCCGTGTAACATAATAGCGTCCACGCTGAAATACGAGGCTGTTGCCAGACAGGGGTGTTAGCCCGGGGGAAGAGAATGCCGCGAATATAGAATGGTGACATGGACTTTGTTAGCAGCGAATATAAAAAGGGCGATATTCCTACTGCCTTTACTTTCGCCACTCTACTTTTGCCACTACTTTTCCCAATTTGTGGAATGAAACAATAGACAGAGTAGTTCTTCAGGACACAATAGCAACTTAGAAGACTTGTTGAATGATAAATGTGAACTTTACTTTAAAAACAAAAAATGAAAAATGAAAAATAATTTTTTTTCGATTGTTAAATATATGTTTGCTCTGCCGATACATCCCCGTCGCTTGGTACTCTATTTTTGCTCTACGAATGATACTAACCGACATCTACTACTTAACCCTTTAACAAACGATGGTTTTGCAGCGAATCCACCTGTTAAAAGTTTCTTTTTTCTACTTTTTAAAGACATATGAATGATTTTTTTTAAAATGTTCTATGTTTATGACATTTCAAACTTACAGCAGATAAAAACACTACACTTAATTCATTTTTTCCATTTGAAATATGCATTTTTAAACTTACTTTACCCAGAAAATTCAGAAAGTCGATTTATCTTCCTTGTGACCCCAAATGCCTATATTATTCAAATAACACTTAAAAACTGTTTAGCTATTTTTATATTCTACACTTTTAATGATAATTATTCATTGCACTCCCACCTTAATAAAAATTTAAAAGAAGGTGTTATCTTCACACATTACAAAGGGATGGTTTTGCATTTAAACCAGGCCTCTAACATTTCTTCCTCTCAATGAATGCACATTTTTTTTTCATATATTTTACATTTATAAGGTTCATAGGTAACATTTATAAACTAACTTTATTAAATCCTAAAAAATTTATATTAGTGTCCTTCAAAGGGTTAAAGCTTATTCCGAAGGCTACGATCATCCCTGCCGGGAGCGAAAATCGAACCCGTGTAATCGGATACCGAAGATCAGTTTACCAATGAAAGGAGTTTAATTTGATTTGGGAGACATACCATTTGGCATAAATAGGAATGTAAAGTAGTAGTAATGTTTCCAATTTGAATAATCAGTTCTTTTTAGTATCTGAACAAATTACTTCTGAACAATATATCTTTTTTCTTTTAAACGTTAAAGTGAATTACTCCTAAAAAGTTCTTTTTACCTTTCAGAAACTCTAATTTTTAGAATCAAATTGTAATTCTAAAAACTTTAATTATCAAGAAAAATAAAAAAGGATTGGAATGAAAGAAATCTAAGGCTATTCAAAAACCAGCATATAGCCCGTCATATGACGGGTTCAGTAAAATTTTTAGTTTTCCAGAATTGTAAAGTACCCTATAAGGCAGATAAAAAATGGATTGTGTTTTGGCTGAGAATTATCCGGTACACGCTCAATAATTTGTTTATCTTCATACTCCTCTGAAGTCTCCCGATACTGTGAATGCAGTTTAGAATGACGTTGAATTCATTTAGAAAGATAATTCAAAGTTTTTCTAGTTTTAATTATTGTTAGGTTCTTCCCAATTTTCTTGCCACGGTAATTAATGGAAGTAAAGGAATGAAACTATCATTTCCACTACACCCTGGCGGACATAGAATTAGTTGTTATACCGGTGATAAAAATTCCATTGCAACAAAAAATTATCTATGATAAAATTTAATATTATCCATATGTACCTAATTCATTATTTAAGACAAATATAAAAGAAAATTATTTACGTCATATCTAAGTTCAATGATTAAACGTATGAAAATAATGCAGACGATATTTAAACAATTTTAAATAAGAAATGATTAAATGAGATGGTTAAAGAAATGACGTCATAATACTAGAAACAAATGCTACTTTTACCTATTTATTATGTGATAAATTGATAAATTAAACTGCCTCTCTTAACAGGGGAAAATAAGGCCTGAAATAATGATATTAAATGCTCGAAAAGGGGGTGGGAATGGAGTAGATTTCGAAAGTTTCACAGACGACAATATTGCTATTTATATAGAATAACCATTATAGAATCGGATAATTATTTAAAATAAAAATTTTCTTTTTTTAAAATCATCGTTAAGCACTCAATTGAAAAACCTATATGTCTATATCTTCCAGGTCCAACCGCTTCATAAAATTGCAGAGATATTTAAATAATTTAAAATATGATTATATTGGGATATCGAGAATCTTTTTTTTTATTATTTTTATATTTTTATTATTTATTTTCTCGAACAAGATGGATTTTTTTACGCAACAATAGGATATTCAATTTAACCTTTATTTATACGGATCAATCAACCAATTTCGTTTATTTTTTACAACTCATCGTGTCATAAGAATGCCTTATACCATTCCATAGTTAAATTCGAGATCAACAGAACTTTATTTTATAGGCCCAAGAGTAAACCCACAGAAATTTAAAAATTACACAGCAAGGACCAGGAGCTATCGTACTGAATCAACCCAATCTATTCTTTTAGTACCCAAATAACTGACCTGTTAGATGTAATTGTTTGTAGTTCATTAAACGGAAAAATAGACTACAACTCCAGAGTATGTGAACTTAAATATCTCCTTTTACTACCCAACAATGGTGATCAGAGTTCGAACTCGCAACTCCTGGTTAAGGAACTTTGTTCCGAGCTACGCTCAGTCATTCATTAGTATTAATAGTTAAAAATATATTTAATGCATTAGAACAAATTGGTAATTGATCATTTTAGTAAAATTATTAATTTGGCATCATTAATTTTATGGAACCAAATTCTGCACTGTCATTTCTCGAATTCGTAACTATTGGGCTTTGAGATCGGTACCTTTGTCACCGGAGCTACCGCATCTTGGGTCTGTAACGTCACAGTTTTAAACTGTGTAACTTCGGTAGCGTTGTAGTCGAACAGGGTTCTTCAAACACCTCATGATGGTGATGTGAAGACCCCCCTTTGTCCGAGCACGTGCCAAAACAGCTCATCGGAGTACACCTGTTTACTAGGACAATAGCGTGGCGTCGCAGAGTCTGGCATCTTGACAGTCGGACTGAATAGACGATTACTCCCCTGATGGATCTCGTTAATGAATGCTCGTATATTCCGTAAAGGGACAGCCAGCGAATGTGAATTCAGCTAAAAAATATATAACTGTAACTTTAGCTGTAGTTATCAAGTAACTGGAATCTTAACTGACCCCCCCCCAAAAAAAAAAAAAACAGTTTCGGGATCGTAACTGACCCCTTCAGGTATAAAAAGCCTACAATTTTGCGACTTAGGGCTTTTCGTCATTTTTTACGTAGGTGTTTTGACCTCGTGGAGGTTTTCGCGTTTTTTACCTCAGCCAGCTTGCTAGTTCGGGAGATTCGTAAAGTCCGCTCATATAGAGAGCGGTAGAGTCTCGGATCCCCAACGGGGAATAAATTGGGTTTGATTGCACCCTAAAGAGCCTCCCCACGTAAGAGATTATTATATCTCTTGTTTTTCTTTGGACTGTGATCGTCGTGAGGAAGTTTTACCGGCAACCATCCTTTCCAGTTCTACATGATTTGGTAATTAACATTCCTTTGTAAATAGCCGTAGTTAATCAAGAAGGAAAGTAAATTTCCAATATTATCTTTGACTATGATCCATTATTCACTTTACCTCTCACTCGAGAATATTAAAGGCGTCACAGTGATATCATCGAACACAAACGAGGTGGAGAAAAAAGCAGGATTTATTTTTATATACACAAATATTTACATCATGTACAATTCTCGACATTCATGCTCGCCTCCTGACAACGATTTCCTAGCTTCCCTGTCCACACCAAAAATCACGCTCGGCCTTCGTGACGTCACTCATAATCCCCACCCCCACCCCTCTCTCTGACTTTTTCTTGAGGAGAACGTAGGAAGGGGATAATGGAGGCATGGGGACCCCCCAGATTGCAAAGAGCACGTTCGACTGATGTCAGAGTAAGCCGTAATACAAAAATAAATACACATTAACCCTTTGACAATTTTATTTTTTTCCAGAATTCGGTCAAAAAAATGTCACATTTTTTTATTGCATTTTTTTGTTCGTTTTACATTTTTAAGTAAAGATATGTTATTAAAATTAACATTTCTAATATTTTCAGAATTTATTACAATTTTTTTTTCTTTCTATGAAAGCATCATAGAATTGAAATTTAACTTCAGTCTCATCGATATCCAAGTTAATTTTTGGAATTCCAGTGAGAGCAAATCTAGGAGACGGATCCGAAGGATTATCACAATGAATTTAAAAAAATTGCATTGCTTGACTGATTCCATCTGTACTACTATCAGAGTCACTACTATCCAGGTCATCTAGTACACTTTCGCTACCATCATTTACAGATAATTCAGTTTCTGATTCCGAGTCACAGTTCGAATCACAAGAAATTAGCTCCATACGCTCTGAATTATCCATTATTTAAAAGTAAAAATATATTATTCAACTCTTACATCAATAAAATTATCAGGCTGTTAGTAAAATATAATCAGAAAGCTATACACTGAAAGATAACAATTCGTTTTCTGATACAAAACATGCGAAAAAACCCGAGCTTTTGAACCAATCAGAGTAGAAAATACAATAAACTGCAAACTATCATTTACTGGATGAATAAATTACTATACGAATAATTTGTTACTAAAACTGGAAAAAATACGGCCGAAACAGTGCAAGCGAAATAGAAATCAGATTGCCCATACGCCGTACGGGCAAATCAGTAAAGACCCGAAAGCTGTGCCCGTACGACGTACGGGCAAAACAGAGAAGGTGTTAAAGGTTTACCAGTAGCTTGAAGCTACAAGCCCTGTTGAATAAAAGGCTTCGAAACATTTGCGATAAACGCAAAAGAAGATGCTTTACATCGCAAACTCTATAGCATTGCATTCGAAGCATTAGCGTGTTCGAGAAGTTGGCGGTCGGATGCATCCCCTTTTAGATGAATGACTGACTCATCGAGATTCGACAGACGTCACTTGCATTTCAAAAGACTGATGGCTGGCGTCACATACAGAGATAAGGTAAGCCCTTTTTCCCATATCTCACAGCTAATGCGGAAACAGGTGGGTCAAAGATACGAACGTTCATCGTTTTCCACAAATCTTGATTAATGCGGAGAAGAATTCTGTATAATGAGGAACAGCACGGAATCTGAGAAATATCGAATTATTTGGTATAGTTCTACTCCGACCCTTTAAATATTTCAAATAAATTCTACGCGTAACCTAAATTAATCTTCCAGCTGTGCAAATTTTACGACAAATTCGGTTTTTAATGCGCTTCCCCCCCCCCCACATCACAACTGAGACGTCTGAAAATCATGTCTATTTCTTCTTTTAACCCCTTCCATATGATTTAATAAAAAACTGTGCATGAAATAACCATTTAATTTTTTTAAGTTTTTATTACATACACGAAAAATTTACATATTTGTTAAAATTATCATTCCGAATCGTATTGTAGTGTTAATATAATATCAAACAGTAAAATTAAGAAATCGATCAAAGAACATAAAATATAGAAAACTGATTTTTCACTTCAGATTTCTGAAGAGAATTAGAATTTTGGATTTCTGAACAATGACGATTTGATTAAAGAAGATTTCTATTCTATATTTTCTTTTATTCTGTAAACTCATTAATTTGGCAATGACTTGTACCAAAAAAATATGCAATATGCTTGTGATTTTTATTCAGATAGTGTTTTTAAACAAAAACAGCAAACAAAATTTACACTAAAAATTTTAAACTATAAATTTACATAAATAAGTAATTTAATCGCCTATAGTTGGCTGTATGGAATGAAATCATTAGATTTTGGAGTCAATTCACACTAACTATAAATATAAAGCTAGAAACACTATTTACCTGGAATTAAATTTTATTTATACGCTATGCATTTACAAAAAAATTTAAAAAATCAAAATGCGGTGTATAAAATTCGGAAGATATCATTTCCGATAACATGTATTTTGGTTAATAACTTGTGCTCATTTTAATTCTTGTAGTTTTTTAACAAAATAATCGATACAAAAATAAAAAAGAATCGAAACTGAAAAGAATTCAAATAAGAAAAATTAAAGAAATTTAAGGATTATCTATAGAATTGATTCTACATTCTATTCTATAACTAACTTTTAAAAGTAAATAAATATATTAAAATTAAAGTAAGTTTAAAATTATCATATCTAACCCGTCATTTATTTTCTTGTCTTAATAGAAATAAATTTCTTTGTAAAAGAAAGTAAACCTACATTTTTTACTACTAAGGGGCGTGCATTTTCTTTTCGCACTTAACTAAACTTCCCTTAAAAATACTAACTATCTTGGATTTTAAAATATAATTGTTAAATAATAATTTTTGTTCGGGCTCCCAAGTCACAGTCCGAAGTATAATCCTCGGAGTAGGCAAGGTGGACTGAGGCTTTCATCCATTCACTGGGTAGACAAAACTGAAGTCAATTAGTTACTACATTGTTTAGTGAAAAACGATGTAGAAAATGCTATTAAAATTTATATACACTCTAGCCCAGGAATGGCCAAAAAAAATAGCCCGGGATGGAATTCATAAATTATTTGAAAAAATAATATTGGAAATCCCCTATCCCCTATATAATAATAGCCTAAGTTGTCTGTCCACGAATTTATGAAGCGGTTGTACCTGGAATGGATACAGGCATCCATATTGGATTTTTTATGAGTTAGGGTTAGCAAAATTCAAAGCGAGTTCGAAATCCACCCCATCTCCCCTTTTCGAGCTTTTAATGCTATTATTTCAAGTCTTATTCTCCCTCTTATTCTATACTAAATTCATATCAAGAATGAATTTAGTATAGAATAAGAGGGAGCAACGAGGGTGGAGAGTAATATTTAAACTGGACTGTGTTTACTCAACCCTCGTATGCTCTAACTAATTCCTTTATCATGTGTAGGCCTAGCACGTTCGGTAGAGGGTCTGCCCATTTAATCATCGTACTTCTCGGGTTGACGGTTCTGTCCCCAACACAGCCGAAATTTTCTACATGTCAAATTAATTTAATATTTTCTGCTTTTTTTTTAAATTCTTATTCCTAAAGTTGTTTTATTATTTTAAAAGTTTTTTTTATTATTTTTAAAATAAATTTTTACTATTTTTTCAACTTTTTATGACTTAAACTTTCTTCTCGTAATGTAATAATAGCCTAAGTTATCTGTCTGTCTGTCCTCGAATTTATGAAGCTGTTGGACCTGGTATGGATATAGCATCCATATTGGATTTTTGATGAGTTAGGGTTAGCAAAATTCAAAGCGAGTCAAGTTTATCTTTTCCTAAACTATAGATCTGATTCTATAATAAATTGGCATGAATAAATAAGATCCGTATCACAGCGAAAAATACTGTCATCTTTAAAACGTTCGAAATCCACCCGGTCCCCCTTTTTGAGCGTTTAATGCCATTATATCAAACCCCATTTTAAGAGCAGGCGATTAAATTATCATTTTATCACATAATAAGTAGGTAAAAATACCCTTTTTTTTCTAGCATTAGACTTCATTCCTTTAACCATTTCATTTAATTATTTCTTATTTTAAATTATTTAAATATCGTCTGAATTATTTTTATACCTTTTATCACTGAACTTAGATATTACGTAAATAATTTTCTTTTATATTTGGCTTAAATAATATGTGATAATTTTAATCGATTATTTTTCTAGAAAGATAATTCTCACCAAAAAACAAGCCATTTTTTTACCTGCCTCATAGTCCTTTACAATTCTAAATGAAAAATTTACTGATCCCGTCATATGACCTATTTGCTAGTAAAAATAATTTAAGTTATCTGTCTGTCTGTCCGATTTATGAAGCGGTTGGACCTGGAATGGATAGAGCATCCATATTGGATTCTTGATTATTAGGTTAGCAAATTCAAAGTTATCTTCTCCAAAACAATCGATGTCAAGATACACGTCACGACTACTTTGAGACGAGTGCTCAATCAAATTGTACCTTGAATATCCTGATATATTGTTACTGTATCTGCAAGGTTTTTCACAAAACATTTTAACGTGTGTTTTAATCTATTTTTACTAAGAAATTGTCCTTTTTTTGGGCGTAACGTATTTACTTGGCGTTTTTTTTTATCGTACACTTCGGACTATTTATACTGTGAAGACTCCCCTTTGTCCGAGCACGCGCCAAAACAGCTGATCGTAGTACACCTGTACCTGGACAATAGCGTGGCGTCGCAGAGTCGGGGAACTTGACAATCGGACTGAATAGACGAATACGCCCCTGATGGATCTCGTTAATGAATACTCGAAAATTCCGTAAAGGGCCAACAACGAATGAGAATTCAGCTAAAAATATAACTGTAACTTTAGCTGGAGTTCTCATGTAACTGGGATCTTAACTGAGAATAAAACAGTGGCAGGACCGTAATTGACCCCCCAGGTATAAAAAGCCTACATTTTTGCGACTCAGGGCTTTTCGTCCTTTTTTTCGGAGGTGTGTTGGAGGCTTTCGCCTTTTTTCCAGCGACAACTTGCTAATTCGGGAGAGTCGTAAAGTGTGCTCATATAGGGAGCGGCAGAATCTCGATACCGAACGGGGGATAAATTGGGTTTGATTGCACCCTGAAAAGCCTCCCCATTTGTAAGAGATTATTAAATCTCTTGTTTTTCTTTCGACTGTGATTGTCGTGAGGAAGTTTTATCAGCAACCATTCTTTGCAGTTCTAGATGATTTAGGAATTAACGTTCCTTTGTAAATAGCCGTAGTTAATCGAGAATAAAAGTAAATTTCCAATTTTATTCTTTGACTGAGATCCATTATTCACGTTACCTCTCATTTGAGAATATTGAAGGCGTCACAATACCAAGTTTCACTGGACCAGTTACTGGACTCCGCCATGAACAAAATAATACTATTATTAAGATATTTCTAAATACACATTTAGTACAAAGACCTCTGTATTTTAGAATATCACCCTCAACATAATCGAATGAAGGGTACATTCTTTAATAGTTTAATACATCATTAATTCTTGAATAAAAGTCCACTTGGATCACGAGGGGTGTGTGTCAGAAAAAGTAGTGGCCTGTGAAGATTATAAATTGACATAAGTGTAATAAAAGCATTGTGTACATAAAAGAGTATAGCCGTTTAAATGCATGATAATATCAGTTAGGTGCGAGTAATTGCTATATACTATAACTGAAGAATAAGTTTCAAAATTTCACTTTTAGTTGCAAGCTATTCCTTCAGATAGTTTCATTAATTTCCCCTTGGAAAGGTCAGTAACAAATATGGCGACTCAGTGGCAAAAGGCATTTTGTGTTTTGTCGTTAGGAATATGTTATTCCTGTGTTTTTGGTAGAGCATTTAGTCGCTGTCTCTTCGTAGATGGGGGGAGTGTTTCTCCATTTTCTCTCGCCGAACAATGGCCGAATGGTTAGGGTGCTGTCTTTCGGAACAGGAGTTCTTAGGTTCGAATTCCACTATGGCATGGATGTTCGCAACCGTTCGGAATTGGCTTTAAGCAGTAGGTCCCGGTCTCATTAGCCCTCGTGTTGCAAAAAGTAGACCGTAGCGCTCCAAAACCAAACCCTTTTCTCTCCGTTGCCATATTCTTCCCTGAAAAGTTAAAAGTGAGAGATGGGGGTTACGTTGACTTCACGGTGAACAGAGATTCATGAAGAGGGATGCAGTGTAGGATATCGTGCAGCGAGGATGTACTATCTAGCTGTACAAATGTGTAAACAAGGTAAATACAAATAAAACTCAGTCATATTTTAAAGAAGAGTGTAATACTAGAATCAAGACTCGTGTTTGTGTTACATGGACACCTGCATTTTTTTTTACTGCGGCCGAAGATGGACTCAGCTAAAGAGGGTAGAAATCTACTTCCCCAGGGAGTTGAAAGTTCACTAGGAGGGGAAAGTATACCACCCCCCGCCGCGCCAGGTGCAGATAGAGGGACATTTTCCAGGGAGGCGAAAGCTTGACCAAGGTTGGATGGTTGGTCGGGGTTTTTTGGTACAAAATCCAGGCAAGGATATGCTGCGCCATACGAAAGAGTAAGATTCTAAAGCACAATATATATATATATATAATATATATATATATATATATATATATATATATAATTTAAAAGAGGACACCATCAAGTGCTTAAAAAACAAATACTAGTAAAACATGATTTAAAGGGTCACATTAAGATACTTTTTTTAAAGTTAAACAAGGTTAAAAATATCGATTCGAATCGGGAATTCAAAAAGTTTTCGGTGGGGAGGGGGCTTGCCTAAACGTTCACTCAGACTGGGATGAAAGGTTTTAAAATATATGTTGTAAAATCGTGTAAAAGCCGCACATGAAGTTAAAATGTGATGAACAGTGAGATGAGTGTGACAGGAAGAACATTGTGGAGCAGGCTCAGCCAAAGGTAAATGTTTATGAGTGAGTCTTGTATGACCAATGCAAAGACGTGTTAAAATAACATCAAATTTCCGATTCGGAAAACATGGCCAAAATGATATCAATGGTTTTAGAGCGTGAAGCTTGACCAAGAGGGGGGGGGGAAATTCCATCCTGGACCTCGCCAACAGCAGAGGAGGAGATGCCCGCTTGGAACGAGATAGAACGGACTTGCTTGGAGGAGAGAACTGAAACCGGGTGAGACTCGTGCAGACCGCTCGGCATTTTTCGTATCCTCGGGACGTTTCAGCTAGAGAGGCTTTGTTCCTATAATAATGTATACTTTCATATGTTCAATACTTGTAAATAATAAATACATAGTCCAATATATGGTCGCTGCAGTATTTAATTGCCGGCAAGACAGGCTTTAGCCAACCCACGATACCTGCTCCAGTAACAATAGGCGAGCAGGTACAGTAACGAGGTGTGCAGTCATAGAGAAAGACAGCCGCGGGCACACGATATTTTACAAAGAGTTTTCCCTGAGGTCGCAGTCATTTTGAAGTCAATCAAAATGCTACCAACCTATAAATCTGCCAAAATGTTTAATACTCTAGAGTTGTGATGTTGCACTGTATATGATAAGTATTTGCAACGTACATGATGAATTGTGTGCTAGATGGACACCATAACTCAAAAAAATTCACTGATACAGATCATTTTACAGTATCAACATAATTTTAAAATCTTTGCTTATTTTAAAGAGAGATTTTTTTTTGTCACGTTTCTTTCATCATTTGTCACTTTTCCCACTTTTTATAAGGCCTGTGACCACTTGCATGCCCGTGACTTCAGAAATAACCACTCGAGGCAGTTTTTAATTATCGTTCTCGGGTCTATTAACCGAAAATGGCTTCGAGCAATTTTTTTCTTCTCTCTGATTTTTATCTTTATAAAAAAAAAACCTTTGTCCTTAGACTCTTTTTTTCTTCTTTGCGCGATTCTATCGCAAATCGTTGTCGAAGGGAGGGAGAAAGGTGTGTTAAGAGCGCGGGCGGGACTCCCCGAAAAATCGTTAATTGACTGCGTTCGTTTTTCATCATTGTTCCGAACGCCCCAGTAATGATGCTATAAATATTCATTTCCGTTCGCTTTTCTTTACGCAAACGACACGCGGAATACATTTTTGGTGAGCGCCAGAATAGGAAAAAAAAAGAAAGAAAAGAAATTAAGGTCTGTTTAGATTTACGCAAGCTGCAAAATTCGAGCAACATTCCGAAATCCGAATTTTTAGTTAAGATAATGGTACAGTGCTCGGCCCTCTATGTCAGGGTTAGAAGAGAGAAGAAAAAAAGGCAGATAAAAGGAATAAAACCAACGGTTTCAAACAAACCGGAGCGAAAAAAAATTCTCCAGTAATTATTGTTCTTGATAATTTAAAATCCTCCCAATTTAGTTTAACACGGTTAATTTGCACTCTGGAACAAAACACTTTTGGGATCATTAAGGTCTTATAATTACCACAGTTCTCTGTTCTTTTTTGTGTGTATGTTGAGGTTTTTTTCTTTTTACGTGTGTGTGTGTGTGCCTCTAATGTCGCCATTCTGGGCAATTAAAAATACTGGAAAATGCGGAATCTGGTAATTGCCATCCGCATACCGGGAGACAACACATACCTTCACCCACCGTTAGAAGGTCGTTAAAATTTTCTGGGGCTTAGTTGGGTTTTGCTGGCGAAATTTTCGGGGATGAGATAGCGAAGAGCTGATGTCATCGCATAGAGGCGTCTCTCGCTTTCATTTCACTTCCGATCCACGGCATGAAAACGGGTCGACTCTGCTCTAATGACTTTAAACGTCTCTTTACGTACAGGTGAGGTTTTACTGACGTTAAAAAAAGTCTTAGAATGGATTTGTTCTGACACCTATGGATTGATTTGGTTTGGTTTGGAGAGCTACGGTCTAATGTTTTGCTACACAAGGTCTAATGAGACCTACACTTACTGGTTAAATCCGATGGCGAACGGCTACGAACATCTATGCCACATTGGGATTCGAACCCATAAACTCTCGTACTGAAGATTCTAACCATTCGGCCATCGTTCGACGACACCTATGGATTAAATTTTGCATGAATAAATCGATACACGTTTTAGCATAAAGTTCGTATGGTTTGGAACACTATGGTCTATTGCCATGTTACACAAGGGCTAAAAGACCGGGACCTACTACTTAAAGCCGATTCGGAATGAGTATAAACATCCATGCCAGCAGTGATACTCGACCCCGCGGAATCCAAGAACGTCGTACCCATTCGACCAACATAAAGTTGGTGGAAGAACATGGTTTCGATAGGTTGTTACGAAGCACTACGGTGAACTGTTTTGCTACACGAGCTCTATTGAAACCGGGATCTTCTTCTTAAAGCCGATACCGAACGGCTGCGAACATTCATGCCAACAGTGGTATTCGAACCCATAAACTTCGGTAAGACAAGCGCTCTACTCATTCCTCCATCCTATCCTAGATCATTTTAAGATCCTTAATTCTTTGTATAACTGTAACATTTAGTAAATTAGGTTATTTTCTTATTAAATCAGTGTCATTCATTAAAAATGGAGGAATGAAACGACGCTGCTCTTTAGAACCGGAGTTAGCGGGTTCTAATCCCGCTGGTGGTATGGACATTTATAGCCGGTTAGAATCTGCTTTAAAGAGTAGGTCATAGTCTAACGCTTGTGCAGGACTATAGTGTAGTAAAAAGGTAGACTATAGTGCTCCAAACCAAACGATTTAATGCATAATGTCAAAAAGGAAAATATTTCATTTTCAGCGTTACAGCGTAATCATGTTATGGGTCCTATGGTTAGATAATTCGCAGCGGTCTTTCTACAGTGTATCTACGGTGACGGGTGTACGGCTTCCAAAAGACAAGGTAGAGGATTCTCCCAATTTGAACAGGACTGGATATTGGTTCTAATTCCGTACTTCTGTCCCACTGTCAGCCTCCTAGCGAAAGGATATCCAGATCCAAATATTTAACCCTAAGTTCTGTGGAGTACAGAGTGATATTTAATGCTCCTGTCAAGCTCGTATTCTGGGAACTAGGGATTCTAGCTCCTGTAAGATCCGTTACATGACCCTAAAGAACGAGGACCCCGAAGGTGACCTTTCGCCGTGGATACTTACGATTAGCGGCAAATAGAATCGGGTGGTCTAAAATAACTTTATTGAAAACTGTCCGTCTGCTGGAGCCAGATCGTCTAGGCTTTGTAAGTCTGTTGATTAGAAAGACTCGGTGAAAAAATTGTAAATAATTACAGCGCACCTTGTGGCCAATTAGCTGTAGCGAAAAAGGCAATTAAGTTGTTTGGGTCGGCTGATCTGAAGACGGCTTTTCGGCCACATATGGAAACGGAACAGCTGATCCAAGGCGGGAGGTGACCGCAAGATTGCATCACCCTGGTTCTGGAAGTTTCCCGAAGAATCGCGGAAAGAAAAACGGTGCCGCTATAAAAGAAGGGTGACAGTACAAAAAAGAGGCTTTTTCTTCTTGAGGCTTCTTCCTGATAGAGCCTTCGTAGCTCGAGAAGAACCGCTCGTATCTCCGCTTCTGGAGTTTGCTTGTTTAGAGACCGCCAGCGTCTCTGTTGCTAGGAAGTCGACCTTCGACTTGGGAATTCTTTTCCCGTTATTGTGCTAATTTTTATTTTTACTTCTGGCATAGAAGTTGGTAGCCAGAGTGACCTTGCTCTCAAATTTAGATCGTCTTGCATCCTGAGTTTTCCTTCACGAACCCCAGCTTGATACGCACTCTGAACTTTCGAACCTTGCTGTGAAAGCCGACTGTGCTAATCGTCAACCGGAGGTGATAGTGTCAGCGTTTATTACCGGCACTAATTAGCGAACAATTCCCGTGATTAGAAGCCCTAGCCATACTGTATCCGGTATCCCACGCATCCTTATTGTGTGAATATCATCTCTGCACGAGATCCCCGAATATTTAACATCCTACTGAATCTGTACATAGCTGTACATAATTTATTCTATTGAATAAAATATTTAATCTAGATTACATAGTTTTCTAGCCTGTGTCATTGACGGCTTCGCCGACCTTATCCCCAGTACGTTACACTCCACACACTGACCATTAGGTCATTTTGGGTCTACTTGGGGTTATTAATATACTATTACGTTGAATTATAAACGATAGCAAACATAACGAATCTGCTTAGGGAGTCTTTTTCCAACCCTGTCATAAAGTCCGCACAAAATCGTTACTCTGTTCGTTCCATTAGCTGACATACTGTGTTTGTCTGATGCAATCCAGTATGTCTCTTAAATCGGATGATCTCGAGAGATTTGGTTTGGAGTGCTTCGGTCTACTATTTTGCACGCGAGGGCTAATGAGATCGGGACCTACTGCTTAAAGCTACTTCCGAACGGCTAAGAACATTCTTGCCCTAAGCGGGATTCGAACCCGCGAACTCCGGTTCTGAAGAGCAGCATTCTACTATTTGTCTATCGTTCGGTTGTTCTTCAGAGAAACCACTGGGTTAACGATCTGGTCTAGAATTTCGAATAGCCGTTCTCCCTCCACTTACACAATTTTGTTGTATCGGTTTCTTGATTGTGAACCATCCACTTACTCAGTTTCATACACTTAGGTCATAGATTCCTAACGGGGGCTGTACCGACCCCCAGTGGGTGCTGTAGCTTTTCAGGGGGTGGTAGTTGACTCAGAGGTAAAAGGGGGGAATTAGGAGGTCTAGGGATCAGGTCAGTAGACATAACATCTACTAAAATATCAAGAAAAAAAATCGAATAATTGTGTACGTATCATATTATTCCATTGATTTGTTAACCCCTTACGGTACGATTTAATAATAAAAAACTGTGCGTGAAGTAACCATTTATTTTTTATTTAAAAAACTTGTTTTATTTTACAATTCTTACATATTCTTAATTAAAATCCACTTTTTACATAGTGTTAAATATAAGAAACGGTAAAATTAAGATAACAGTCTTCAAGCTAGTGGTACTTTTCAAAACAAAGTGCAAAGGAATTCTGGATTGTTTATATCGCCAGGGAGTCTCACTCTTAATTTGATTCTTGTAACACACACGGCATTTCTTAGTAGGTTTTCTTTTATTCTGACTCATCAATTTGGCAGTGACTTGTACCAAGAAACTATGAATAAACAATATGTAATAGTGACCTGGGATTTCCACAAGTAACAAAAGTGTTGCTAAATTCAGTACACTAGAAATTTTAAACTAAATTAATTATCATATTTATCAGTAACTTTAGTCGCATGACGAGTGTAGCTCCTCATTGTGCGGTATGAAATGAAAAACCAATGACGAGCTAGACTCGTCATTTTACCGGAAGGGGTTAATATATCCGAATTTTTTTTCAATTAATATCACTAGCATATAGCCCGTCATATGACGGGATCAGTAAAATTTTTAATTTTCAGAAATATAAAGTACACTACGAGGCATGTAAAAAAATGGTTTGTTTTTTGGCTTGATAATTCTCAGCCAAAAAACAACCGAAACTTCAACAAAAAATCTTGCAACAAAAAATAACCGATTATTAAATTTAAAATTATCAAATATGTACCTAATCTATTATTTAAGCCAAATAAAATAGAAAATTATTTACGTAATATCAAAGTTTCTGGATAAAACGGATGAAAATAATGCAGACGATATTTAAACAGTTCAAAATAAATTATTAACACTAGATTGCCCAAGGCAGTCATTTTGACTGTTTTTTAATTTCAGTTAGAAAAACAATTATGAAATATGACACAATTTCTTAGAATTTGGTGACTTTTTCTATAACATATAAATGGGTTTATGAATAATTGTAGTTACTTCCGCCCTCCTTTATTATATAATATTAAAAATTAATTTTAAACAAATTTCTTTACATGTTTGTTATATTTTCACAATGCATTCATTTTGACTGTTTTTGGGCAATATAGGTATACAAGAAATCTCGGGCAATCTAGTGTTAAATAAGATAGTTAAATGACGTCATAATGCTAGAAAAAAAATGGTATTTTTACCTATTTATTATGTAATAAATTGATAAATTTAATCGTCTGGTCTTAACGGGGGAAAATACAGTTTGAAATAATGGCATTAAAAGCTCGAATGGGGGAAAGGGGTGGACTTCGAACGTTTTAAAGACGATAGTATATTTCGCTGTGATATGAAGCGCATATTTATACCAATTTATTTTAGAATCGGATCGATAGCTTAGGAGAAGATAAACTTTACTCGCTTTGAATTTTGATAACCTTGAATAAGGTTTGCTACATCGGAAAAAAATGCTGTGAAGAATTTCCAATGTAGGTGGTATTAATGTAAAGGTATACAAAGATCAACTGATCTCCGCTACAGAGTTTTTTTCATTTAGAACTCCCATGAAGCATGTGTAACTCAAAGAACGCTACGGATACTAGTAGCAATGTTCCTCTGGTTCTTCGAATTTAGAAGCAGAGACTATGACGGATACCACCAGACTTGGTCTGCCGCTTTCAGACGTTTGAACTTGGAGGACATTGCGACCACTAACCTATTTTACGTACCCCTGCCGCCCTTAATAAACACGAAGGATCTTTGGCAGCACGTGCCTCAAAATCGCAACACTCCAGTTATGAGATCGATGATTTTGCCAACAAAACCACCTCGGCTCTGAACTTTGATGTTGATGCGATGAAATTTTGAAATGGCTTTGAGGCTGCCCGACTATCAATTAAGAGCGGAATACTATTTTTGAGGCGAGTTATTATTAGTCCATTTATTACCTCCTGGACAGGATAGCAAAAAAGTTCACACTTAAATAGGGTATCAGAGTTTAATAATTTGGACAGGAAAGGCAAAATTTTTGAATTTCAAAAAGACAATGATATTCACGTCTAGTTCGGTTTTTGACCCCGCATTCAAAGCATCGCTGTTCTGCAATACCACCAGCACAAATTAATGAAAGGTAGCTCTACCGCACTGACTCGGCGGGCTCATTTATCTTTGTCGCTGAATTTAGGCTGCAGAATCAAAAATTGAACAACGTTGGACAGTCGGTCACTTTGACAGGCGGCACCGTCTATTTTTTGCCTTTCGTCTTAAAAGGAACGCTTTTGAAGAGCACGGTTGATCTAGAGAGAGGAAAAAGCAAAATAGCCGAAATTTGAAATCTGTCGCTATATTCTTTTTCCGCTTCCTTATACTGAGAACAGAATGAAATACCTTTTCCACAGAAAAATTTTTTAAATTATGTCTGGGAGTTCTATGAACTCTGGCACTGTTTGAAGTTTCATCAGAGACATACATGCGAATTTTAATTTCGAAACAATTGCAATGCTCGCAGCCTTTCATCCTGTCTCATGTTTATAATTAAAAGAGAAAAAACTGCAATGTAGATTAGGACGGTGTCTTTGAATGCTTTCTGATTCTCGGCCAGATTGCCTTTGATGAAACTTTATCTTCACGAAATCGACCCGAACGCTTTTAATTTTTTTTTTCTTTATGTGTAAATAAGCAAAATGCAAAGATTAAACTTTGAGGCGATATCCTAAAAATATTTTTTTTAGTATATAACACTTTCAGAAATTTCAGTTGATTCTTAATTTCTTTAACTTCCGTCTAGACATTGCCAGGGACGATATGTCATGATATCACTGTCCTGTTCTACTTAGGACTTTGAGAAATGAATGTATCTTGAAGCACTGTTCTACAAATAATTCCTCGATGACCTATGAATTGAGAGCTGCTGCTATCGAAACAATTTATTCTAAGTATCCAAAAAATAAATGCGCACATATATGTCTAAAATGATGGATTTAAGATATATATATATATATATATATATATATATATATATATATATATATATATATATATATATATATATATATATATATATATATATATATATATATGTATATATGTATATATTATATATATATATATATGTATATATATATATGTATATATATATATATATGTATATATATATATATATATGTATATATATATATATATATATATATATATATATATATATATATATACATATATATATATATATATATATATATATATATATATATATATATATATATATATATATATATATATATATATATATATATATATATATATATATATATATATATATATATATATATATATATATATATATATATATATATATATATATATATATAAAAGTTACTCTCAAAGTTTATTTCCCCCTTAATCCATTCACTGGTTTTGATGGAGAACTAGAAGCAATTAGATTAGTCACTGACTGAAAAATTTAATTCGAAAAAACTATATGTAGTTTTCTTTTAGAACTTTATATCTACCTTCAAGAGATTTCTGCACATAATCTAGAACAGGGGTTCCCAACCTTTTCTAGGACATTCCTCATTACAAGAAAAAAAAGTTGTAACACCCCTTTCTACCCCCCCTTCTTAATAGTTATTTATACTAAATATTAAAATATTGATGTATTTTATGTATACCTATTATATTTGTCCTTTTATCAATCAAGAATCCCAACGACCAACATATATAGTAAAAATAGTTAATCAAATGTTTTAAAAAATTGCACAAAATCAATAGGAAATAAAAAATTAGTGAGATTTTTGGGAGCTGTCGGAGTTTTATTTATTAATTGATGCTTGGTTCCGATTAAGTTAAGATGATAAAAATTTTATATGAAATAGTCATTAAAAAATAAAAATGAAAAAATGCAACCATGTCGACAGCCACGTCGCAGAAACGAGTTGATGGGCGAGAGAGAAGGATCCCTACATGTCAAACAAAGAGATAATGAAGAACAAATTGAAAAGCATGGCCTTACCCTGTAAAATCTGCACCAGTTATGCAACATGACAAGAATTTGTACAAGACATTGATGTCAATAAGATTCGAGCTGTCGAGATCAGCAATCGAGTTGACGGGGTTATGTCCTTGTACAGGAGAATTTTGAAGGAAAAGGAAAAACAAAGACAACAACTACCCATCACCATGTTTCTCTCCAAGGTAAAGCCCCCTTGCTCTACCGTCAGTGCCTCCAGCAGAAGAGTCTCCGAGTGAGCCTAAAGCTTCTACGAGTCAAGTGAGAGCCTCTCCTCCGCCACCAACACAAGACTCTTCGCCTCTCTCAGAAAGCAATGTTGATTAATGTTTATTACTCTATAAGGTTTTGTAATGAACCTTATTAATTAGCACTGACACGTTTAAGTAAATACGTATACTGTTGTCATTTTTGTCTTAAATGTTTAAAGTATAAATACTGTTTACATAGTTAAACATTCGTGTACTCGCATACACGAAAATTCCTAGGAGTACTTCGCGGTTTTTCAGCTTTCGCGGAAGGTTCTGGTCCACATTAACCGCGAAAAACAAGGGATCACTGTATAACGGAAGAGAAATGGTCGAAATCCTAAGTTACACAGGAAACGCCGTTGGGTCAGGGCTGTTTGTTTTGTATCATTGACAGAAATACAAAAAATGAGAGAGACGAAGATATTTCATTTCGTCACTTTTGCGGACAAGGCCGACGTCATCTCGCTCGATGACTGGCTGAATTAAAAAAATTTTTAATTTCTAATTAAAAAGCGAAGGAAAAGCCATCGGGTTCAAAACAGACGTGAGTCAGCCCCGATTTACCTATTAGGGCTGTCCAACAGCTGACCTCAAAATGTCAAGATACACGTCACGACTACTTTGAGATGCGTGCTCAATCAAATTGGTCAATTTATTAACGAGTTAATGAGGTAGAAATAAAAAAATGACTATTTATTAGCCTCCTCTTCTAGAGGAAGCTTACGGAGAAGACAGCTTTGGCCAAATAAGGAGAACGCGTTTAGTCCATACCGGGAAAATGCGTTCGAAAACCCAGTGAGTCTTTTGCCTGCAGAACTGTTCTAGAGGTACATTTTCCACAATTTTAATTAAAATAATCCCCTATATAACAATAGCCTAAGTTATCTGTCCGTGTGTCCTCGAATTTATGAAGCGATTGGACCTAGAATGGATAGGGTCACCCATATTGGATAATGCGATTTCAAGAAGCAGGGCACATCTCAACTTATGACAATTCTGGCTTTAAATTCAAACGGAAGGGCAGTTTATTGTTTGTCTATTGGCTGTTGTAAACATGAAAATGAATGGGAAGGGCATTATAGTAGTTCGCGACGTTGCGACAAATTGCTCTATACTTGATGAGTTAGTGTTACCAAAATTCAAAGCGACTAAAGTTTATCTTCTCCTAAGCTATCGATCCGATTCTAAAATAAATTGGTATAAATATGCTTCATATCGCAGGGAAAAATACTGTCTTCTTTAAAACATTCGAAATCCACACGCTTATTCTCTTTCGAACGTTGAATGCTATTATATCAAGTCACATATTTAGAGCAGGCGATTAAATTTAATCACATAATAAAAAAGTAAAAATAACATTTTTGTCTAGCATTATGACGTCATTCTTTTAACCCTCTCATCTAATCATTTCTTATTTTAAATTATTTATATATCGTCTGCATTACTTTCATACGTTTTATCACTCACCTTAGATATTACGTAAATAGTTTATCTTTTATATTTGACTTAAATCATAGATTATGTACATACGTGATAATTTTAAATTTAATCATCGATTAATTTTTGTTGCAAGATAATTCTCAGCCAAAAAACAAACCATTTTTTTACCTGCCTCATAGTGTACTTTATAATTCTGAAAATTAAAATTTTACTGATTCCGTCATATGACGGGCTATATGCTAGTAATATTTATTGAGAAAAAATTTGGTTATATTAACAAATCAATATAAGTAATTTTTTATTTAATCATCGATTACTTTTTGTGCAAGGTAATTCTCAGCCAAAAAACAAACCATTTTTTTTTACCTGCCTCATAGGGTACTTTATAATTCTGAAAATTAAAATTTTACTGATCCTGCCATATGACGGGCTATATGCTAGTGATTCTAATTGAAAAAAAAATTAGTTATATTAACAAATCAATCGAATAATATAAGTAATTTTTTATTTAATCATCGATTATTTTTTGTGCGAGATAATTCTCAGCCAAAAAACAAACCATTTTTTTTACCTGCCTCATAGGGTGCTTTACAATCCCGGAAAAATTTTAATGATCCCTTCATATAACGGTCTGTATGCTAGTATCAGTATATTGTAGTTTAGTGTGTATTGTAGCTTTAGTGAAAGAACTCGTATCTTTGCTAAACCCTCAAGTAAAGAGCAAGAAAATTCTTCAGAAAAGTCACGACCTTCATCACCACCTTGAACACATTTATTTTTTTTCCAATGCAGCTGGCACTACAGACAGATATCTTTATGCCAAACACGGCAGCGAAGCTATAATCATTTAGCATCATGAGGGAAACACGTGGGAAGCTACGGACGTAAGGAATGCTACGAACGTAAGTACCATTGCTCCAGCTGGATCGTCATCATTTAGAAACAGGAGCAAAGCAGAAGTCCCCTGGCTTACATGCCACTTCCAGAAGTATAATCTGAACTTGGAGGATACTGCAAGCACGTACATAATTTACGTGTTTCTGCTGCCATTAATACACATAATGAATCTTTGGCGAGGGCCAGCCTTGAACTCACAACCCTCCGGTTATGAGATCGACGTCTTCATCGACTGAGCTAACGCAGCTCATCATTCGGCGCTCCATGTGGGGAGATTATCTTAGTGGTTTGGTTTGGTTTCGAGTGCTGCGGTCTACTTTTTTCAACACGAAGTCTAATGAGATCGGGACCTACAGCTTAAAGCCGATTCCGAACGGCTACGAACATCCATGCCACAGTTGGATTCGAACTCACAAACTCCGGTACCGAAGGTCAGCACCCTAACCAATCGGCCATCGTTCGGCTGATTATCCTAGTGAGTCTTTGCCTACCAAACAATTGTGCTGGTACGTTGCCCACCCTTTTACTTAAAAGGATATAAGTGTAGCGTAGTATAGTTAACCCCTTCACGAGTTAACTCGAGCGAGCTAAACTGGCCAAACTGTGCACACTCGAGATAATTCGACCTGCGTTGTATTTTATATTGCTGTAATTTTTCACACTCGAATACAATCGAGAATTGAAAGTAACAATGTGAAAGCAAAAAAAAAAAGTCGTTTTGTTGATATCTATCATTTACATGAGATTGTAAGCTATAATACTTACTTATTCAAGTATAAAATATATTTTTTTTTCTAAATTCAACGTTCTAAATTGTGTTTTTTACATTTAAAAAACTGATTTTTTTTGTCGGCCTTTTTTAAAAAAACTGGGCATTAAGGGGTTAATATCCATGAACCAAAATTAAAAACCCCTTAACGTGCACGCTCGAGTTAACTCGAGCGCGCTAAACTTGCCAAACTGTGCACACTCGAGATAATTCGAGCGGCGTTTTACTTTATGTTGCTATAATTTTTCACACTCGAATGCAATCGAGAATTGAAAATAACAATGTGAAAGAAAAAAAAACAATCGTTATTTTGATATTTATAATTTGCATTGGATTGTAAGCTATAATACTTACTTATTCAAGCATAAAACATATATTTTTTTTCTAAATTCAACGTTCTAGATTGTGTTTTTTACATTAAAAAAATTGATTTTTTTGGCCGGCCTTTTTTAAAAAAAACTGTGCATTAAGGGGTTAATATCCCTGAACCAAAATTGATGACGATTATATTAAAAAATTTGACAGACAATTCAAATGACTCGCATCTTGGCTAATCCCTTACTTCCAGACCAAGATAATCTGGCAGAAATTGGACAACCCTGATCCTATCTTGAGTACATTTCTTTAGTTTTCAGCTTTTCATAAGAATAACCTTGCCTATAATCTCCGTTACATGATGCATGAGAATGTCATACATAATATTTGTTTTTCAAATGTGGGGAGCAAAATAAAATGTAAATAAAAACTGGATATTTCTTCCTGGACTTGGTCTGTTGACATCCCTCACCAGCTTGACTTGTCTCCATTGAAAGATAATTCTCCAACTCTTCGATTAGATTGGAGTAAACGAAACAAACATTTGTATACTCACGCACTCATACATTATACAGAATGAGTTTAAATTGTTTTTACAAAATAAGAGACCATCCAGACAAGCAATAATTACCATAGGACATAGGGTCGCATTCTACTCTAAGACGCGGAAAAGAGTGCAGTCGAAACGAACAAATCATCGCCTCTGACGTCATTTTGTATCTTAATACGTAGCATATCTCTTGAGCAATACTATCAAGCATTTAGTAAAAATTGAAAAATAAGTATACAATGACTCTTATCTGTGTTATAATCACTTCGGAAAAATAGTGGATCATCTAATTATCTAATAATCACAATTCTACGTAAGTCAGAAGCAATCAAAATCTTGTCAAACATAGAATTTTACCCCTTTTTTTCAGCTTATATTGTTTAATTTTATGAAAAAATTATCTTTATATAGGGTTACCAAATTTGAAAGTATTGTCGTTAGCATCTAAGTAAATATATCATTGGCTAAATGGTCTAGCACCACAATTATGAAACATGCACTGCAGCAACAATCTACGGGGTGCATCCAGAAAGTAAGTTTCCCTATGTTTTCCCTTTAAAGTAAACGAACAAATCATCGCCTCTGACGTCATTTTGTACCTGCCTACGTAACATATCTCTTGAGCAATACTATCAAGCATTTACCATATGCAAATTTAGAAAAGGAAAATTGTAAGGGGTAAAAGGTAAAGGGTTAAGGAACTGTGAAGTGGCATCCAACCTCGAATGACCTCAAAGTGGCAACATTCAAAAGTGGTCCGCTCTTTTGAACTATCCGAAATTTTTCAGTTCGAATAATTACTTCAGAAGAAGAAGAATCGACTCTATGTTAGGAACAGGTCGGCAACATAGTCTTGTCGGCGTCTTTTGAAGTTCCGAGAGTATGTCCCGGTGGACGGGAAACCGCAACTCTAATAATAGTTATAGAGTCACAGTGAATAGTCACTGCAGATATTAGATGAAAAAAATATCTCTATACGTTCTCTTGACTATTCGCTGTTAGGAAAAGAAAATATAGAAATAATAATGGGTCGGAACTGCCCTGTGTTTGGATTAAACAAATCTTCTAAGTCGGATTAAGTAATCGGGTAAACTTTTGAAAGTTGCTGTACAGAGGACAGTTCACTCTCAATGAATCGAGAAATGGTAATTCTTTGTTTTTATTTTCAGCCGACATAGGTATTCGAACTCGGTAAAATTCAGCTGAAATTTCGGTATTTCTACCTCGTCAAATTATAAAATATAACTTAGAATTAAGAAAAAATATTTTAGTACAGCCGAACTTGGTTAATTCGCATTTCAAGGGGAATGCAAAATATTTTAAATTATACAATTTCATTACAAATGCGCCAACACAACTTACCTTGTATAATAGTTCAAGGTAAAAGAAATAGAAATGAAGAAATTATACCAAACATAACCATTTGGATTCTCTCAAAGATTTGAAATTTTCATTTGCTTTGTTTTACGCAATGTACGAAATTCACAATTTTAATTACAGAAGATAAAATAATCCTTTGGAGTTTATCGGTAGATATCTGTCCCACTCATGCAGTAAAATGGTTTTCAGAACTATTGGGTTTTACATGTCCCACATAAAATGTCTAATGGGACACATATGTCCCGTAAAGAGCGTACAGACGTTTATAAAATTATCATTTCTTGGCATTACTATCCCAATTTATATAAAATCTGACTTCGGTGGTAATACAGAACGGAAAATAAATCTTATTCCAAAGGGTTAACATTATTTTGATCCTCAACAAATCGTCGCCGAATAGTTAGGGTGCTAATCTTTGGTACAGGAGTGAGTGAGTTCTAATCCCATTGTGGCATGGATGTTCGAGGCCGTTTAGAATCGGCAGTATGTTCCGGTGTCATCAGCCCTCATGTTGCAAAAAAGTT
>CM063510.1:156844257-156854257 GCA_032207245.1 Pardosa pseudoannulata
ATCAAAGTTCTAAAACTATAAAATCTTATCAAAACTATAAAAATTTTAAAAATCATGTAAAAATGATTTAGCAAATTCTCTTTGCACTCTTATGTTTTTGTTGCTAATCTTACCTTTTCCACTTTTCTTAACCTATATGAAATCACTGATCCATTAAACTCTTTTATTTTATTTTCTTTCTCGCTTCCTTATCTTTGATTGCATTGAAAGAAATATCGAATAGAGATAGGGAGCTAGAGAATCTAACAGAAATAGAGCTAGAGAGTTAGGCCAGGCCCGTGTAGTTCTGGTGGTGCAACTTTTCTGGTGGTCCTGTAACCTGCAAAACTAAAGGGTACAGTTCTGTCAGCCCAGTTCCTAAAAATGGCCACTAAAAGAATGGAAGACAGTGCGTTCGCCGACCGAAACAGTATCAGAAGCCAAATTTATGTTTAAAAAAATTTATCGTATTTTCCGTCCAATTCGCTAGTTTTGGTGCCCTTTTTAGACAGATGGTGATTTTCTTAGACAAGGATCTTCATTTTTGTTGGTTTAGGGTACGAGTGTACACATAATTGTTTCTTGGACCAGTTTAAACTTGGAACGAATTTTCGGATATCTTTCAAGCGGCACGATCCTTTTTTAATCAACACGACGACTTCATTACAATTTTGCTTTGTTTGAAACTGTACAAAGCAATTTTACTGGAACACGAAATTTACTTAAAGAAACATACTATATTAAAGTGAATTTTGAATGGCTCTGAACCTAAGCAGCAGGATTCGGACTCAGTTACCGAAAGGCAGCGAACTGCCTGACCAGACCATTTATATACCTGGAATATTGAGGAAGAATGACTCCATCGGAAACGTATCGTCCTTCCTTCGAACACATTTCTGAACGCAATGTGCGAAACCGACAGCTGTCCGGGGACTTAGTTGGACACCTGTCTGTTGGCTTCACCTGCAGCTGCGGTCAGCCGCGACCTTCGCGGGAAAGTAGTGCACGTATCCATACACGCACACGTGTGCTCTCCAGCTGCTGGACAAAAAGGGTTGGATTAGCATTTAAAAGCCCGACATCGCAACGTTTTTCTCTTTGGGATTTTTTTTTTCCGTTACACAAACAGGAGTGTGTGTTTGTGAGATTCCCGTAACGGTTTCTGGGGTGGACAGGGCGTGCTTTTTCGCCAGAATGATGAAGTGAAAGCAGCTGCCAGTTGAAAGTGAGTCGCGAAATGAAGCGATGATGGTAATGACAGCATTGAATGGTAACGAAAGTCGTGTAGACAAGGTCCAGGAACACGACGACTGAGGATTCAAACATGAAGGAAGATAGAAAGTTTTTTTTTATATAGCATCGTTACTTAAGTGAAAATTAAAGCACAAATTTCTTTAGCTGCTTAGAACATACTTTCTAAATGATCTGTTTCACAGCTTGAATATAGTTAGAAACACATTTTTTGTACATTTCGAGGGCTCGTGACACCAGGACATCCTGCTTCAATAAGATTTCCAAAAAATATGAACACCCGCTACAGTAGCGGTTTTAGAAACTGAGGATTTCCAGTGTCGTGCCCCATAATTAATTTGATTAATTCTTTATAAACATTTACCTTTATTTTATTTTACAGTTAAAATTAAAGACTTAATTAATTAGGTTCTGACAAATATATATGTAAATAATGGTTAGAACAACAATAAAAAACGCTAATTTATATTGTAATTGGAATTACGTTGTATAAATTACAATTATGAAGTATGTTGCAAAGCTTGGTTAAAAAAATCTTTACTGCCTAAATATTTAGTGTGTGATTAATCTCGGGCTGTGGCTAATAGAATTTTTAAAAATTAGAAGGGACAATAGAAATTAATGAATTCTCTACGGCAACTGTCATAATACACTCACACACATGTATGTTTACATACATATATATATATATATATATATATATATATATATATGTGTGTGTGTGTGTGTGTGTGTGTGTGTGTGTGTGTGTGTAATGAGACGAATTTCTCGATGGGTGGTTGCAGTCACGGCCATAAAAATGATACTGTTTCAGCTACAGACCTTTATTAAGATAAAGTTGAAGGACGGGATTTCACTTCATCATAGGGACAGGACAAACTGAACGGTCAGCTAAAATGAAGTTATATGTACAAGACACGTAACACTTGGGTCAACATCTGTGGGAAAATATCTAGAAAAATCTGTCACCGCTAGCGGGTATCTCCTTTTTTTTTTGGAAATTTCCTAAATTGTCCTCTAGGGCCATGTAGGTTTATAATCAGGCCCCTTGTCTTAGGCGTTAAAAAGGGGAATGGAAAATGACGCGGGAATTTTTACCCTTGATTTAAGTTTTGAAAACCCCTGAGAATTTTCCTTACACACACACACACATATATATATATATATATATATATATATATATATATATGTGTGTGTGTGTGTGTGTGTGTGTGTGTGTGTGTGTGTGTGTGTGTGTGTGTGTGTGTGTGTGTGTAATAAGACGGACTTCTCGATGGGTGGTTGCAGTCATGGCCATAAAAATGACACCGTTTTAGCTAAAGATCTTTATTAAGATAACGTTGGAGGACGGGTTCCCACTTCATCATAGGGACAGGACAAACGGAAGGGTCAGCTAGCGTGAAGTAATATGTACAAGACCCTTAACACCTGGGTCAACATCTGGGAGAAAATCTCTAGAAAAATCTGTCTCCGACAGCAAGCATCTCCTTTTAGTTTGGAATATTCTTAAATTGTCCGCTAGGACAAGGTAGAGTTATAATTGGACAGACCCCTTATCTTAGGGCTTAATCTTTAGCCCTAGTGGTCAATTTAGGTTACGGTTTAAAAAGGGGAATGCAAAAGGACGCGGAAATTTTTAGCCCTTGACTTCAGATTTGAAAACCCCTGAGAATTTTCCTTACATATACATTTACATATACTATAATAATCGTTAGATATATGAGGCAAAAACAAGTAACAATCATTACGGAAGCTTAGCTTATGTCGAAAAATGACCATCGTCGAGCCGCCGTAGGTGGTAAGCAAGGTAGTCGACATTCAACAACCGTAAAATTTAGGAACATTAAAACTGTCTGAACTAGAGCGCAAAAATAAATAAACATAATTCCCAAAAAGATGTTTCAATTAATTATATCTAGAAAATAAATTGGTAATAAAGTACAGCTGTGTTTTAATTAAAAGTATAAAAAAAATGTTGTAGGTCGTGGCATTATTTGTGTTTACGTACGACGACCAAAAACTGTAAGGTCGATCCTGTAAGATGCCATAGGCTCCCGCATTATATTTTTTTTCTGTAGAAGCTCTTCTGTTCCTAAGAGGAAAGCTCTTCCAATATAGGGAGGGGAGATCCGACGTCTCTGCACAAGCGTGCTTCGGGCTCCTCCCCTTCTAATAATTTTCCTTTTCTTCGGGGGGTGGACAACACACTGCGACGATCGACTGCAATAAGTACCTATTTGTTGTCTGTGTTCCCACGGCCGTGAAGAATGGTACGCCATTATCTTTTAAATCGAAGGTTCCATTAAGTGATTACGACTGTGAAAATAGGCAACAAAACGTTACATTTTACCTACACTCAATAGGGTTTTTTTTATGGTAGCGGTGTGGTCAGACAACGGGGTTCGAGGACCACCCACAGTGTTTTCCTTTTCCTTTCACCTCCTCCCTCAAGAAGGGCTTTTAAACTTTGGATAGCCGGCTTTCGTAGGATCTATCGGTCGATAAACGTAGTACTACATAGGCGAAAGGACCACAATGTAACAGACTTTTTTTACTGGTGAATGGCGCCGAAAAAAAGAATGGAACAAAGTTATAGCGTAATAAAAATACATATAAACAAATATATTCAAAGTAAATCGGGTAAAACAACATTGTTTATAACAATATACCTACCTATAACGATATCTTCTTTGATCCTGCGGAAGTTCTTATTTACTCAATACAACATCAGTACGTTCAAGGACGAATTTCTAGAGCCCGTTCGGGACCCTACCCGAAATATTTTTAATATATGCATTACAAGATTTTTAAAACTTATTAAAATCTGCGTATATCACTAGTTTCCTCAGTAAACGCTGAAAGATCTCTTTCAGTCATGAAAAGAATGAAAACATTTTTTCGTAATAACATTGGTCCCAAGATGAACAAATCAATTTGGTGCATATACGCATGGCTATAAATGCAAATCAAGGTTTAATTGGTTTGGTTTAGAGGTCTACGGTCTACTGTTTGGTACAAGAGGACTAATGAGGCAGGGACCTACTTCTTAAAGCAGACTCCGAAAGTCTACGAAAATCTATGTCATCAGCGGGATTCGAACTCGCGAACTTCCGTACCAAAAAGCAACGCTCTATCATGCGGCTATCGTTCGGTAGATCGAGGTTAGAACAAGCTGATCTTAAAAGTTAGAATTAATTTGTTGCTATAAATCGGTACTATATAAGTTAACCCCTTGCCTTATGAATCGAGCTACGATTGTGTGTGCCACTTTCGATGAAAGCTTTTCTCATGCGTCGTGACCAGAAGCAGATTTATCACTAACTAAATTTTGCACAGGACAAACTACAATGCTATCTTCAGATGTATCCAAATCGGTATCTGTTTCAGTTTCTAAGGTGTAATCAGGACACTTTCCAGCACCGTTATTAGTATCAATTTTCCTTTTTGCCATTAGGTTAAATTTTTAGATTTTTTTAAGAATTTTTTAAGCACCAACAGTTAATTATTTATTGCATATAATATAATACTCTATTGCAATTACGCCTAAGAATAAACGACCAACTCTTATATTGCAACTGTAACAAACAATAACGCAAAAACAAAAACTTTATCGCCTAAAAACAATAGCATGTCTTATACGAGCTTTTCACTTTTGGCCAGACAGAATCATCACGTGTGTGATACGAGGTTCTCATTTTAGGCACAGCAGTACGATCACGTCTCCCATACGTTGTTTTAAGGCAAAGAGTTGATTCTTATGCCATACTATTTTTGAATTTTGATGCCATACAAGGTATGTCGTGTTGTAAAGAAAACTAAAAGGATGTCAGCACTCCTTTCTGAATATATATATTTTTTATTTTCCTAGTTATTCTTAATATTACTTTAGTTTAAATTCGTCTGGTAAATACTGGAACGTAAATTAAAGAGGTTCCAATATTTGCTAGACAAATTTAAACCTTGTAAGAACTTGAAGCGTAAATTAAAAGACACATTTTGGTTGCAAATATATTTTTCAACATACAATAAAAATACGTATAATGAAATTTTTAATGAGACTGAAAGTTCATTGTATTTTGGATTAAGATTGTGGACCTTTCAGAAAAAAAAAAATCCTGACTACGCTACCGACTAAATAGTTAAATAACCCATTAATGTTTACTACAGGTTTTAAATTACAGCCTAAGTATTTTGGACCCTATAGGATCCAGGCAGTCAAATCTCACGACAGGTATGAAGTTGAGAAAGTTGGATCACACGACGGTCAGTAATTAACTTCAGTTGACTACAGTTGACTTCCTGAAGAAATGGTCAACAGTTGAAGATTAACTCACAGCAACCTGAGCTTTGTAACGAATTCTCGTTCCATTAAAATTCCAGATACAGACTTATCTACGACCGTGAGAAAAACCGGCATAACGTAGATAATTTTCCGTCATTAAGATGAAAAATTATCGTCAGATTTTAGCTGAAATAGCTGGTCCCCACAACGAAAGGAAATTCCATGCAAGGGTTGGTGGCGAATTTATTCGCATTGATCCAAAAACTGAAGATGATCACAGGGCCATCTCTAAATTTATTGTTGAGAATAAAATTGAAGGATTTATTCTCCCTTTGGGTACTGTTCGGCCTCATAAAATAGTGATCCGCGGTCTCCCCAGTGATATACCGGTGGAGGATATCAAATCCGAACTATCTAAGTTAGGCTTCCCAGTTATCAAAGTGGCTCAACTTATTAAACGTAAAACCCAACTGCCAATGCCACTATTTCAAGTTCAACTCACCCCTACTGATGTTTCTAAAACTATTTCTGATCTTGATTCCCTGTTTTATATCAAAATTACAATAGAACGCTATAGGGCACCCGTTAAGACTCAGCAGTGTCACAACTGCCAGCATTTCCATCATCATAGTGATAACTGTCTTATGCTGTCACGTTGCGTCAAGTGCGCAGATTTTCATAGTACGAAAGATTGCCCCTTGGGAACGGGGAAAATTGATTCCCCTAAATGTTTTAACTGCGGTGGTTCTCATCCGGCTAGCTACCACGGCTGCCCTAGATACCCTAAGGTAAAAACTGTCATCCCTTCATCTGTACATGCAGTTCCCAAACCTCTATCGAAGCCTTTCGCTCAGGCGCTCTTGACAAATGTGACCTCAGCACCAGTTACTGTCCCATCTCAGCCCACCCCTATAGCTAATATTCAAAATTTTAATTCTGATAATACTAACTCTTTTACTAATTCATCAAACCAACTCAGCGATATTTTTAACGTATTAAACGAAATCAAAAGTATGTTGGGAGTTCAAGATTTTAACGAAATCTTAACTCAATTAAAAAACATAAAATGTAATATGGCCAGGGCTAAGATCTCTGAGGAACGCTTATTTGCATTCTTCTCGGGCCTTACCCAGGCCTCCTCCACTGGTCCCTAATTTGATTTCTTGCTAGATTATTTACATCTGTTGCATGGTTATTTATTTCTATTGTAACTTTAATGTTTTTTTTAATTTCAATTCTTATATTTTATTTCATTTATCACGTAATTTTGTTTGGATGTCCCTGGCCACTTAATTATTATCATTTTTTTTTCTTCTATCTTTAATTTTTCTTTTCATTTATATGTGTTTCTTTAACCCTTTTAGTTGTTTATTTCTCTGCTCGCTTCATTTTTGTGCTCATTAATAGAAATCTCAGCCCAGAGACTCCAGTTGAACTTACATCTTGTAGGCCCAGAGAGAATTTTTGACCGGTTGAGTCTCCTGTGAACTCATCGGCCGAGAACGTGCGAGCGACTGAGAGTGTCCTCCCCCCGCCCTTTTTCTCTCCAAACGATTAGGAAGCTGATTCCTGCAACGATCATCATTTCATTTGTAGATATTCATCGTTTTCTTCATGTCTTCATCATAACTTCAACATTGTGTTTTCTAATAAAGATCTTTAGTCTGTACGGAAGCCTACGCTATCGTTTTTCGGGCTCAATTAGAGCCCTAGAAAGCTACAGTTCTAATGACGTCACTAGAAGTGCATTTCGTCACGTTGGGTTTTGTCGAAAATGGAAGCTTTTGCTACTCTGGAGAGGATTTTCGCTATAATGACGTAGTCAGTCGAAAAAATCGAATACTCCAATCTCCGTGAGACAACATTGACTTTACGATTAACTCTCATGCGTAGTTAATCTCTGATTAGTTATAACGGTAAGATCATGCCTTTGTTCTATTTTTCATAACATTAAAATGATTTTTATGAAGTGCTTTATACTTTTCTTAATTTTGGTTAACTCTAAATTTTGTTGAAAAGAAGAATATACTTATGGGCAAGTTCAAAACAACTGATTTGTGGCCACACCTCTCAACTTTTGAAATTTGTTCTCGACGTTGCAGCAATGAACTGAAAATGGTACAGAAAAGTGTGCCATTAACAGTTTTAAGTAGATTTTAACAGTTAAGAAGATTTAATTTAAAGTTTTATTATCTAATCGTAATGCGGTTTGTTGTGCTATGTTAATGCGTCTCTTCGAAGTTATGTTTTTTTTTCTGCACTAATCAGTTTGTTGAGTGTCACTCAGAGCTACGGGGTTCTCTTTGATACACGAGGTTTATGGCCAACTATCCTTCAGGATGGTAGGTCAACTGGATTGCCTGTGCCTAGCCCTCGAATCCACAGATTTCTTACAGTAAGCAGAGAAATTGACAACGAGCAGAGCATAGAAACAACTAATCAACTAAGATGAAAGATGGGTATAGAATGGTGGATTTGTGAATTCATAACATAGTAGCAACTATCAAACGGACATCTGAGGTAAATACACACTTATTCTTTTTTTAAAAGTTGGTGAATTTTTGCAATGTTTTCGCAAGAATGAGTCAATTTAAGAGGATGTTAACTTTAAAAATATCTGAATGTTTAAATTAGCTCCTATTAGAAACATGGATGAAAAATATGAAATCTCTATCTTCGATGTTTTTTAATTTATGAATATAATTTTATTTATAGAAGCTTTTTTCTATTTTTTAATTAATAAGCATTATATATGGCATATTTTTCATGTTTGTTTTCCTCCAAATTCCGGGCATTCCTAATTCAAAAGTACTTCTATTTATTATGTATTGAAGATTCAAGCGTTAAGTTTTGTATAGAGCTCTTTTATAATACTGTGAATAAACAAAAAGTGGTTTCATTTTGTTATACAGTGATATAAAGAAAAATATCAAAATGCTTGGTTTCACTGTGTCAGTAATGTTTTTGTAAAATATAAATCTAGAGTTACCTAAAAATTCAATTAGACTTATGTAAGGAGCTTTAATAGATTTCAAAGAGGATTTTTGGAGATAAAATATTAATATTTGAGATATTAAAAAAAGTTTTACGGATTAAAAAAAAAGACTTGTTTTAATATATTTTATTTTCTAAATTTGATCCAAAAATTCAAAATGATTCCAATATTTACTGTAATACTTCGAATAAACTTGTTTTCTTTTAGAATTATCATGTCCTCGTAATACTGAACGGGTTTGGGTGCATAAAATTTCATACGCGACAACATGTTCATATTTTTTTCTGAACAAGTTTAACGGAACAATTCTTATGTCTATAAATGAAATATTCGTAATGATTTTTCTTGCTTTTACAGTCTGTCACGCTCATTTGAAAAGGTTTTATTTTAATGAACTCAATTTACCTAACGCACAAAAGCCATTATGTAAGTATGCAATGTTGTCAATGTAGCATCGGAAACAATAATTTAATGCGTTTTTATCTTTTTATTTAATGAAAGTAATAATTTCTTAAAAAAAAATAGTGTGGATTTTTAAAAAATTTTGTTTATGTGGAAGTGATTTTTCTGAAATTCCATCTAGAGATTAGAAACATTGAATATTCTTCACATAAATCACTTTTACCTTAATAAAAATGTACTTTTAAACTGTTCTGTATATGTTGAAAGCTTTTATAAATATCTCCAGCGATGCATAAATAATTATATTTGTATATTAATAAGCATTTCGTATTTATACGACAATGCATTTTAGCTTTATTTAAAGGTTAAATGTTTGTATTCTGTAATTAAATATATATTAATAAGTTTCCATTTTGAATTTATTAAGTATTTATACAGATATAAATGCTTTAAACAAGACTACTTTCTATGTCGATTACAAATTCAAGACTTGTTAGGTTTATATTTGTGTTAACAAAAGTGATCTGAATTATTGTGTAGTTTAGCCATTTTTTTCAATGATCATTAATCTATAAAAAATTGTAGCCATTCAAATTTTAAAGAGCGCCCCAGATTTTGTTTTCAGTATGGAGCCAAAAATAAACACTTCAAAATTTTTAAGGCAAGAGGGCTTTGAAAATTACGATCTAACATATTTAGTAGCACGAAAATATTGTTAACGCTTTGATCAGTTTTTCACTAATGGGATCAATACCTATAGCTTCAAGGCACACATGAGATCTCGATAGTTAATAGCATCATATTTATCCTCGTAAAATTTAATATTAAATAATAAATTGCACATTATCAAAAAAATGTTCTTTTTATACATTACATTTTGTTTGGCAATTTATCTTTTCAGTTTAACTACATTTCTTGCGCTTTTGGAAAAAGGTATCTGTGCAAATATTAATGATAATTGAATTTCCTTAATTGATTGAATCCATTTTATTGTTATTTTTGGGTAAAATATTTTTATTAGTAATATCTGTTGGTAGTGACCTATTTGCATATTGTGTGATTTTTAGAACTGACTGGCCATCTCAAAGCTT
>CM063510.1:156856757-156879257 GCA_032207245.1 Pardosa pseudoannulata
CAGCAACACCTGAAAGGGTGGGAACTCTTATATAATTGTGTTATGTTTTGGGTTTTCGTAACACCGCCAGGTGGCGCTTATATAATTTCATGGTAGCCGCTAGAAGGCTTTAGACATAAAAATTCTATAAAAGGGACCACACCTCGAAGGGAGGGTGGGTGGTAACTTTCATTTCTATGCATGATGGCTCTCAGAATCTGTACTTTACTATGCAACCGATAGATGGCGTTGTTCCTGATTTTCAGTAGCCGCCAGAGGGCTTAGTGACATAGGAAATTTATAAAAGTAACTACACCTCGAAGGGAGGGCGGGTTGGGAATTCTTCTGGTACCCAGTTACCCCACTCTCTGAGTGCATTAGTTCCTACAAATTGTTTAACTTAAGGCCGATAGAGGGCGTTGTCATTCTGCATTTTTCTACCGCTAGAGGGCTTTTTACACCGAAAAACTATAAAAGAAACTGCATCTAGAAGGGCGGGTGGGCTGGGAACTACCTCAACCCCATTAACCTGTTACAAGACATTTTAACCAAATGAATATTCGTAACACAGATAGGTGGCGCTGTTTCTTGTTTTTTGATGGCCGCTAGAGGGTTTAGCTGACAGAAAATATATAAAAGTAGCTACGCCTAGAAGGGAGGGCGGGTTGGGAACTGACCTAGTACCCAGTTCCTTCAGCTTTCTAGTTGTATTCCAGCTTACTATGTTGTCCAGCCTCTTCTCAGCATCCTACATATTTCATCTATATCCTCTCCCATTCAAATCTTGTAGAGAGCGCTGAACTAATTGGAAAACTGACCACGAGGGGCATACTAAGGGAGGGACCACTTCCTCCTTCTCAATATGGTGGACAATATTTGCAATTATTCTTATGGTGACTTAAGATAGCAATCTATGTAGACGATAGAATTTTCGCCACATTTGCACGAAAGAAATCCAATATGGCCATCATTTCAGAAATCAGGAAAGAATACATGTGCAAAGAAATATGTAACATTCTAAGAATTTATTTCAAATGTACTACAGAGTTATTTCTCAGTATAATAGCTATAAATTTACCACAGTTCCAGAGATTGAACGCAATCCCTTATTTCTAGGTTTTCAATTAGAATCTAAGAAAAAAAACAAAGGTTAATAACATGACACACAACATGATGGCATTTCGTCGCTGGCGTGGAAACCTTTAGGAGCCTTATTAACCCAAAGGTAGACTATAAGAGATCGAAACCAGCCCAGTCATTCGTTGATGAGATCTACTAATTGGAAAAAGCACCGATTAGCATTAAGAAAAAAAAATAGAACTAAATTTCAAATACCAGGTAGCAACAGGATAGTTTGGAGCTCTAAAATCTATTGTAAGTCACGAGACCTATTAACCTTGGAGAAGAGAGTTACAAGAAGTGTGATATCCTATACTTAATGTAAAAAAGTTTTTACGTAACCAGAATTCGTAGACTTTTTTTGATTAGTTTTTAGGAGGTAAAAATAACAGCGTTTTCTCTTCATATACAAATTTTTCCATAAATCAATTTTGGATATACCGAAGCTGACAAAATATTTTCAAATATTCAGAAATACATCTTTAAAAAATGATAAATTAACTTATAAAAATAATCAAGAATATAGTGAAGAGATTAGGTTTAAGATGTTTCATAATTACCTTTAGAAATATAGATAAGTGATATAACCGAAAAGAGATTAGTCAGATATGTGCATTTTGAGTAGACACATATACTAATAAATCTCCATTTGGTACAACTGGACTCTAAATAAATTGAATATTAGGTCGATTATAGGATATTTCTAACGATTATTTCACCTATTATTAATAAACAGTCGATAGAAAAAAATTGAACACATTTTATATACTAATATAAGGTTTCTAAAAAAATTCCCCATGATTAAAAAGATAATCATACCACATTTATATATAAAAAAAATAATTTTTTTAGTGTTAGTTCATGAAATTGATTGTGAAACTCAAATTTATAAATGTATTAACACTTTTAGAGTTGTTCCAACGAGTGAAATCCACTCGAAAAGTATTGAATTTTGTATTATAAACAAGTGACCATTTGAAAAGGATATGGAAGCTTTCAAATGGCCAATCAGTTCTAAAAATCATAAGAAAATCTGTCATTACCATCGGATACCGTTACTAACAAATAAAATATATTACTTAATAATAACAATACAATGGATTCAATCAGTTGATTAAGGAAATTAAAAAACAATATTTCTACAAATACCTTTTCACTAATGTACAAGAAATTAGCCAAGTAAAAAGACAAATCGTCAAATAAAACGTACGTAAAGAATTATTTTTAAATGTGGAATTCGTTATTTATAACCAAATTCTGTTATGATAATTAGGATGCTTCAGTCCCACTGCCATCCGATTATTAAAAGAGGGATAAAAGCGTTAACTACATCTGTTATATCGTAGTTTCAACGTGATCTCTTAAGACATATCTTAAAAATTTTGAAATAGTTACATGCAGACAAAATCTGCAATGTTCTTCCCTTTTTGAATGCTATTGGTTTATAGATTAATGGTCATCAAAAAAAGTGGCTAATATATAACGAGACTCCTTTAGATCATGTTTGTTAATACAAATATTAAACAATCTGTCTTGAAACTGTTAATAGCCAAAATTAAAAAAAGAAAATCGCTTGTTGACAGCATTTATACCAGTTTAAATACTTGAAAAATTTCCACTGTAAAATATTAATATAAATTCATCAATAAAATACAAACATTTAACGTTGTAATCAAACTAAAATGCATACGTAAAGCAATTTAATATATAATTATTCAAGTAAACTCGTTTGACAAAAAAGCAAAATAGACCTAAACACCGTTCAATTTTTTGAGGGGATATGACATTCGTTTAAAAGAAAATATTGAAAAGCTTTGTAATATCGCATTCAATTTAAAGCTGTGCAGAAAAATAGAGTCTAATCAAGTCATTGAATTTTTTTAACCTGTAAAATGCTTTTATAATCTTTGCAATTCGAGTGTAAACCAAAATGTGTTCTGTAAATGCTGTCTACTACGTAATTCTAAGCGGACATTTTTAGAATTCTTTAAAATTATATTTTAGAGAATAAAACAATATTGAAACAGTTATAACGAAATACTGTGTCAACTTTTTACTTACTTCATGCACAGTTTTATGCTATATATTACAGAAAATCCATATAATAGTTTAACACTTGCATGTTTAACACAAAATACAACATAGCATTTGTAATGCATAGAATTTGAAGAAAAACAAAACACGGGAAAAAGACATTTACAGTTTTCATTTACTAAGAAATGCTATAAATTATAATTATATCATATGCACGAGTAACTTTCAAAACAGTGAAAATACACAGATAGAATTTTTTTCATACGTGTTTATGAAATGAGAACGCTATGACACAATTGAAACAATTCGAAATTCTTACGGTTAAAGCCTCCTTCAATTGACTTCGCCGTGTTAAATTGTAAAATAATATAAGAATTCATAAACTTTATAAAAATAATTATTTACCTTAATTGTTTGATAGTCGACCATTGAAAACGTGGTGTTTCAAAATTAAAAGAACCCCGTAGCTTTGACTCTGAACGACCTACTGACGATGTAACACGTGATTCCGGCAGTAAAATCATGACGCCATACATTACAAGAAACACTCACGCATTCAAACATTAAAAGGTCCTTCCACACTATGGTCCATTACAGGCCATTTCCACTGTCTGGAAAAAGTATGGCTTACCGAAATCAACGATAAAACGCCTTTGGCAGAGGAGGGCCGAGGAAGCAATTTTTCTCCAAAGATCAAAAACAGCCAGCATGCGCTATCAAAGTGCTCAGTAGACTATGGACGCATACACGCGTTCTGCTCATTTAGTGGCCCAGTGTGTGGATGCAACCCGTGAACCATCATTCAAGGTCGTCATCAGGACCAGTACTGGAGTGGTGAACAATTGATCTAAGGGTCGGTCACACTTAAGTCGTTTAAGTGCTAACCGCGATTAACCCATGGCGCCAACCCAGTGGCCTAGTGTGTGGATGCAACCCGTGAACCATCATTCAAGGTCGTCATCAGGACCAGTACTGGAGTGGTGAACAATTGATCTAAGGGTCGGTCACACTTAAGTCGTTTAAGTGCTAACCGCGATTAACCCATGGCACCAAACAATGTTAGGACGCAATTCTCCGTTTAAACAGAGATTAATCGCGGTTAGCCATTAAACGACTTTGGTGAGACTGGCCCATAGTGTGGAATCTTTATTTTTAACCGTTACTGCCACCAAATTTATATTTATCTGTACCACTTTCAGTTAACTGCAGGAGAAAATATAAGTCGAGAAATGCAGAAACAAAGGAGATGTTTAAATTAGTTGTTTATATTCATGTTTCAAGAAAATTTACAGGCTGCTACTCACGGCGATCATCTACACCACTAGATTACCTAATGACGTCACTAGAAGTGCATTTCGGTACATTGGGTTATGTCAAAAGATGGGAGCTTTTGCTACTCTGGAGGGGATTTTCGTCATAATGACGTAGCCAGTCGAAAAAATTAACTATTTCGATTGTTTATCGTCCCTGTGAGTAGCAGCCATAGATTAGCAATATCAACAAAAGTGAAAAGCACTTTATAAAAACCATTTTTATCTTATTAAAAATAGAACGAAGGCCTGATCTTACCGAGATTAACTACCCATTTAATTATAGCGCATTGGAGGTAACCGTAAAATCAGTGTTAAGGTCTCAAGGAGTTCAATTGCATTTTATCTACGATTATTTCTAATCAACTGTTATGCAATGCATCCTTGATTTGTCACAGGAACTTTTTTTTATTTAAAAAGATCTAGCATCATTAGAATTAAGATAAATTCAGAATTTTTTGAGTGGAGCCATTCTTGCACAAAGTTCTTTAAAGAGGTACATATTTCCTTTTTTGTTTTTACAGTTTTTACATTTGCTAGTGACAAGCACAAAAATGTGACAATTACATGAAAGACTTTCATCAAAAATTAACTCTGTTTTTCCTGCTTGTAATAAAAATTGTGTCACGCATAACCTGCAGAATTATCTGCTGTATGGAAAGTTTTTAAATGAATCTTTCCATACAAACCTCCCAGATGTACAACGATTTCCCCCATAGATTAACACGATGATTTGGTTTGGGACGCTACGGACTACTGTTTTATTACGCGAGATGTAGACCTACTGATTAAAGCCGATTCCGAACATCTATGTCAGCACCAGAATTCGAACCGTGAACTCCGATATTGTATAGCAGTACCCTACATTCGGCCCTCGTTCGGTATAGATTAATACGAAGCTGGAGAATCCAACATAGCCGGTACTCAAACACTTTAACGTAAACACATATTTAATATGGTACGAGGAAGTTTTATATTTCTATGTGATAATTTTTTAATATATTGAAGAGCCCAAATATTATGCTCCTAAAAATGATTTATGTTCCATCTTTCACGAGTGAATTTTCAGGTTTTTATGAAACTAAATCTGTTATATCTCACAGAAAATTTATTTTAAATGTTTACGGTCGATTTTTTTTATAAGCTAATATTTTAATAAAATCTGTGTATTGATAATAGTGAAACAGGAGGTTCTGGTTCTGTAGCAAAATTTAGTTCTCCAAACGGAACAAGATTTTTAAAGGAACCTATTTTTAAAGGATCTCACTAATTCAAATAGTTTTTAATGACTTTTGGTGATCATTCGAATCCTGTTCTTTTCTTTTCATTTTCCCGCAATAGTATAAATTTTATACACGTATATAGTTACACAAAAATTGAAACTAAATATATTAAACTAAAGGGAAAATATTAAAAAGTTGCAACCTTTTCACACGATGTTTGCCAGTTCAAAGGCATTCTATGCGTTTTGATGTAACAATTTTAAATACTAATTTCGAAATCTGAAATAGTCGAAGACTACTAGTACCTATTCAATGTGCAACTACTCTGTCACGGTGGTTTAGCTGATCGGTACCGTCGTTGTCTCTCTTGACGGTACCGGCTGTTGGATTCCTTGGTCATTCTCTCTAATTAAATCTGTCATTTAAAATCTTATTTTATAAATCGTTCATGACGCCGATAATGAATACAACTTAAAATACGCTTGGAGATTTGTACGAATTCTGTATGCTTAAGACATTTGAATTATGCTTTCTCTGTTTAAGATCATGAGATGCTTATGTAAGGACTTAGTTGGAATACCTAGCTCACTCTAAGAATAATAGAACTTTAGGTTACGATACTTATGCCGGCCAGGTGTGCAATTTCTTTTTCAAAGAGAAAACGATCGATTCAAGACAAAGTTAGTTATTTTGGATAAATGGCTCTTTAATCAAGTTTGTGGCTAATGAATGAATTATATGCACATCCCAACCCATAATGTGTCCATTTATCTTTCTTCCGACCAATTTCGTCTTTGCGCACTGTCCAGTTTCTGTATGTCTTTCCTATGTAAATCTGTATTGCTGGTAGAATTCAATATTTACCCCTCCCCCCCTTTAATCATTCTTCATTCAGCTTCAAATTGTCACTCCCATCGGTCATTGTCAAAATTCGTAAGGAACTTACAATTTGCACAGATACTATTCCAATGTTTAAAGTTATTAATAAAACAGACCACCACTGGGACCAAAATGGATTTAGAGTAGTAAGAGAACTGTTTGGGAACCTGGGCAGTTGGGGACCCAAGGTACTTCTCTCATTACTACTGGAAGCAAATCAGCCTCTTTCAGACCCCATTTCCATCATGTTGCGGCGCCCTATGATTAATGCGCCCGTGGCAAATGTCACCTTTGCCACTTCCTAGCTACGGCCCTGATTGTGCCATCCTTCGTACTTTGTTGTTGTTATTTCTGATGCCACTTGGTCAAACCAAGCACGATTGAGCCATATGCTACTGGTATTAAGGCAAAGGGGTACGCCTTTCGCTTTTTAATGAGCTCCTCAAGGGTGAAAGAACGACTTTTTGCTTAAGTGGGTCCTCGTCATTTTGAAGCGACCAAGCAGAAGACCCATAGGCTTGGCCTGTCACCCCAGAGGCATTGATTGAAAACATGGAGGACATTGTGACCACGAACATATCTTACGTGCCCCAGTCACCTTTAACGAACACGGCGGATCTTAAGCCGGCTCGGGCTCAGAATCACAACCTTTCAGTTACGAAAGTGTTGCATTTGCAAACTGAGCTACCGCGCCTCTCTGTGCTTAGTTCGAAAGGCAATCACAGATCGTCTCTAGCAAATCCAATGTTCAGAGATATTCAGAGGCTATGACAGAGATATGGACATGTATCTGGAAGGTGCACCGTCTTTAATACTTAAATCGGAAGTCAATCATCTCTCGCAAATTCTACGTTTAGAGGCCAGAGATAAAAATAGGTAACTGCAACTTGCAGCGTTTCCGATACTTAGTTCAAAAGTCAATCACCGCTCGTCTCTCGCAAATCTTATGTTCAGAGACGACTATGTTCAGATATGTTCAGAAACTATGACAAAGGTAAGAACAGGTATCTGAAAGTTGTACCGCCTAGGTACTTAGATCGAAAGTCAATCACCGCTCATCTCTCGCAAATCCTATGTTCAGGAACGACTATGTTCAGATATGTTCAGAAACTATGACAGAGATAAAAACAGGTATCTGGAAGTTGTACCGTCCTAGGTACTTACTTCGAAAGCCAATCAACGTTCATCTCTTGCAAATCCTATGTTCAGATATGTTCAGAAACTATGACAGAGATAATAGGTATCTGGAAGTTGTACCGTCCTAGGTACTTACTTCGAAAGCCAATCAACGTTCATCTCTCGCAAATGCCATGTTCACAAACGAAGTCTGAGCGAGGGAATCATTTTGGGTACAGAAAATGACAAGCCCTTTTTTTCATCGTCAACACAAGAAAGATGGCTACAAGATCAGATGAACGTCAAGGAGACACCCCAAGTAAATTACAGCTTCCCTCGGGTACGAAAGAGACAAAAAAGAAAAGAAAAAATAGTCCACCCTGAAATGCAGCGGTTGATTCCACCCAGAGCAGAGAGTAAGGTGGGATTGACACCGATGAATGCATCACCAAACAGAAATATTTACTGCATCCTCCTCCCCAAAAAAAAGAAAATAAAGAAATGAGGCACAGTGACGAGCAATCATCAGTGAGGCGAAATGCGAGGCTAATGGAAAATTTGCGACAAGAGACGATCAAAAATTTATGGGCAGTGGCGTAGCCAGAATATTTTTTTCTGGGAGGGTTCAAAGTCTTAATCCAAATTACAGTGGACTTTCAATCTCATAAAAAAATTTACATAATCACAAAGTAAATGTATATATCCGTACTTTTCAATACATCCATAAATACGTGGTAAAACAAGTCAGTTGTTCGTTATTTAATTATATCTTTAAAATATATTTGCAATGACATGAAGCCTTTTAATTTACGTTTTAAGTAATTTTATGCTAGACAAATAAAAATAAATATATTGAGAATGGAGTTGTGATACATCCTTTTATGTTTCTGTTAAAAAATTGCATACCTCGTATGATATCAAAATTCGAAAATAATATGGTATAATCATTAATTTACAAAATACACGTTTTATAACAGTAAATTAATTATTTTATCTTTTAACACATTGTGTGCGGGTACATTTCGCAGAGGAATTGTACCGGGAGCGGGCGTTTTGTGTGTAAATTTAATTATTCACTTAAATCTCAATAGATCCAATTTATTATTATTTAATTTTTTATATATAAACAAATATACAAACAAATATATAAATAGAAACATATAAATAAATAAATCATAAGATTTTTGTAAAGAAAAATATATTTTTTAGTGGATAAATTTATAATAGTATCGTAAATAGGAAAAATCAAATAGAAATAGCAGTATATAGTTTTAATTTTTTCGAATTATGTTATATATAAACATTTTTACATTATAAAGAAAATGAAAAGAGCAATCATAAAACTAATAATGTAAAAACTAGTTTTTATTTGTCTAAATTTTTCCAGAATCTATGTAGTAGACAAGAACATTCGGCTTCGTTTTCCTGCATATACCGTTATTTTTTGTACCCACAAACAAACCATGTTGTTACACTAACCCGTACTAGTACGTGACCCGCGCTCAAGTATCAATCGTCAGAAAACGTACTAGTACGTGTCCCGCGCTCAAGTATCAGTCGTCAGAAAACGTACTAGTACGTGTCCCGCATACAATGTGTTAATAACATCATGCCGTACAATTTTTTTCTACTAACCAGAATACCAATTTAAGTATACCGACTCATATAATGCTTTTTTCTCTTCTTGGATTTTCATATACCGGGTGGCCACAATTAAACTGACAGTGCTCACATTGTTCTGTAGCGCGATCTATTTGCGAGAATGACGCCACATTTTGTAGGAAGATTAAACAAGACGGTGGATAAAGGATTCCGCAGAAAAACAAATTAGTTTCAAAAGTCACCGCCTGGGGAATATTTGGAGCTGTGTAATGGATTTGGTTTTGGTTTGGTTTGGTTTGGAGTGCTACGGTCTACTTTTTGCAACACGAGGGCTAATGAGACCGGGACCTACAGCTTAAAGCCGATTCCGAACGGCTACGAACATCCACGCCTCTGTGGGATTCGAACTCACGAACTCTGGTACCGAAGGCCAGCACCCTAACCAATCGGCCATCGTTCGGCGCTGTGTAATAGAAAATAGAGGCTAACAAATTCGAATTAATACGGAAATTAATTTCTTAACTCTGCCAATGGATGTGACGTGAAATTTGAATAAAGAACTTCTGTTTAGCATACGTGATATTGCAGATCACGAGACTTTATCAGTGTTTATGTAGATTTTACGCTGTTTTAAAAGTTTTGCCATATTGCACTTGAACTAAATCAGAAAATGTGCATAATAAAAGGTAATTTTATTCCGTATTAATTTGTATTTGTTAACACTCTATTTTCTATAATACAGTGCCAAATATTCCACTAGCGGTGTCTTTTGGAACTAATTTGTTTTTTTCGCGGAATCCTTCGTCCTCCGTCTTGTTTGTTTGGTTTGGTTTGGAGTGCTACGGTCTACTTTTTGCAACACGAGGGCTAATGAGACTGGGACCTACAGCTTAAAGCCGATTCCGAACGGCTACGAACATCCATGCCACAGTGGAATTCGAACCCACGAACTCCGGTACCGAAGGCCAGCACCCTAACCAATCGGCCGTTGTTCGGCCCCCTTCTTGTTTAATCTTCCTACAAAATGTGGCGTCATTCTCGCAAATAGATCGCGCTACAGAACACTGTGATCACTGTCAGTTTAATTATGGCCAGCCAGTATATAAACGGGAGGATTAAAATATGTGTCTTTTCGAAGACGGGTCATTTGACCAGCTATGGTAGAAGTAGGTAAAGTGTTCGACCGGAAATGGTGTGTGTTACTTATCCTGTGGTTTTTATCCTAAATTACAACAGAGGCAGAGTTTCAAAGATTTCTCAGTGGTAGTTTGTGGGGCGTCTGGAAACCTAGACAGCGAATTCGGAGAAAGGGTAATTCTATGAAAAAAAAAAGGGCGCAAGGACGGCCTGTGGACGTTCGGAATGACCCTCGCAACACCCTGTCATTTCAGAACGGCCTTTCCGAGCGTATCATGCACATAGCAAACGTATAATCTTATTAATAAGATAGGAGAGACATTCACGGATGCTGTTAGCGTAGGAGGAAGAGGGTTTTTTTTTTCCCTCTTCTACAACCAAGTTCTGTTGGGCCACTTCTGTCGGACTCATCATAATTTCGACCTGTGGATGCACCTATAGCAATAAACGCACAATTGGCTGCCTGTGGAACTAAACTTGCTTTAGGGTAGGGGTACGTAAACAGTTTTCAATCGCCACCCGTCCTCCCTTCCATTTTGGTTTTGAAATAATTGATAAAAATAAATTTCAATTATACAAGTAGTTCACATTTTGAAAAAAAGTCTATTACACTTTTATTTTTTGGTCTCGCAGTGTCACAACTACGGGATAAAAGGCGACTCTCAGTTGTTATGGAATCCCTCTGCAAATATGAGGGCAAAAACTTAAGAATCAGGCGTTAAGATTTCTTGGCCATCGAATCGCAAAAGAAAGTTTTGTTGAAACTCCCAAGGAACTATTTATAGCTAGTCCGGGGTCTCTGGGTCCTTCACGAAATATTGATACATTTCCATTACAAAAGTTTATTAAAATTTCTGGAAATTTCTAGTATTTACTGAAAGTATTGAAAGATCGTTATCAATCATGAAAAGAGTAAACGCGTCTTCATTAGAATTGGTCACAGGAGGTTGATAAAGTTAGCATTACTTTCGGGGCATGATTATAAATGCCGATGAAGATTTCAACAAGTTGGCCTTAAAAGCTAAAAGCATTAATTTGCTATTATAAAATGTAAGTTCATGAATTACTGATTATGCCATACTGTTTTCGAATTTTGTTGTCATAAAAGATATGTAATTTCGTAATATATATATAAGATGTCATAATCCCTTTCTCAATACATCTTTTATTTTCCTAGTTATTCATACAATTACTGCCGAACGATGGCTAATTGGTTAGGGTGCTGGCCTTCGGTACCGGAGTTCGGTGGTTCGAATCCCATTGTGGCATGGATGTTCGTAACCGTTTGGAATCGGATTTAAGCAGTAGGTCCCGGTCTCATTAGCCCTCGGGTTGCAAAAAGTAGACCGTAGCACTCCAAACCAAACCACTCATAAAATTGCTTTACTTCCAATTCGTCGGTTAAATACTGGAGCGTAAAGCTGCAATTTTAAACCTTGTATGAATTTGGAACGTAAATTAAAGGGCACAAAGTAGCTGCAAATATATTTTTTAAGATACAATGAAATTTCGTGCAACGTTGCTGATCCATTTAACGAGTATTTATTTATGCAAGAAAAACTATGAATGTATAAGACATGTATGTATGTACTTTGTGTGTGTAAGGAATTTTATGAGATTGAAAAATCACTGTACTTTGTATTAAAACTTTGGACTCTCCTAGAAAAGAAAATAATAATTCTAGCTACGTCCAGGGCCCGATTATGAATATTTTGGGCCCAGTGAAGAGAATATGTTTTGGGCCCTTGTAGATTATTATTACATTTTATTAATGTATAGATAAAAGATCTGCATAATGCAACAAGCATTTTTTTATTTGAACATAGGATTGAAAAGATATTATATTATGCCGGTCATATTCCAAACATTTCGCAAACGGAATCCACCAATCAGAAATCTCAATTTTGCGATTGCGAATATTTTTGAGAAAAGTTCTCAAAATCTATCCATCCGATTGGTAGATTTAATTTGCAAAATGACCTTCATTCCTGTCTTTGTTTTTAAGTGCAAACCCATGACTGACAAATCTGTGGGTATTTATACTTGCGGGTACTCTGTGAAATAATGAAAAACTTACAAAATTTTAGCTCACATAATTTGTATATAGAATAAAAACCCGAAATTTTTAAATCTATAAAATTTGTTTCAAAATTACCTCTGGGTTTAAAAATTTTTGGGTGCCTAAAATCAGTGGGCCCTGGACACGTACCTCGGGTGGCCTGCTGATAATATGGCGCTGGCTACGTCACTGTAATCAGGCGTTAGTTTTTTGCTCTTGAATCAGAAACAAACCTTTGTCGTTACACCGCTTTCATCAAAGAACCAATCCTCCAGCAAAACGCTATTACTGCGTAAAACATATAACGCATAAATACTCATAAAGGGCCATGCCGTACGTCCCACCGAAAATTTTCGCGAGGTCATAAGTGGCCATCGGCGAACTCTGCCTAATCGATAGACAGGATGAAAAGAAAAAAAAATCGCCGTTAGGGGCAACGATTAGTTTACAACTTTTGACTAACAGCACGGTCGTAAATCTCTGGTGGCCGGGGAAGAATGGAGAACAGACAATTGCTTAATCTTCGGAAGAATAGCGTCTCGGGGCTAAACGTGGAACGGGAGAGATAAAATGACCTCTAATCACATTTTATTGTAGTCTCAACCGCCGATGATGACGGGCCAGGGGCATCCTCGTTCCCACGTTCGCGAAAAAGATGACTGCTGCCCCCCCCCCATCGTAAATTTGGTTTAACCGAGTGGACGCCGAAAACGAAAGTACCATCTGAAGAAAGTTCTCAAACAAATCTAGATCATTGTTCATTGTCATACATCGCTATCAGGGCAGGAGTTTGGTTGATGGGGGCACTTTTTACAACACCATAAAAAATAAGAATTAATGTATTGATTCGGAAACTCTTTGATTTGGTCGGGGGCCACTAGACTGCAGGCCAGTCAGCTCACCCGTAAAGTGTCCGTCTGATCGTTATAAAGCTCTCTGAATACTAACATTCGTTTCATGATCCAGATGAATAATATATACACATACATACAAAGTTGGTTCTGGGATTTTAACCACCTGCGTGCTAGATAGTATTTGTCCACCCCCTACCAATACGGAGATACTTTAGATATCATTTTTTAATATTAGCAATGTTTGTCACTATTTTCCTGATACCTCTGAGTATCATATTTTAAACCCTTCCTGGTGTTTCCCGAGCTGAACTCGGGCAGGCGAAATATACCATCCTAAATCATCCCGAGTGTAGCTCGGGCACTGTGAAATTTTACACTGTGCAATAAGTCTTTCCCGAATTATTTCACATGTGCTTTTTATGGTTTCGAATGCTTTTGTTTACTTTTCTGGCTACTAGAATATTTGCTGCTCAAAGAGAGACAGTAGAGGGAAGAAAGTAAGGAGAGAAACAAGGTTCTACTGTCCAGGTTGCGATGTTGGACTCTGTGCAGTACCGTGTTTTCGAATGTATCATACACGACTAAATTTTTATTAATAATTACATAATCATTTGTGTGAATGCATAGGATATAAATAAAATTTAATTCAAGATAAAAGCTAGGTATTCTAAGCTTTATATTTATAGTTAGTCTGCATTGACTCCAAAGTCTAATGATTTCTGCCGTACAGAAAGCCAACTACACTTGTAAATTACTCATTTGTTTAAATTGATTTTTTTACATTAAATTTTAGGAAATTTTATATGCGAATGATGCTATTATGTTTAAAAAGCTATGCATGTATAAAAATAAGATAAAAAAGTTTACATTTTTTACCTATAATCTCGAAATAAAATGAACCTGGAAAGGGTTAATATGTATCAATGTGGGTCCATATTAACTAATCATTGTTATTTTTGCCTGAATATCATTGTTTTTATACTTAGCAATGTTGGTTCCCGATATCCTTGAATAAAATTTTTTAATGTTTTGCAATGTTTCTTACTATTTTTCGGATATCCTTGAATATCCTTTTTTTATATGTAGCAATGTGGGACATTATTCCCTAATATCCCTGAATATCATTATTTTTATACTTAGCAATGTTGGTTCTTGATATCCTTGGATATCATTTTTTAATATTTAGCAATGTTAGTCACTATTTTCCTGATATCCCTAAATATCCTTTTTATATGTAGCAATGTGGGTCAATATTCCCTAATATCCCTGAATATCATTATTTTTATACTTAGCAATGTTGGTTCTTGATATCCTTGGATATAATTTTTAATGTTTTGCAATGTTTGTCACTATTTTCTTGATATCCTTAAATATCCTTTTTTATATGTAGCAATGTGGGTCATTATTCCCTAATATGCCTGAATATCATTTTTTTTAATACTTAGTAATGTTGGTTCCCGATATCCTTGGATATCTTTTTTTAATATTTAGCAATGTTTGTCACTATTTTTCTGATATTCTAAACATCCTTTTTTTATATGTAGCAAAGTGGGTCATTATTCCCTAATATGCCTGAACATAATTTTTTTATACTTAGTAATGTTGGTTCTCGATATCCTTGGATATCATTTTTTTAATATTTAGCAATGTTTGTCACTATTTTTGTGATACCCCTGAGTATCATTTTTATATGTAACAATGTGGGTCAATATTCCCTAATATCCATGAATATTATTATTTTTATACTTACAATGTTGGTTCCCGATATCCTTGTATATCGTTTTTTAATATGTAGCAATGTTTGCCACTATTTTCCTGTTATTGAATATTTTTTGTAGCAAATTTTTTATTCTTAATATGCCTGAATATCATTTTTTTTATATTTAGTAATGTTGGTTCCCGATATCCTTGGATATCATTTTATAATACCTAGCAATGTTTGTCACAATTTCCCTCATATTTCTGAATATCCTTTTTTGGTATGAAGCAATGTTGGTCAATATTTACCCCTGGCCATTTAATTCATCAAGTGTTAATTTTGCATGCGAATTCATTCATTCATTTTTCTTGAAATTTTTCTATTTGTTTAGAAGCTTTTCGCTTAAAATTTGTCTTACCGGGGATTTTCCTTCAGAACAAAAACTAACGACAGTTCAGTTCTTCGTAGTTTGTCTCCGAAGAACCACAATACTTCCAGTTAGTCGTAGTACTTACTCGTTGTGTTGCCTCTTACAGCAGAATCGATTTACCTCCGTTTACATTCAGCTAATACAGTATTGTGCGTTGCATTGAATATCGTGAGATATCATTGTCAGAAAATGATTTTTATTTTAACGAATATCGATAGATGTCGCTGAATCTTATAAATAATACTATTATGACGTTAACAATATTGAGAAAAACAAAATAAAAGTGTATTAAATTTCCATTTTTAGAATAATATTTCTCTTATAAGCAATACTAACAACCTTTGAAATACTTCCTTTTAAACAATTTAAAATTTTAATTTTATATTACGTCTGTCAATATCAGCAAATGTCCAAAATTGGTTGTCCGACATTCAACGACGTGCTAAATTTTGGCCAAAATTTGTACAACACTGAACAATATGTTTGTGATACCTGGGTTTTTCAGTAAAATCCTCGTTTTCTTACATCTTTGCCTGTCCTACATATCTCATATGATATACAAATTTAATGCTTGCATGTAAACTATCATGTAAAAGCATTTTAAATCACATGTGATACACGACGATATAAAATATATAAAACGTTTATATAAATATATAAAACGTTATAATAATATGTTTTTGACTCAAAAATTGGAGACATTATTGGCGAAGTATTTCGGGAACAAAATACTTCTAGAACTTTCAAAGTCCGGCAATACCCCGAAATGTCTGTGGGTAGCCTCTTGACATTCTGTTAGCAGACTCCAGAGTCAAAAGACGTGTTGCTTTGCGTCTTCACGCTGTAGTGAATTAGCACTTACAGTATATTAGTGTTTTTGAGAGCACTTTGCATTTGTACCAGAGTATATTGGAATATCTTACGCTATTTGTTCTGAACTAGAATGCCCTTGACTGATCTTTGTGGACTAAGCTGTACTGATTTGCGAACTTTTTACTAAAAGTCAGGGTTTCTTGTTCCATCTTACCCAAAGTTCAATCAATCACCGAACTTTCGAGAAGTACGCAATATGTTGCAAGTTTGGTTTCGTTTGGAGTGCTACGGTCTACTTTTATGCAACAAGAGGGCTAATGAGACCGGGACCTACAGCTTAAAGCCGATTTTGAACAGCTACGAACATCCACGCCCCAGTGGGATTCTAACCCACAAACTCCGGTACCGAAGGCCAGCACCCTAACCAATCGGCCATTGTCTGGCCAATATGTTGTAAGAGGAAGTGTGTGTGTGTGGGGGGGAGTACTTATCTGCCTTGGGTAACAGAAACCTGCACTACGTGACTGCAAGTATTGTCGAGTTTTTCATTGAAAACGATTTCAGGAAAATTTAATTCTAGCTGTTCCTATAAATCTTGTACTAAATTGAATTATTTTTGCAATAAACCCACAGACGTAAATCTAATTTTAAAATTACATAGATTTAACAGTTATTCATTACTAGTGTTCTTTAATAGTCGATGCACAAGGAGATATATATGGGAGAGATGTATGGACCATCCACAAAATATTTTCAATGTATATACTGCAAGATTTTTAAATTTTTTAAAAATATGTGTGCATTACTTGTTTCCCCTGCAAGAGTTAAAAGATTATTTTTTCAACATAAAATGGTTAAGTTTGGTTTGGTTTGGTTTGGAGCGCTACGGTCTACTTTTTGCAACACGAGGGCTAATGAGACCGGGACCTACTGCTTAAAGCCGATTCCGAACGGCTACGAACATCCATGACAGCAGCAAGATTTGAACCCCTGAACTTCGGTACTGACGACAAGCGCTATACCATTGGGCCATCGTTCGGCAGTCGATCGTGGGTAACTCAAATTAGTTTACTACTATAAAACTGTAGTTAATAAATTACTGTTTATGCCAATCTGTTTTCACCTTTCTTAGTATCTTCTTGCAGCGTAATGTCAAGATCATTTACCAAGTTGAAAGCTAGTTTAAAAATGAATTTAAATGGACAACAGGAGGTAGTTTTACCTCAAATGGGTCGACAATAATAAAGGTAACGAATTAATTCGAATCAAGCCAAATACAATACTACAAAAATGCTTTTTTTTGTGGTTAAACATGAAGCCTGTACATTACTGTACAGATCGCGATGGTTCTACACTAGTAATGCCTGCGATACAGCAATCTGCAGCGTATAAACACTTCAGCTGCCATCATGCGGAGTGCCTCTGAATTCATCTACCCCGCAAATATCTGAAAGTAAACACGTCTTTCGAAAACCAGGGTTGGGGGGGGGATAAGAAATGTGCGACAAGCTTTCATTGAATTGCATGGGGCTGCCATCCCATTTAATGGCTTTTCAACATAAAAACTCCTTTAAAAAGCCTTCCCTCTTGTCCGCGTTTTCTTTTCTTTGGAAAGATTCACCTCCTTCAGATAAATGGGTTCGTCAACACACTCAGGAATCTTCCTGTTGGCTTCTACATGTGTGACTGCGTTTTGTATGGTCGTTGATCACAGATCGGAGCCAGTCACAAATGTAGAAGCCAAATCGATGACTTCCATTCAATTCATTGTCAAGTCGTAATCAAATGAGTGAGAGATAAATCCTGAGCCATGAGCTAGGAAAATAAGAAAACATGTATAATAGATCATCCTTTAACAAAATAAGCTCATTTTGGGAAAAGCGCAAAGATGGGTGCGGAATTCCTTCGTACATAAATGCAGTGAAAAGAGACATTTTATCTCATCCTTGGTGGGATTTGAAATAACGTCAAAACATTCTTTTTAAAACTATACTCTCAATCTTCATAACGCCATGATATTTAAATAGCGTGTTATACCTTATTCTTAAATAAGAATTAGGTATAAAAATTCCTATTCATGGCATGCATGGACGTAATTATACGGAGGGAGGTCCGACGAGTCTGAACACTTCCCGATATATTTTCAATGCAGGCATTATAAGATTTTTGAACTAATTAAAATTTGCGTTTATTAATAAATTCCACTGCAAGTACTGAAAGAATGTTTTCAGCTATGAAAAGAGTAAAAACATTTGTTCGCTTTATAATTGGTCTCCGAAGGTTCACAAATTCAGCACTTCTTTTGGTGCATAGAGGTATGGCTATTCATGCGGAGGAAGTTCTGAAGAAACTGACCTTAAAAGCTAGAACAATTATTTACTTCTATACATTGGTAATTTATACTGATTAAACCAGGGATGGACAAACGTTTTCAGCCGAAGGCCAAAAATCGAAAGAAAATAAGTTTGGCGAACCAAGATAAATTTTTCTAAAATTTTAAAAACAATATACAAGTACCTAACAGTTTAAATACGTTAATGAGATGAATGAAATTGCGATTTCATTTTTAAAAGTTCCTTATACTGAGGTTCGAAGCGAGATGTACTGATTTTAAGGAACGATGCTAAATGCTCATCTGTCAGTCTACTTCTGAAATTATTCTTTCTAAGGTTCAAAGTTGAAAACACTTGTTCACATATAAGAAGCAAATATACCGCTGATCTTCTGGGCGTGAGATAATAAATTTGGGATATAATATTTAAGCAAAGTAGAAAAGGAGATGGATATATAATGTATAAATATATATTTCTTTTAATTTGCCTCGGACCGGCAACTTAAAATTCTATCCGCGGGCCGGATAAAACCTTCCGGCGGGCCGGAATTTGCCCATCCCTGGATTAAACCATATTATTTTCTAATTTTTATGTCATACAAGGTATGTCATTTAGGAAAAAAAACTACTTTATATTCGTTTGGTAAATACTGAAACGAAAATCAAACATACTCTAGTTTTTGGTCGGCAAATTTAAACCTGGTAAAACCTTTGAGCGTAAAATAAAAACACAATGTGGATACAAATATGTGTTTCAAGATACAATGAAATAAAAATCAGCGTTACTGATCCGCTTTATAACGTATTTAAGTATGCATGTAAAACTATGTATGGATGTCTATATATATATATATATATATATATATATATATGTATATATATATATATGGACATACATACAAGATACATGCATAATTTGTATAAAATTAGCGTTTTTTTTATACTATCTGTGAGTCGGAATGAAATTTCTCACTATAAGTTTCACCACTGCAAGAATGTTCCAGATGATTACCTTGAGTGTCACGTGACCTGGGCGCATATATGTTCATTATCCGATGCATAAATTGGTATTGAAGGATCATGTTGAAAGCCGACGTACTAAAAGTTCCACCTGTGACAGGCCGAACGTCGTCCAAACAGGTAGGAAGGGCACTGTCTTAGTGTACCAGAGCCTGAACCAAATATGATGAAATGAGTACATTCTGCTCTCATGAATCCACATATATAGAAAAGTGAACGGTAACAATTCGAACAGTGCCGAATTCTAATCGATATCGATAAATCGTAATAAGTTGTCCACTGTTTTAAGCTAACAATTTAAGCAACGCTCGAGCCTTCATTGTTCAACATGAAGGCTGAGAACTATTGTTAAAATTCGAAGGCTTTCAATATCTATGCCTGTAGTGAGATTCGAACCCGCAAGAGTTATTATTCCGAAAGGCAGTACCAACCTGTTTGGCCATGGTACCAAATCCATGTCTTCAAAAGAGTATTCGTAGTACGGTTCGTTCTCCTAAACCCTATTATAGTCCACCCAAATCCTTATTCCTGTCCTTACTTAATCCTAATGTAAATTGCTTCGTCAAATTTTCTGTTTCTTGTATGATTCAAACAGTATGCAATAATTCCATTTCGAGAAAAATTTTAACTATTTTTGATTTTGATGCATAAGTAACTTTGAACTTACCCCTGAAGGTATTCCTTGTCCACTCAACGTATTGGAATAAGTTGGGTACTTCAGTTTTCTCCCACCTGCACAAATGGACACATAGAAATTGTTTCCCCAGACAGGCACGACCTTGTGCAGTATCTCTCTCTCTTTTTTTTTTTTCCTCCAGATTTTTCTCCAGCATGTAGGGTCTAAAAAGTTTCTCTTTCTGTAGCCACAAAAACATCTTTATAACTCTGAAGAAAGACACCCTTTCTTCCAAGTCTTGCCACAATGGAAAACGTGGTTCAGAAGAAGCGGCCGCTGTACACGGTTTCCGAGCCCACTGGGAAATTCTCCCCAAAAAACCTGCACAGTGGTTTCAGAAAACAGTATTTCGTTTCTTCCATCAATGTTGCAGGATTCTCAAAGAAAAAACGCAGAAAGATGATATCTCTTACAATGCTGCTCATTTACAAGTATTTATTACTAGATCATATTTCTAAACAGTAACGATAAATCAAAGGCGTGTTCCCGAATCCAATACAAACTTGGGGACACTAGAAAATAATTTTGGGAACTTACTCAGGGTATAAGACGCGAACATCTATACCCTTACTTTAACATTTCACTGATTTAATGTACTTCAAAAAGAACTTTAATATCTCTTTAATTCAATTCAGAAAACAGTATTTCGTTTCTTCGCTCAGCGTGGCAGGATTCTCGAAGAAAAAACACAGAAAGATGCCATCTCTTACAATGCTGCTCATTTACAAGTTTTTATTACATGCGAAACTTGATCATATTTCTAAACAGTAACGATAAATCAAAATCTAATTAACGAATCAAATAAAAACTTGGGGACACTAGAAAATAATTTTGGGAACTTAATCAGGACATAAAAAGCAAACATCTATACAATTACTTTAAAACTTTACTAATTTAATGTACTTCAAAATAAACTTTAATATCTTTTTATTTCATTTTCGGAAACTAGAAATATTTATAGATTTGGCTTGGTTTGGAGCGCTACGGTCTACTGTTTTGCACACGAGGGCTAATGAGACCGGGGCTACTGCTTAAAGCCGATTCCAAACGGCTACAAACATCCATTCCATAGTGGGATTCGAACCCACGAACTCCGTTACCGACGATCAGCGCCCTAACCAATTGGCCAGCGTTCCGCGAAATATTTATAGAAACTCTCAGTATAATTAGTTCACTTTAATTATAAAAAGAAAACGTCTTTATCCTGTTTCCTATTATTACACATAAAATTTCAGATCTTTTATATTTTTTTACCAATAATGTCTATACAGAAGCTACTTAAATATAAAGTTCACTAGCAATATAGCCCGTCATATGACGGAATCAGTAAAATTTTTAATTTTCCAGAATTGTAAAGTACCCTATGAGGTAGGTAAAAAAATGGCTTGTTTTTTGGCTGAGAATCAACTTAGATAATTTCACTGTAATATATTTTTACTGTAATAATTTTACTGTAATAATTTTAATTTTAATCAACAAAAAATAATCGATGATTAAATTTAAAATTATTACGTATGTACCTAATTTATTATTTATTTAAAGAAAATTATTTACGTAAAATCTAAGTTCAGTGATAAAACTTATGAAAATAATGCACACGATATTTAAATAATTTAAAATAAGAAATGGTTAAAGGGATGGCGTCATAATGTTAGAAAAAATGATATTTTTATCTATTTATTATATGATAAATTGGTAAATTTAATCGCCTGCTCTTAACCGGGGAAAATAGGGTTTGAAATAAGGACATTAAACGCTTGAAAAGGGGGAAGGTGAATTTCGAACGTTTTAAGGAGGACAGTATTTATCGTAGTGATATGAAGGATATTTATACCAATTTAGTTTAGAATCGGATAGATAATATAAACAACATTAATATGCAACTCAGTTAGCAATACGAAAAAAGACTTTTTTTTTAATTTCTGGAATTTCGCGTTCTCAAGTAGCCATAGTATTTTGGGGGGCAAAATAAGAAACACCTAAATTTGGGGACTGTCCCTGTAAATAAAAGACTAGTGGCACCAGTAAAATGTTAATGAATGCATTCAGGTGAATTAAGAAGCATCTCTATCTGTTAATAAAAAAAAAGAAGAAAGTAGAGATATTTTGTCAACAAATCTGCACGAAAACATTCAATCTCTAGCCAAGAAAAGAAGAAGAAAACATTTGTTAGGTTGTAAACGGGTCCCGTGGATGCCAACGGTATTTTAGATGGCAA
>CM063510.1:156881757-156934257 GCA_032207245.1 Pardosa pseudoannulata
GTTTGTTTGATGCATCGAATTTGAAGTCATGGACTTCAGTTCTAAAAGGCGTTCTCTACCACTCGACCATCAACCAAGTCCCCAATAGCCAAAAAATGATTTTTTGCTATACAAGAGATCGTGGAACTTCAACCTACTCTCGCATCACATGTTTTCTGAAACGCTACAGTCCACTTTTTATTACAATAGATTTCATGAGGCCAGAACTGACTGCCTATGTTTGCTTGATTTGGAGAGATACAGTTCCTTTTTTTCCTACACGAGAAATCATGAAGATCAGAACATTTTCCTTCCATTTTGGTGGGCAAAGCTATTTTTATTCTACATTATAGACTAGGGCATATTATCTCTATAGCATATTTGATTAGTGTGTAATGGTCTACATTTTCCTAAAGAAATGCTTATGACACCCAAGATCTAATATTTCGTTTGTTTGTAAAGTCCATAGTTAGCAACACGAGAGTTGATGAGACTTGATCTTCGACAATACAGCTAGGTTGCAATATTTGCTCATGCTGCTAGAACCTGTTGATTTTTATACGTGCGCTCGGCTTTTTGGAACAGCAGCGTTCATGAGATCAGGGCGTATTATTTATTGTTTGTTTGTTGCACTATGAACTAATTCTGTCTACATGGGACTCAAGCTTTTTGCTTATATTAATTTGTTAAGATTGGTATAGTCTCTTTTCTGCTACACGATATGTCGTGATATTAGAACCTACTGCTGTTACTGTTAAAGTAATAGAATCAACTACTTTTGGGAACACGAAATCATGCGAAGCTCCGATCTGCTGCTTATGTCTGCGTCTTGTTAGAGCATTATTGTCAACGATTCTTTAACACTAGAATTACGGTGGTCTTTGTATACCTAGAATTACGGCGGGTGTCATTTTGACCCCTTGATAAGATATCTGCATATTTCTCTATATAATATAATATATTTGTGAAAAATAAATTAAAATAGCGTAAATTATGACAACTACAATTTGTTTTTTAAAATATACAGACTTTGCAGGTATGTAGGATCAATTAAACGATTTACCAAGTTCTCTCCTAAACTTTGATCACTTGGTCTCATTTCATCTTTTCTTAAATATGGAAATCCGTTTAATAAGTATTTTGTCCTTACATCTACTTCTAGCCAAAATTTTATTCCGAATTTATCGAGCTTGTTAGGCATATACTGCAAAAAACGGCATCTTGTTTTTGTAGGGAATAACTGTTCATCAAACGTAATATTTTCATTTGGTTTGTAGCAAAGCTTACAGTTTTCTATAAAAGTATTCCATACCTCGGATATTAGTGTAAATTTATCACACTGCAAACGTGAAGACCTTGTTATTTATTTTCAAAACGAAGAAATTTCATAATTTCCGGAAACCTATCTCTACTCATAGTTTCATGAAAAAACTTTGGTCCCCAAGTCTTGGACCACAAACTAAGAATTGGTAAGCCCTTGGCGGCTAATGCCCCCTTACGTACAACAACGCTATGAATGCTTCCAGTTCTGATAATAAAATAGTGAAAGAGTCATTATGAAGTTTACACTTGTCTTCTACATCAGTATATAGACTGCCGTATTTCTAGGTATAATCATTTGTGAGGGCTAAAATAAAAATACGATTTTCTTGAAATCTTTACTATTTCGTAAATCACAATGATTTAGGAAAAGTCAAGAAAAGATTAAAATATTTGGAAAAAAAAAATAGAAGAGCTGTCAGAGGTAAAAGTTCCTTAGGTGTTAAAATGACCCCTTCCGTAATTCTAGTGTTAAAACAAAATATCCTGCGAGATTCGAACTTACCACTTATCCTTGTTTGGTTTGGGGAGCTACAGGACACATTTTTGCTGCCCTGGAAATCACGAGAATAGAACCACCAAGAATTTTAAAAAGTTTACAAACATCTATAAAGCAGTAGGATTCAAATTACCACACTTTGGTACTTAAAGCAGGACCAGATCGTTCATTGTCTGTGAATGTAGGAGCCTAACTAGTAATCCAAAACTATATTGTTAATTTATGAGACAAACTGCCTTAATACAACACGGGGATGATCAACAGTGCAGAGGGAATCTGTCTGCGAGTCTCTCCGTTAAGTAGATCACCGAGTACCTAAAGAATTCTTTGCTCTTTGATTTGCTCCCATGCCTCCTAACCCGGTGATCCAAAGCTCACCTGTGGCGAAACGTCAAAATCGATACTCCAATCTCTTTTTGGGGGGAACTGCTGCAAACGTCTTATTCTTGGGTGGAATCGGTTTTAAAGGCTTCTCTATCCCCTGACCCTAATGGATTTAAGGACGAGTTCATTAAATCCGATGCAAATGGATCGCCGACCCAATGAAACAGGGAGGAGAAGAAATTTAATTTCTATCGATATTTTAAATGAGTGCCGAAGTTTAATGTTGTTAACTTTGAGAATTAGATCTTTGAGACGCCGACACAAACAGCTCTTCGATGCCGTGAATGTGAGGAACGAAGAACCCTAAACGAACGAAGAGTGTACGGACAAAATGGGTTAGCATCTCACCCTCACTGTGAAACGTTTTTCTTTTGGCATCGGGCTGTGTTCTTAATTTTTTTAAGGTGTAAAGGTTGAAGTTTAGATTTGGTTTTGAGTGTTGAGATCAAATTTTAACAACACGGGGGCACATTGATTTAAACTGTCACTTCCAAGCAGTGCACTATCAGATGTAAAAAATATGAAGTTCGCTGTTATTTGTATTGAAAACATCCTTTTTTAATGATTGGTTAATACCTATAATATCCATTCTCCTCTACCGATGAACACACGTTAGTTCCTGAATCATTTCGATTCAGTAGAGCCGCGGTAGCTCAGTCGGCAAAGGCAGCGTTCTCTTAACTGAAAGGTTGCTGCAGCCGGCCTAAGATCCACCGTGTTCGCTAAAGGTAACTGGGACACGTAAAATAGGTTCGTGGTCACATAGACCTCCAAGTTCTCAAACGATACCTCTAAGGGTGGCAGGCCAAGCCTGGGTCCATGCTTCTTGGTCCCTGCTTCTAAATTACGAGGACACAGCTGGAATAATGTTACTCACGGCCGTAGCGTACCTTAAGCTACACGTCCTTTCGGGTGGTGCTAAATGAGTAACAGGTTCTCAACCTTGTTAGGGCGTTGGGAGAATGTCTGTATCACCTGCTGCGTTGGAATAAAAAATTCGATTCGGTTTAGAACTTACGCTCTATTGTTAGAAGCCTCAGGTCTCACAAGCCGATTGGGAATGGTTAGAGCTATTCCTGCCAACAGCGGAATTGAGTCCACACATTCCAATATCGAAGGGCAACATTCTACCTCTTCGATCATCGTCCGGCTCAGAAGAGTCAAATAATCGAAATAAACTGAGTTTCTCGAGTACGAAATAAAACGTTAGGGAGTATTTTTAGATTGCTGTAAGTGCTTAGGCCCTTTTTTTACTACGCGAAAACCGATGAGACCTAGACTTATTGCTTTGCACTGATTGTGAACGACTATATACGTCTATGACATACGTGGGACTCGACAGCGTGGACTTTGTTACCTCCACGTGTACTCCTACTCATTTTGGTAATAGTACCCTGATTTTGGCACTACAGTTTACAAAAAGTAAACTACACGAAAGTTATGAGATCTAAACCTACTTCTTAGAGAAAATTCTAAACGTGTATACCAGTGGTAGAATTCGAACTAACGAACTTCTTTACTTTTTGGGTACACGAGAGTTATGAGATCTAAACCTACTTCTTAGAGAAAATTCTAAACGTATATACTAGTGGTAGAATTCGAACTAACGAACTTCAGTTGCGAAAAAGAGTACCTTAGCACTTGACCAATGTTCGACTCACCAATGATGAGAAAACGAGGGTAGGCTAGAAACTACGGGCGTAGTTAGCTTCGTTTAGCAAAACAGAACACGAAAGCTGAATTATAATGGAACACTCCTTTGTCCAAAAAAAAAAAAAAAGAACAAAGAACCTTGTCGACACCTGCAACTAAGCGGCCACTTTCTCTCCTCATTTTCCCCGGTAACGTTAGACATCCGCTGTTCCCTCGCTTCGCTTCACTTCGCCCGCTACCGATAAATTCATAAAAAGTGTCCGGCGCGAAGCTCTAAAAACAAAAATGAAACATCGCGGAGGGGATTAAAAACAGGGGGAGGGAAAGTAACGAAAGTAACGTGCGCAGAGAGGGACGGTAAGGAGGGTTCTGCGACGGAAGAAGGGAGCGGGGAGAAGGACTGACCCGGGGTGGATGGGAGAGAGCTTCCTCGCAGAAGTCGGACCGAACTGCAAACGGGAGGGTTCTAGGGAAGAAGAAAGTGGCTTCACAGACGATCTGCGAGTTATTGAATTCTCATCTCATCGTTCGCTTACTACAAGGAGCAGAAGTCGAACGTTTTTTGTTCCTTTTTGTTTTTCTCTCCATTTTACGGGTGTCGTAATTGGCTATTTTGGATAAAGAGCCGGCGGAGATAGAAGATGGGGAGGGGTGGACAAGGACGGAAAAGAGAAATTTTTTTTTAAAAAAGGAAAAAAATGAAAATATAATCACCGTCGGGTAAGGGAAAAAAATTTCCAAAATCAGATGAGAGAGTGGGAAAAGAATTACTCGATCGGCACATGAGTGGTGCGTTTAAATGGAATCTCAATCGAGAATGAAGACGTCTATAAACGAAGTAGGTAGTATAGACATTTGGCGTAAATCTCTCAAATAGATCGCGCTACAGAACTCTGTGAGCACTGTTAGTTTAATTATGGCCACCCGGTACATAACTGAATTTGGAGATATACCATTATTGTTAACGAAATTGGAGCGTAAAAAAATTATTAAAACTCGACCAGCCTTACCCATTTCGGTAGCCATCAACCAGACTCACCAACAGTGGTATAATCATATTTTTATTTCTTAGTGATTTTATGCTTATTTTTAAATGTTTTAACAAACAATTTTTTCTACATTTTTTATGCCGTTTTAATTAAAATCTACTATGGGATTTTTAATAGATAGATAGGCAGACAAATTAGATAGAGATAACTTGCAACAATACTTCAACATTTGGTGTAATTAACTATTATGGTCTGGTTTGGTTTGGTTTGGTTTGGTTTGGAGTGCTACGGTCTACTTTTTGCAACAAGAGGGCTAATGAGACCGGGACCTACAGCTTAAAGCCGATTCCGAACTGCTACGAACATTCATGCCACTGTGGGATTCGAACCCACGAACTCCGGTACCGAAGGCCAGCACCCTAACCAATCGGCCATCGTTCGGCTTAACTATTTTGGAAAAAGGAGGCATTCGAGTATATTTTTTTTAAGGGCGAGGGTCCAGAAAAGGTTAAGAGCCACTGCTTTAGAGCTACATTCCATTTATAAAATGGCGAATTTTACAATACTAATCATTAAATAGGCGAAGATTTGAACAAGATATGGTTTATTCAGTTAAATACGTTCTTTTCCTATAATATCCTATTCCCATAGAAATAATGCCGAACTATAGCCGAATGGGTAGGGTACTGCTCTTCGGTTCCGGAGTTCGTGGCTCGAATCTCACTGCTGGCATAGATGTTCGTAGCTATTCAAAATCGGTTTTAAACAGTAGATCCCGTTCACATTAGCGCTTGTGTAGCATAACAGTGGACTATAGTGATCCCAACCAAATCTAGATGGCGCGATCAAACCGTATCAGACAGTAGTATGTTTTGTTCGTTAAAACTCACTCCAAGTTACACTAATAGGTTTATTATTTGGTAGGTTATTGTCCCCTTTAAACTGTCAGAAACTTCACGCACACACTGATACACTACAGCACTTTCTGAGCCCTCGTGTAGCAAAACACTAAACCGTAGCGCTCCATGCCAAGCATTCAATAGAAATAAAATTTTGGATAGACCAATTCCTTTTCTCTTTTGAAATACATATATCTCGATACGATATGTCTCTTTGGTTGAAGAGGTCCAACTTTCTGATAGTTTCACCGAGAACATATCCCGGAACTATTCCAGGTGGGCATTAATTCTTTCTACGTCTCGGAGTTAATCTTTCAGGAGGATTTGCCTTGCTGTGAACTTTATTGTGACATCAGAACAGGGTCCTAGTGCCTAAAATTGATTGTCATTCAAAGTCGAAATTTTCAGAGCCCGAAATATCCACAGTAAATTATCCCCTTCGACTCAAACATGCACGAAATGTTTCTTCTTTCAGGTTATGCACGGCTACAGACATTCGTGCCAACAGCTGTCATTTGAACCTATGAATTGCGATACCGAAAGGCAACGCCTTACTAATTCGCCCACTAGTTTTCAACAAAGAGGGAAATAGGAGCGTTAATGACGGTTCACTTCTTCGAGTGAAGATGAATCACATGCGACACACATCCGAATACCATCCGATCGCGTGACGTGACGTGTCGCAGTCTAAGATAGAAATATGATTAGCCTCCGGGTGAGTCGAAAAACGTCACTTTTCGTTATCGTAAGCCACGCCTCTCCACGTTGGGGCGTCCCGATAAAAAAGATTTAGAAAAGAGAAGCAAACAAAAATCTCCGAGCACTGGCTACTCGAGTTTGCATCCAGTAAACATCCGAGCAAGCCAGATAAGATTCGAGCCCGAACCTTGAGTACGAAGTTCGAAGTTCCAGGAAACTTCTAAAATGGGAAGATAAACCCCTCCACCGTTATTTCCCATTACAGTCTGTGACTGGCAACGGCGTCATGTGATAGTTCGCGCAGAGCGCGATGATACACCGCGGGAGGTATTACATCAAAGCTTGTATATGCCGGGGGCTTCTTCAACCTCGTAATCTCTGGTTGGCATCCTATCTGACAAACAATGGCGCGTATTGTCTGGAATTGCCAATCGTGGCTGAAACTTCCACGGAACAAAGTATCTAAGGTAAATAATCTCCTTCGAAAATACAGTAAACAGCTTCTATTCTGTTGGCCAAGAAATAATTCTGTTTTTTTCGCGTGATTTCTTTTTGACTCATTAGGTAAATAAGGAAATTCTCAACCTCAAACAATGGGCTCACTTTCAACACAAGACTACCTCCCCTTCATTAAATGCTTTTACCTCCGTTCATGGGATTCTTAAGGTAGTTTGCATATTTCGAGAATACTTTTTTTGCAGCTCTTGTCCATATATCGTTTGGGGAATAACTGAAAATGGGTAGAATGGCATTGGAAAGAGAACGTTTACGGAATGCATATTCCTTGTCCTAGAAGAGTCGTTTCCGAATTCTTTATGTACACGGATCCGTTATCATGAACAAGGAAATAACTCTATACAACATTACAAAATTACAATCTTAACTCCGAGATTTTAATACAGTCTGTATCGGTTATATGGTCAGCTCAGCGGTCCAGAAAAATCAGACCATATAAGCGGAGTGACCATATATGCGGATCAATACAACCCTATTGTGCATATACCGTGAATTTTTAACCCATAACTGAAGAGCCTTATCCAAATTCATATTAAAATAAGATATTATTCCACTAGCGATAATACCAATGTTCTACTTTATAACAACGTAAATTAAGCAAAATTTTATTGTTTACTTTAAAGAAATTTTCATTGTTTATGGTAGGCGAATGAAAACACCGTATTTATTCGTGAATATTGCGAGCTTTATTTCAAAAGTTCAATGCAAATACTGAAGGTGTGTTGTAAACAGAATAATTTCGACTGCTTCCTGTAATCACCAGATATACTTAAATCCCGCAGTACAACTAGATCACTTCTCCCTCTTACTTATAAGTTTTCCCAAAATGATCTTTTCTTATAGAAGTGGAGTAAGATAAAGAAAATAATATTCCATAAAAAGTGGAGAACAAGTCCTTCAATTTTAGACTCCATGATCCTTTCATTGCAGCCAAAATTATCACAATGTCCTCAGACGTGATGTGCGATAACAAGCGTGAAGGAATTGTTATTACATGTCTGAAAGGTTGAGAATCGAGTCCCCCCTTTCATGCGTTGGCCTTCAGGACATGCTTTGGAGAAGCATACTAAAGCATAATCTAGATCAGGCATGCTCAGCCCGCGGCCCATTTGAAGTTTTCAACTGTCTATATAGTTTTAATCATTTTAAGCGCCTCCAAATTTACAAATGGAGCCAATAGAATTGCAATCAAACATGAAATGAATAAGATTGAGTATTATTAAACATATATATCGCCGAAGATAAATTTCCAAATTTAAAACGATTGGCAATGTGCATTATATCAGCATTTGGAACTATTTATCACTGTGAATCAATTTTTTCCAAATTAAAACTGGCAAAATCAAAGTGTCGCAGCAGGTTACTTGATAAAAACATGACCAATCAGCTACGATGCGCGTCGACTACATTATCCGTTGATATTAACAAAATCTCTAGTAAAAGGCAAAAACAAATCTCGCATTAATTTTAAAATAATACATGTGGTAGTGCTTGTGAATAAAGTACAATATATATTTATAGTATAAATATAATAATAACATTTTAACCCTCATGATTAGGGAGGAAGGTAAGGTGTTGGGGGGATTATAAATACAGTATAGTTAATGTTTATTGTCGTTGTAGTTATGATATATGTATAACACAACTTTTATGTACAGTCGCAACTGGCACTGTAAAAATGCATATTTTAAATATTGCACGATGATAAAATATTTTGAATAATTTGTTGTTTTAATTTTGTATGTGCGGCCCACCTCAGTTCAGTAAATTGTTTTTTGACCCACCAACCGATTTGGGTTGGACACCCCTGATCTAGATAGTCAATAGAGCCATTGAGAGCAGATATACGAAGGATGAAAACGTTAAACATTTCTTGGCTAAACAACTGTCTAAAATGCCAATAACTTGTCTCGCGATGAATAGATTTCAAATTCTTCAGTTCGAAGCACCCATCACATCTGTAAAACACAGAGTAGCCCTGCAAATGTTGTTTGTGCAGGGTACACACATACAACATGAGTAGAGTGTGCAGAAAACTTGGTAAGTTTGAGGTTAATTTCATCTATCACTCATATTTGCACGTATAATACTTTTGAATACACAGCGTTTTGAAACTAAATTAATCTTTTGTAGTCATCCAGAAAAGACGTTATTGAAGATAATAATGTGTAGTCTATTTATTTTTTATTAAGTGAGGAACTTTATATCACATTCAGGTGGAGTTTAGTTTTGGGAATTATAACTTACCCCAAACCCGGTTTTCCAGAGAATCGTTTTAAAATTTATAATAAGAGAATGGAGTATCTTCATGAAGCGAGTGTTTCGCCCACTTTGTAGTCTCTACCTCGCTTCGCATTAAAAAGAGTGATTTTTCTTCCTGAAGCATTTAAATCGGGGTCAGTCACCACGAGGATCGGCAAAGCACCGACCTCAGCACTGCAGTTGAAATCAAGCACCCTACAGAAGAGTAACCATGGGTGGAATCGTCTCAAGATAACGTGATAGGGTGGATAAAGCGATTTGGTGTATAGAAAAAACTTTGCATGGAAAAAAATAGTTCTTTTTAACTCTTATTACTTTTTATATCACTGTCTGCGGGAGCCACGGTGGCTCATTCTGCAAAGACAACACTGTCATAACTGGAGGGTTGCGGACTCGAAGCCAGAGCCAGTTTTAGATCCGCCGTGTTCGTCAAAGGTGACTGGGGCACTTAAAATAGGTTCGTGGTCACAATGTAATCCAAGCTCTCAATCAATACCTCTGGGAGTGGCAGGCCAAGCCTACGGGTCCTGTGCTTGGTCCCTGCTTCAAAATTACGAGGACCCACATGAGCAAACGTCGCACTTTCACCCTAGCAATGTTTGTTAATCCCTTCGCGATCAGCATCTCGTATACACGACGCAGCGATTACACTCTTATCAGCCCAGCGTCGCCTCCACGCAATGCTCTACGTTTGATATTGAGAGACTACAATTGCGTATGCGTAATAGGAGATCTGAACTTCTTATTTTAATTTTTAAACGCTAGATATATATACTAGGTGGCGTAAAAGGCAACGGTTTTCACAACAATCGACTCGTATAGGAATTACATATTGGTCCTCAATGGGTTAAGGAACTTCATGAATACATAGAAAATACTACAACGTTGCCATGTGCAATCTCCCAAGTGAAGTTTAGGTTCTCCTGCGAACGTTATCTGTCGAATAGAATGCGTTTACCGAATTAAGATGAAACACCAAGTTAAAAGACTGAATAGAATTTAGTACAGTTTTTATTTACGAATAGGTACGTATAGCATTTACGTGCTGGTCCTCAATGGGTTAGGCGCACCCCTTTGTCTTAATACGAAAAGCGTATGGCTCAGCCATGCTTGGTTTGACCAAGTGGCACAAGACAACAACACTGTCTTTGGATATATCAATGCATTTAACTCCCCTTTTCTTTTAAAGACCCTGTATTCAACTAAGCTTAATTATTTCAGTACAGTTTTAAGGAAACATCACCTTTAAACAACTCTAAATGGAAATCCTTTTTCTTATTTTTCACCTCATCATATCTTTTTTAATTACTATTGTCAATGCATGGAACTTACAGCTTTTGTTCTCTATTGTTATTTAATTAGTATTACTTAATTTGCTTCTAAAAAGTAATAACTTTTATATAAAAGAAAAAAAGAGAGCTTGTTTAAATTTGTTTTAAAATTTTTATGACAAACTAAGCGCAGACTTAAAATAACAAACACTGCGTTTCATCAATCATTTTTGCGTTTTTGTAAGCAATAATTATTGGATATCATTCTTCACCTATTTAAATTTTTGAAATACATAATTATTACAGCAGGAGATAAATTGTTAAAAGAGCTAAAAGAATGTTTAAAAATTCCATTTCAAATGCTATAAATACTAAATGAAACACACAACAACGGGTTTGGTTTGGTTTTGGAGCGCTACGGTCTATAAACGTATCTCTAATTGCACCACTTAAATATCTTCGATGACTTTCGTAAAAAATATAAATAAGTTTCTCAAAGAATATTTTAATTTGTACTTTTAGAATCTTTTATTTCTCATGGGATGATCTTCGAGACTCGACGAAATTTATGTGTTAAAAATTAGCAATCTATAACATCTATTTATATATCTATTTATAACCGGAGCTAAAGGGACAATAACGAGGGTGGGTTTTCCGTATTCCATTCTAGTCGACAAAGGGTGAAGGAAAAATCATAGAAAGTTTTGGCCACTGACACAGTTAACCTTTAGCATATATTTTGGAGACTTTTTTTTCTCGATGTGTTCCACTCGGAGGGTTAAAACTAGAAATCAATGTGTGTTATATATAATTTTTTTTTATTTACAGTGCTCGGAAGCTGCAATAACACCATTTTCTGTAAAATGCAATTAAAGTTTTAAGTTTCTTTAAAAGTTACCATATTAAATACAAAGGCTTTCTTTTGCAGGTTCTAATACAAATATTTCAATGGGGTTTGTTTGAAACGATTCAGAAGCGTCCAAAGCTTTTAAAATTATAAAACCAACAAATCGATTTTTTGAAGGTTTAACCGCTTGCCTGATTATTTCCAGTTATCTCGTGTTCGTATATATTGCAGTAAATTATTACCCAGAGAAAATTCGAGAGAAGAAAAATTCGTCAGTACGATTTGTTTTGTCACGGTTTTACTCGACCTGGAGGAAATAAAAGGAAATATTCAACCTTGATTGGCAGTTTGCCAAGTTTTGTTGGTTTCGCGGTTCTTTGGCGAGACTGGTCACGTGTTTTCCACTATTTAAAAAACTAATTTCAGAAAATCATCGTGACGAGTTTTCTGCCACATCAGGAAGACCCAGCATTAGTTCCTTTACCACTCAGGTTAACCTCGAGGCATTTTCCAAATGTTATTCTTGCTACTGAAAAAACAAATGAAATCCAATGGCACAGTGTACTCTGTGCTCCCGTACAGTGGCGTACGCAGAATGTTTTCAAGGGGGGTTCATAATTCTAAAAAATAATTGCCCGCATAATTTTTACTAAAATTTTTATTTTTGCCATTTTGTTTGAATTCAAGGGGGGAGGGTTAAACCCCTAACCCACTCCCCCTTGCGTACGCCCCTGCTCCCGTAACACAGATTTCAGTGATAAGCCAGCAAGAAAACAGACCAGATACCACTGTATCACTTTATGTTATCCCTTATTTCAAAAATTATCATACCGAGACTAATATTTAACTTTTTTCCATTTTCCCGACATAACTCGGAATAGTAAACTAATATTAAAACTAAATGCTTTTACAGCTGTAAAAAAATTAAAAATGCAACTTACAACCTATATATTTTGTTTTGTTTCATTTCCTTGTATTTAATAATAAAATAAAATAAATGTGATGAGTTTTTGCAATTTTTTTACGAAAGATTTGTAAGGGAAAAGGCTAAAGGTGATTTGTTCCCTTAGGCAGAGTTTTACAAGATGATGAAGTGTCAACTGACGGGGATACCGAAGGAAGGCAGAAATTGGTGACATTGAAAAGGCCTGTATGCTGAGCCAAATAAAAGCCGAGGATTATAACAGTAGTCTCCGAAGGCGCCATTGTGGGGCTGTTTATAAAATACATCATTGCAAATTCCAGAATAAAAATCCAACTTTTATAGATTGGCAGCAGTACAGAGTTCCCTCGCCACTTCGCGCTTCATGTTTTGCAGCTTCAGTGCTTCGAGAGTTTTTCCAAAATATTCATCAAAAATTAAAAATGAAAAAATACAACCATGTCGGCAGCTACCTTGCGGAAAGGAGCGTTGTTTCATGTTGAGAGAATGATCCCTGCATGTCAAACAAAGAGATGAGTTGACTCAAAGTACATACCTCGGCTCTTCAGATGACAAAGTCTGCAAGTGAGGAAGAAAATGAAGACGAAGATGAAGAATAAACTGAAAAGCATGGCCTTACCCTGGAAAATCTGCAGCAGTTGTGCAACATGGCAAGAATTTGCACAAGACATTGACGATAATAAGGTTCGAGCTGTCGAGTTCAGCAATCGTGTTGAAGGGGTTATATCCTTGTGTTGGGGAATTTTGAAGGAAAAGGAAAAACCGACACAACTAACCATCACCATGTTTCTCTCCAAGATAAAGCCCCCTGGCTCTACTGTCAGCGTCTCCAGCAGAAGAGTCTCCGAGTGAGCCTGAAACTTCTACGAGTCAAGTGAGAGCCTCTCCTCCGCCACCAACACAAGACTCTTCGCCTCTCTCAGAAAGCAATGTTGATTAATGTTTATTACTCTATAAGGTTTTGTAATTAACCTTATTAATTAGCACTGACACGTTTAAGTAAATACGTATACTGTTGTAATTTTTGTCTTAAATGTGTAAAGTATAAATACTGTTTACATATTTAAAACATTCGTGTACCTGCATACACGAAAATTCCTAGGGGCAAATCCTACTACACGGTTTTTCAGTTTTCGCGGAAGGTTCTGGTCCCCATTAACCGCGAAAAATGAGGGATCACTGTAAAACATTTCCCCAAATATCACCTGTTTGGTTGGTTGATTTTTAGAGACAAAAGTAATTGCAGTTCTTCCTCATAAGCTCAACAGCTTTTTGCAGGCCAAGCTGACTCGCTGATCCTCTGCCAGTTGACCCTATCTGTCACTCTCCATTGGTTGAGTCCCATTAGTTTGAGATCCTTTTCAACATCGTCTAACCATTGTGTAGATCAGAGATGAGCAAAAGCCGGCCAGCGAACCGAATCCGGCCCTTTTGCTTACTTGCAGGCAATTAATCCTGCATGCAATTTTTTTAATCTCTTATATGCGATTTTCATGGAATCAACAGTATTTGTATGCATAGTGTACATATAAATAATGAAAAATATATAAATAATAGAGAGTATTATAATTTGAACAGCTGTAACCATATCCCTACTTTAATGTATGCAACATACATACTCTCACAAAACGTATGGTCGGGTTACTGTGTAACGTATTAAGGGGTATCGTAGAAGTCGGGCAAATGATTTTACGCGGCACGCAGACATTTATATATACGTTTACTAATACGCTTTCGATAAACAAAATCTCCCACCACTATATTAGTTATATTATTATTATTATTTTCTATATTATTTATCTCGCACTATATTAGTTACAATTATTACTATTATCTTTTAACTGTCAAATTTCTCTGTCCAAATGCTTTAAAATGATACTTATAATGTTTTTGTCAAAACAATTTCTTGGGCAGGGAAAAAACTCCACCCAAAACATTCGCGTGTGCAGAGCGTACGCGATATAGTCCTCCAGACCGGGACACATTTTGGACAGCGCTTAAAAGTATTTGCCCCCCCCCCCTGGTGTAGAAAGTCGTGCTCTACGTCCAGTCCCTTCAATTTTCGGAAAAGTAGTTGTTATTATTAAAAGTTAATTGTCATTTTTCCTTTCCCCAGGAAAATTCTAATTAAAAGTTAAATGTAATTAAAAAATCATTATGCATTCATTATACATGCGACATATTACCTATTAATTTTTCAATTGAATTAGAAAAACGTAACCTAAATTTCGAACTAATATCTATTTAGCAAAATCAATAAAGTAATATTTCACAATTATCGAACTATGATTTACTAAGTTTCGATTCTTTTAAATAAATTGATATATTTTCAATATTCCAAATCTTTAAAAAATCATGTATATAAAACTGTGAGACACTGATATAACCTCTAGACCAGTAATTTCAATATTTATTTTTAACGGTTTCATACATGTATTTAATACCTTTTAAACATATTAAACGTAGAGATTTTTTTTTATTCATCAGTTATGTAAATTTATGCTCAAATGTTATACATTTTTGTATCCCCTATATAATAATAGCCTAAGTTGTCTGTCTGTCTGTCCGCGAATTTATGAAGCGGTTGGACCTGGAATGGATACAGGTATCCATATTGGATTTTTTATGAGTTAGGGTTAGCAAAATTCAAAGCGAGTTCGAAATCCACCCCATCCCCCTTTTCGAGCGTTTAATGTTATTATTTCAAGCCTTATTCTCCCTCTTATTCTATTCTAAATTCATTCTTGATACCATGGTGAGGGTGAAATGTAATATTTAAATGTCTTAACTGTTTTTACTCGACCCTTATATACTCTAATTAGTTCCTTCACCATGCGTAGGCTTGGCATGTTCGGTAGAGTGTCTGTCCATCGTACTTCTCGTATTGACGGTTCTGTCCCCGACGCAGAAAAATATTTCTAAATGTCTAATTAATTTAATATTTTCTACTTTTTCTTTTAAGTTCTTATTCCTAAAGTTGTATTATTATTTTTAAAGTCGTTTTATTATTTTTCAACTTTTTATGATTTTTATAATTTTTATTTTATTAAATTCCGGTATTGTTGTACGGATGTCCCTTGCCACATAAATATTTCATCTTTTGTATCCTTAAACTTTCTTCTCGTAATGTAATAATAGCCTAAGTTATCTGTCCGTCTGTCCTCGAATTTATGAAGCGGTTCGACCTGGAATGGATAGAGCATCCATATTGGATTTTTGATGAGTTAGGGTTAGAAAAAATTCAAAGCGAGTAAAGTTTATCTTTTCCTAAACTATAGATCCGATTCTAAAATAAATTGGTATGAATAAGCTTCGTATCACAGCGAAAAATACTGTCATCTTTAAAACGTTCGAAATCCACTCTCTCCCTTTTCGAGCGTTTAATGCCATTATATCAAGCCCCATTTTAAGGTCAGGCGATTAAATGTATCAATTTATCACATAATAAATAGGTAAAAATAACAATTTTTTCTAGCATTATGACGTCATTCCTTTAACCATCTCATTTGATCATTTATTTTAGATTATTTAAATATCTTCTGTATTATTTCCATACGTTTTATCACTAAACTTAGATATTACGTAAATAATTTGCTTTTATATTTTGCTTAAATAATATATTAGGTACATGTGTGATCATTTTAATCGATTATTTTTGTTGAAACAGAATTCTCAGCCAAAACACAAACCAGTTTTCTTTTTTTTTTTTTTTTACCTGCCTCATGCTTTACAATTCTGGAAAATTAAAAATTTTGCTGATCCCGTCATATGACGGGCTATATGCTAGTTGTCAGGTATTACTAAAATAAAAAATCCATTGTTCTTTTTTCGAAATTTTCGATTTCAATTTTTCACGGAATCAAAAACTGCAAAAATTCTCGGTTCATCCGTAAGTCCGTAAAATTACATCAGAAACCGTAAATATTGCAGATAATCGATACTGGTATAAAATCTCTTTCTTCATCCTTGGGGATTCTAAGACTGCGGGGTAATTCGAAACTTAATTCCATCGTTCTTTTCGGTTCCGAATTTCTGTAGTGCGAGTGATTGAATGCTGACAATTGGAAACGATGACACCCGTCGGCAAACCAAATTTTAAGACCATTGTAAAAAAGTAAATCTCGCATCGTCCGTATTTTAATGGTACCTCGCCACGCAATTGGGAAAAAAACACCGTAGCGTGGAATGATTTTCATGTTCGGTAGTCTACTGCAGACAGTTTTATTCTTTTTTCATTTGGCTAGGATATTTCTGTGACCAGAAACGAGGCCGAATGTCATATACGCATATTATATACGCCTCGTCAGAAGGTAACATTTGAGTCTCGAATATATATCTTGGCGATTGGATGGAGCGTAGCAAGAAAGTTTTCATAGGGGGGATTTCTCCCTTTCAACCCATACTCCAAAATTAATACAATAATTTTAACATACAAATGAATGGAGAAAATCTGGACCAAGTGATTTCGATAACACTAAGCGATTGAAAACATTAACCGCGATCACATTAAGCGGAGTCCACTGTACAACTCTCCACTCGCAAAAGAAATTCACTCAGCTCGAACTGTTGTCACAAACACAAACAAAACTTTTAAACAAGGAAACGCGGGAACAGCAAGAGCTTGTTCCCGTGTTTTCTTGTTTAAAAGTTTTTTTATAGGCTTCAAAGCCTATTTTGGCTGAAAATGTTTAGATATAGTTGTAAAGGAATCACAGTACATAGCGCCTCAAAGTAATGGAAAGACTTACAGAAAACTCTTTAGGTTGGTATTGCTTTTCTGCCTCAGACATACGAGGCATAAATTGACAATTTACGTAAAACAGAAAAGAGATTGAATAATAGACACAATAATATAAAATGCAATAGTAGAAGAGAAGATATCACAATGAAATTTTGAGATACGGCTAAATGGAACAAGTCAAACTTTAAAATAAATTTTAAGATGGTTCTAATGTACATTGATATCATTTAGATTAGATTAGATGATAAGTAAGAGGGTTGTATAGTATGACCCATGCTTTTCAGGCAAAGAATTAAACAGATAAACGATACATTATTAAACAAGTATCGTGACAACTACTGGCTATGCAAATTAATGAAAATAACTGATATTCTACAGGCAAAATGTAAAGTACAGGCATAGGTACCAATCTGGGCCCATTTCACTGTGAGGCCTTCCAGCCTTATGTCAGTAGTGCTCACACATGGAAGGGCTCACAGTCAAATGATCCTGGATTGGCGCATGAATGTATAGGCATTACTTACAGTGCTTACCCTAATAACAGTCAAAGGTCTCTGAACATTACACCGACATCCAAGATGTCACGTGGACATCGGTAGAATGTCTATTGGAACCCAACTGCTACTTGGATAAGCAAAATATATATTTTGAATAATTCCTATTTTCTCCAAAAAGCAGGCAGGCATTGAATATAATAATTCCCTGGTTATGTAGAAGATAAAAAACTGCATACTTTGTCTGAAACATGCGCATTTGTATGCATCTATACATTCATTCATGTATATATTACATATAAATGATATAATCTCGACTTCATGTTCGAACATTTATCAGCCTTTGAATAACAGTATTAATGAAATTAATTAAAAAAAAGTTTTTATACGCTCTGGTATACACATAAAAATAGGGCACAATAATATACATCAAGCCATGAATATCCGAAAGCTGTTACGTTTGCTGCGGCGACTCCGGACATTCCGAGGAAGACGAGATAAACATGACGTTCTCTGGATGTACCGACACCACGAGAGTGTCCTGCACGGAGGTGGAAGATCCGGCAGTATTACCACCACTCTTTTTCTTCCTCTCGAGGATTTGCCTGTAAAACGCCAGGCCCTTTTCGACTGCGTTCTTGGCCTTGAAGAAACGTGCTCCGTCCGGATCCATCTTCCGAAACCGCGCCATCGCGGATGATATCTCGCCAAATGCCGCCACCAGCTCACTCGCGTCAAACTGCTCGTCATCCGGGGTGGCGGCTTCTTCCGGCACTTTGCCGCCCCTCACCAGCCGCTCGTAGTGTGCCGGCCCGAAGAACCCATCCACGTCCCCGGGCCGCAGGTCGAAATCGAGCACCTCTGACAAAGCCACAATGTCTGCCTCCTCGCTCCGGTTGCTGCTACCGTTGCGCCCTACAACTGACGGATGCTGGGGCCACAGCCTGGTCCAAGCTGCGTCTGAACACGCACAATCTAGCGAAGCCCATGCCACTGCCACGTTCCGGAGTACGTCCGAGATCCGAGAGGAAGCGAACAGCTCACCCACGTCTCGGAACTTGACCGTCAATTCGACGGCCCCCTGCAGCACTCGTTTGAGCAAAAGACGCCTGAAGGCGGGCACAAGGAGAAGGTCGGCGGGGGCATGGTGTGAGGGGACGAACACCACCTTGACCCCAGGTCGGAAGTCGTTGAGCCTGGATATGTATCGGAGGTCGTCGGGCAAGACGAGCAGGCTCTTGACAGGTACTCCTCTCTCGGCACAGCGCTCTTCCACGTCCGGCACGAAGCAGTTCAAGAACCAGTCTTCCCAGAGGTCCTCGCTCATACGGACGTCCGGGTGAAAGCGGCATTGCAGTGCGTCGTCCGCTGCCTCCCGCTGTTCCGGGTGGAGCAACACCAGTGGCGTCAGCTTGTGGTCTTCTCCAGCGCTGCAGCCCAATAGGACGACCATCTTGTCATGGGGCGGAGGCAGTGGCGTCCCTCTGATCTCCAACCCGTGCGTCACCCTCCAAAACAGTTCTGTCTGACCGGCGCTGTAAACTTGGCAAGGGTCGTAGTCTCCTTCCTGGACGACGTCCCTGAAGAGAGCGGTAGCCGGACAAGACTCCGGGTCCGGTCCGCTGAGTTTGATGTCCGGTATGCCTGCCCTTGCCTTGAACCTGTGGAACCACCCATTGCTGGCAACGAATTTAGCGTCGGAGTCAGATTTGAGCCCTTCGAACAGGCTCCTGGCTTTGGCCTGGATGGCGGCCAGTGTGAGGGGAGCCCCTTCTTGCTCCTTGATCCAGGCAATGAGCAGACGTTCTGTATCTGCGAGCGGTCCTGCCCGCTTCTTGGTGATTATAGTGGAGCGCAGCGAATCGGCACCAGACACATGACCCCTGATCCGGTCTCGATCTTTTAGGATGGTCTTGACAGTCGACGAAGCCAGCCCGAATTCCTTGGAGATGGAAGACAGCCTTTGACCACTCTCGAACCGACGGATTAGAGTCATCTTCTGCTCCATGTCGATTGTTTTGCGGTTGCGGACACGCCGCTTCGGACGGACCGTCTCTTCCTCCATTGTCACTTGTCTAAAAGTGCGGCACACAATGGAAAATTTTTGGAATGGCTTGAAAACTATGAATACTTTGCATGGCACATTTGAAATTTGCAAACTATGAATCCAGCCAGTTCTCTAATAGACCGGGCAGAACGTTCGAATCCAAGTCTCATGAGCCAACTCAATAGAAGTCAGCACCATCAGAATTATAAATGATTAGACGATCAACATCTGTTCTAATTTGCATGCGGTTTGCTCTATTTACAGTCCTGATCTTAGTAGTAAAGTCTCGTCTACAACACTCCTCCGAGGCAAAACGAGTCGTAGTCAACATCAAAAGGAATTATTCGACGGTCAGTCGCCGCCCGATTGCGCTATTTTACCCTTCTCGGCGACAACACACACTGGAATAAGTGATGGGTTGTTGTGCTGTTTATTCTCCAGTCCTTTTCTGGCTGTCGAACGCTATATGACTGCAGCTATAGACACTGGGAAGTGGGGTTTCCATCGACCGCAAACGACGTAGTTCTCTAGTTTCGGCTATGCAGGTTTCCTCCCGACCATCGAATGCGCAAGTCTGAAATTGCGTAACTCGGAAAAGGCGGCGTTTCCTCTCCGCTAGGTGGAGCTTGGAAAGGGGAGAAGGGGGAAGTCGTCATAAACTTTCGTCAGGATCGTATGCGTGAGGGGGATTATTAAATATATGCGAGAGATCGAATCGATAGTTCAGGAAAAAAAAATGACCCTCGTATTTTACATTTGTTATCCGAGGATAATAAATTATCAATATACGGGTTCAAATTATAACTTTAACATTATCATGTGATACACAATCAACTATGCATTACGCGGAAATTAACTTGATGTAGCGTTTTAAATTTAGTAATATTTTTCAGTCAGACGCATGAAAATTAAAGCTTTATATCTAATGTACATCGTATAATTATTGTCTCCTATGGGGACAACCAAATGGTCAAACACTCGTCTTGTGTTCTATCGCAGAATTATAAATTGCCACAAAGAGACGTCTCGCCTTAACGTGCGCATGTTTAAACGGCATTATTTACTAACTGCCGCTGTACACGCATTTTATCACGCAGTTGCTATGGTGCTGTTTAAGCACACTACGTCTGTGAACTAAACATGTGTTTAACATTTTGTTGCAATTTATTGCATTCTTTTTCCACTCATTACTACAACTAAATTAATTTTTAGAACATTCGAATTTTAACATTGTTTTCCTTTAGAAAAACAAAGTAACATTTTTTTAATAATTAGAAACTGGTAAAGCAAAAAAGTGAAAAAAAAAGGACACGAAATGTCTTTTGGTCATTAAAATTTAAAAATAATAAATATTATGAAACTATGCAAGAGTTTAAGTAGATTTTTTTTGCTAGTAAATACATATTTTCCAAAGTATTGAAATTAGAAAATTGTGCTAGAATTGCTGTATGCATATATCCTAAATGTAAAGATTGTTTTATTAATTTTAAGACGTGAGTTGAATGGGGAGACTCCCTCCCTCTGTGAAAAATTTCTCACTACGCCCCTGGCTTGAAATGGGTAAAGGGCAGTGGCGTGAGGTAGGTTTTCATGCAGGGTGTGCAGAGAACATGGATTTTCGAATGAATCTTTAATTATTGAGACATCTGAGTTCTCCATTCTGAAACGGGTTAATTATTATGTATATAAATTTAAAGCTTACAATAAATAAAATATTTACCTACGAGTAGTCGAGTTATAACTATAAAAACAGCTAAACTTATTTGAATTCTACTAGCACTGAAGCAAAAATCATGTCTTTTGCTGTTTAGTGTCATATCGGCGTCGAAAAAGCAACGCTTCGGGCTTCTACGAAAAACTTATATGTTCAGCAAAAGTAGCACCACATGGCGCTCGCCGCTGCGGTGCCGACAAACCGAACGTTTATTCCATGTGCAGAGGATTTCGCTGCACGCTGACACAATAGAGCGAACTGTTTCTCGTTCGGTCAGAGGATTAAATTATATTTATTAATTGTTTTTGACATTTGAAAATCATATATTCTGCGAAAAACATCTTGACAGTTTTTAAAAACAAATCCAGGGATATGGTGTTACATAATATAACTTATATACTGTCTGTAAGACACAATGAATGGTAAAATTTGGACTGTTCTGTTAAAATTCATTTCTTTAAAACAAAAAAACATTGTTTTTCAGCTAATTATTTCAATAAATATAATACATCACCGAAATTAATTTACCACACTAAAACATTTCACTTCATACTGATGAAATACTTCTTTTATATTTCCATGAAAACAAAATCTTACAATATATAAATTTAAAAATTAACCGTCTGCAAAATTGTATGGCCAGTTAATCAGTAAAAAAAAAGTCTCTGTTCTAATACAACGCTCAATAAACCGTACCTTCGGATGATTCTGAATGCCAAGTGCAGGAAAAATAGCTGCACTTGCCTCAGTGCCATAGTATGCGGTTCTTCTCCAGTAGTCCATACATATAAAGAGTGATTTTCAATTTAGTGCACAGTGCGTACACATCAGAACTTCCTATGTTCATTTGCGCGCTACGTGGTGCAGCACCTAGTACCGCACGCACTACGGGAATACAAGGAAACAAATCAACATAATGTTTGAATATATATTATAAATAATATTTATTATATACCATATAAAGAAAGGTAGACATAGGTGCAGAAAATTATTGTCCCTCATAATTTTGCCAGGGTGTGCAGTGCACATCCTGCACATATGGACCGCACGCCACTGGTATAGGGCATAACAGGCGAGACACTATGTGTCGCGCGATAGGTACATATTAAACTTTTCAGAGGAGCTGGGACAACATGTGTTCCGCAAATGCATTAGTTCTTCAGAGAGCCCCTTTCAAAAGGTTAAGTTATTTTTCATCCCGTACCATTTAAAACAAAATTTATGAATAGAATTTTACTCCAAGACAAGCAGCCAATATTAAAAACTAGTACGAGCATGAGCACCGTTACGAAATTTAGTAGAACAAAAAGGCAAATTGTGGCATAGTTTGGAATGTTTCTTATATTTGAATATGAAGTTGGGTATGTATGAAAACTGATGTTTCGAGGTATGGGAAAAGTATTTTTTGAGAATGAAATTATGCCTATGAATTCTATCGTCACCTTAGATTTTGAGAACCGATTATCTGATTATCTAAATATAATAGTCTAAAAAATGACAAGCAAAAGGTTTCTATACCATACAAAAACTGAAATTTTAAATAAATGTCACTTAAAACCTTAACAAGTTGAATGCCACGGTAATTTTCAGAAATCTGGCCATTTTAGGCCAGATTTCAACAATTAATTTAATCACATATTATTAAAAACTCTTAATTTGTGGACAGAAATTCAACAAAGCCCTCAATTATTTATTTTTCAAGGGCACTGATTTTTTGTTCTTTTCCCAGAAGCCATCTATCGATATTAGCACTGATATACTACGAGTTTATTCGTAGCTGGACAAAAATGACGAGTAAACACAGTACGAGATAACTCGTAGTTGGCAGTCAACGTGTTAATATTAGCAGAACACCGTGTTCGCTAAAGGTGACTGGGGCACGTAAAATAGGTTCGTGGTCACAAAGTCCTCCAAGTTCTCAAACGATACCTCTGGGGGTGGAAAGCCAAGCCTGGGGGTCTTCTGCTTGGTCCCTGCTTCAAAATGACGAGAACCCAGCGGGGGTAATGTTACTCGCGTCCGTAGCTTGCATTAAGCTACAAGTGCTCATTGGGTGGTGCTAAATGAATAACAGGTTCGCAGTCTTGTTAAGGAGTTAGGATAATGTCTGCATCGCCTGCTGCGTTGGAAAAAAATATTAATAGAACAGTGATTCTCCCATTGTGACAAGACAAAGAATAATTTTTAAAAATGAAACATTTTTATGCAGTTTATAGTGCCGCATAAAGAAACTTTGTCAACGAGCTCAGTGGCCGAATGGTCAAAGCACGAGATCCAGACCCGAAGTTCGTGGGTTCGATGCTCCCCATGGCGGTTGATCCAAAGTATGGATTTTTAATTTAAAAATGTTATTTATTGTTCCCTTATGTTTTCGAACATTCTAGATCTTTCTTTAATATGTAAATTATTTCTCGAAAATTCTGTTCGGGTATAAAAGCTGATACCCACTAGTTGTAGGAAACTTCTCGATCTTGTAAAGTTGCGGGTTGCTGCTTAGCTTCAATAAATTCATCTGTTAGGCTAAACGGTGTGTTCATTCGAATCTTAGTGACAATAGGAGTTTAAAGATGGTTTTTATAAGAAATACAACAAGTAGCACACTAGACACCCGAAAATAACATTACATTAATTTAATATAGCATAATAATCGAAAAAGGTTCGCCATTCTTGGTCTACGAACATTACCACGAACTTATATAGAACCTAAGAACCGAATAAGAAATAATTGGAAGCATCTGCAGTAATAACAGCAAGCTGGAAAAAAAAAAAAAAGCTTGTGAGTTATTATAATACTTGGCTTCTTCCTGTTAGGCCCTTCCCGTGTATGCGTATGTATGCAGTTCATATAGAAGTAAACAAATTTCGGTGACGCAAGGAAAAAAAAAGTATTTACTGCAAATAATCCTTTGACCCGATCGCACGACGAGGAAAAAAAACTCTACCAACTCGTCGTAAAGAGAGAGAGAAAAAAAAAAAACTTTTGATCAAACTATTTTGAAAATATTTAATGGCGCATTTTCGGTAGAATCCACCGCGTCCAAAGAAATAAATGCCGGGAAAGAAAAATACTATTTGAAAAAGGGCAAACAAACGCACACACACAACTAAGAAATTGCTTTCCAGTTGTTTAAATCAAATTTCGGAAAACCATGTTTTGTATCAAATGCCTTTTTTTTCTTTCCCATTGCAGAAGGGCAACCGTTCTCCCACACACAAATAAAAAAAAAGAAGAAAAAAAAACCCTCCTCCGTTTCTTAAGCGATTCAGTTTGGGTCCAATATCTATTTATTTCTGTGAAGGAGAAAAAGAAAGAATGCGAGGCAAAGAAGGCATATTTTGCAGCAGAGCCAGCGACGAAATGCTTCTGACATTTGCTATTATAACGACAACAAATCGATGCGGAGAACAAGTAGAAGGGCACTCCACTCCTGTGGAAACTCTACGCAAAATAGCTCCGAAAAGTATAGACCGCGAAGATAGAGAAAAAAGAAGTTTGGGAAATACGAAAAAGTTGTTGTAAAGTAGTATTATCGAGGGTTTGTTGAAATGAAACGACGTCCGAAACAAGAAGAATAAAAAAGAGTAATGGCAATTATTAAAAAACAAGATGAAATAATACACAGGTTAATTATAATTAAAATTCAATGTAAAAAAAGAAAGTCTGCTCAGAATAAACAGTACATTATAAAAAAAATGGAAAACGGTGTGAAAAAATATGAAATATTTTACCAACAGCTAGCGCTGTTAGAGCCATAACTACACGTAAACGTAAAATGTAAATGAGTTAGTCTACAAATGACAGATGAATTGTAACACGACCGTTATGGTGTGAGTTGCACGTTAAACCAAATGTACTGTTTAATGTGCATGACCGTACAAGTGTGGCATTCAACAGTTCTAGCACTTTTGGAAGAGGTAAGCCCATCCACCACGGCAAGGTTCCATATTAGATGGAAAAAATAGGTTTTTAATTGTCTTGAGGTCAAATATCTCATAAAAAGAACAATAAAATCGGTTTTTAAATGTCGCGGGACTGGCGCAAAACATGTTTAATATGTGGTCTATTGTTTTCTACAACAATTTGAAAATGAGAAACAGCATGTTCCAGAGTGCCCCAAGGAATGAGTTGTACAGTGCATGCCTTTAATTCTTCCAAGATTGCAATCAATCACTGAATACATCTTTCAGATTAAAAATAAAATAAAATAAAAGACTTTTCGAAATTATCCGTACCACACAGTTACCTTTGCAGAAGAAGCGGTATTGATTCAGGCCCGAGCGTGTTTTCCATTCCCCACATTCTGCAAGTCTGTGAAGTGGCATGGGGCTTGGAGATGGAAAATTAGGATTCGTATGTCCACAGCATGTTCCATCGTCCTCCATTGTCCACATCCATAAGAGCAAGGCATTTCTGGGCAAAAGTTTGTCTTACTAGCAGGTCAGCATCAAGCTATTCTTGAACATGTGTAATTTTGTTGGGAAAGCAATGCTGAATGTTTCACAGATTTTTATGCACTGAACTGGATCAAAGAAAAGAGCCGAAAAACTTTTCTAAATAAATGGACTAACAATATCTATCTCCGCTTCCTTGATTTCCTTTGTACAGTTGACGGATCAGATCCAAACGTGAACATAGACCTGCCATTTGAGCATAGAACCCATGTGCCTGTTGAATGCCAATTGAAGTTCGTCACGTTTTGAAGCAATATGTTCCGAGAGAAAAAGACCCCAACAATTATTTTCAGACTTTAAAGGAAGGTTTAGTCTTAAAATATAAGTAAAATCTTTTTTTTTTTTTTTTTTTAAGATTAATGCAATTACTTCTTATGGAAGAAACCAAACTACGCAAAAGAGTTAACCAAAACTCTCAATGAAATTAGCACAGAACAAACGGGTCGGCCTAGTGGCAGAATGCCAACCGGGATCCTGGTGACACGCCTCACAGCTGTCGTCAGTTATCCAATAGAAATCAATCAGCCACCGCCAACGAACGAACAATGGCATTTAGACGAAACTAACGAAGATTTCCTTGGCATCGAAGCTATAGAGCAGATATTGATGAACTGCTCGACAAACCATTCTATTTCTTTCAATCCCAATTCAACCTTCCAAAGAGTTTTGCAAGAGACAACGGTCAAATCATGAACACATGCATAGTGATCACTTAAAATGTTCAACATACGCAGTGTCAAAATGTACAAAACAACTGCCACCTTTTTTGAGAAAAGAAAAGTTTGGTTTGGTTTGGAGCGCTACGGTCTACTTTTTGCAACACGAGGGCTAATGAGACCGGGACCTACTGCTTAAAGCCGATTCCGAACGGCTACGAACATCCATGCCACAGTAGGATTCGAACCCACGAACTCCGGTTCCGAAGGCCAGCACCCTGACCATTCGGCCATCGTTCGGCTTGAGAAAAGAAAACGACTTGCTGTTTGGGATGTCAGGTCCTCAAACATCCGTTATTCCCTCCCTATTTTGAGGTTGACAATTTTGGAGAAGTGGATGCAATTGACTCTTTGTTTCCTTGTGGCCACCATTTCTCATCGGCGACAGTGGGGGTGTGGGTAAAATAATCAACTCGTGATCTCGACATCCCATCTCCACACCAGGAGGGGGAACTTTTCTAAAACCGCAGGTTATTTTTAGAGCGCTAGGTTACCCGAAAGTTGGTCTCAATGTTCGGAGAGCTCTGGAAACTTCGCCACTCGAACGCCTCTCCAGCAATGACGAAAAGTCCCACTGAAAACGTTCTGAGTTTTTTTTTTTTTTTTTTTTATGATTCCGCTTTAATGGGCAGCAACCCGCTATCAATGAGCCACGAATGAAAGTTCCATTCCCTGTTTTCATACGGCTGGAAGAAAGTAGCCAAAAAGATCGGACAGCTATGACAGCAGACTCTGAGCGGTCAAAGATGACGCTCTGTAGTACGAACTATCGATAAGAGTATGCAAAGATATTTTAAAAACAAGGGGCACATATATACATTTTCAATTACGGGAGTGATAAAAGAACACATACCTGAAAATTGTCTTAGACTCATTCATATGACTTGTCAAGTTAAAATGATACATGGGGAGCGGGTCGGAGTATATTCATACCGGCTGCAAAGTTTAGATTATATGGAATGAACGAAAGAATTCTGGATGTCGAAAATCGCGGTTACATCATTATGTATAAAATAGAAAGAGTATGAACTAGCGTGCTTAGTTAGCGTGTAAAAGCGTGCTTAGTTAATGTATGCGTTGGGGTAGAGCTTCGCGTTTCCACGACATAGGTCCGAAGTTAGATCCCGGGCTGGGCAAAGTTCACTCAGCCTTTCATCCCTGCAGTGGATAGACAAACTGAGGTTTGGTTTGGAGTGCTACGGTCTATATTTTGCAACACGAGGACTAATGAGACCGGGACCTACAGCTTAAAGCCGTTTCCGAACATCCATGCCACTGTGGGATTTGAACCCACGAACTCCGGTACCGAAGGCTAGCACCTTAACCAATCGACCATCGTTCGGGAGACAAACTGAGGAGCAAACATGCTTGGGAAGTAAACACTGGGAGTACCGCGTAAGGTTGATCACCTAACCGGAACATACGTTTCGTACACAAGAGCCCTTGGTCTCGAAAACGGAGATTGTCACCGTAAGGACTTGGCCCCACATGGGCTGTTGAGCCACAGAGTTTAAATTAATTTTTACTTAATGTATAATTGGTCGAAATAAGTCACTGACCTACTTAATTTCCAGATTTAAGCCGAACAGTTTTATCGGGATTCATTCTTTCTAAGTCATGAGGAGAAGAGCGTTAACACATTTCCTCGAAGAATTGTGACACATACATTCCACTTCAGTAAGAAGACGCATTTTCTCATGCTGAAATACACTTCTGGTAAAGCACTGTTGTCCGGCCCGATGATTGTCTGCGTTTTAATTCATCGGGTACTGCTTCGACATGAATGTCCACATGTACCTGTTAAAAAATTTATTAATTTATATTAGCTGTCTTGAAAGTCAAGAAAATTTCCCACTTTCCGGTAACATAAAAGGAGAAAAAGCTCTTTCACAGGTACAACAGAATGATCAACTAGTACGAACCAGGTATCGTCCCAACGCGAATGGGTGCCATCTTTAGATGCCACGAGTTCGAACGGTGTTTCTGGATAGGACGACTTTTACTGTCCGAAAACTAGCACCAAGTACTAGTCTAAGTACTAGCACTTAGTCTAGACTGAACAGATACTTTTCAAGTCGGAAACCTTTCCAAAACCAAATCCTGTGTATGGGTAATATCTTAGAATTTTGCTGAATAGAACCGAGTTAAAAACGTTTACACAGTAAGCAATGGCGGCACTTCCCTTGGATTTTCGGTCGATCTCTCAAAAGAGGTCGAAGAACTACAATCGGCACTCAGGAGACACTTATTTGAAATCGAGATCCGCGTAGCTCTGATTCCCCCCTACCTGTTTTTTTTTTTTTTTTTTAAGGATGGAATTTTTTTAAAGTTGAATTTTGATAGTGTTTGCGGGAAGAAAGGTAGTATGCTAGTTTTAAACTCCCAAGACGTGCGGCACTTCAAACAGTTTTCTCGCAATGCATGCCCTTGATGCAAGCCCTCGGTCACCGGAATAAAGCCTCTCTCTTCGAAGGTTTTGGGGTGTTCGGTGTCTCACCGGCAAGTCTTTGACGGCGAGACAGAAGTTCAAAAAGCGCGCACTCCTTTCAAAGGCAGGGAAAAACAAAAGTATGGAAGTGCCCGTCTGGTAACTGACAGAAAATCGCGCTTTAATCAGGGTGACTTCCGAATTAGTATGTAGTACATAGATACAAGGGAGTTATTTTTAAAATTCTTTTAAATAAACCGGAAAAGCACTATTATTTTGCAAAAATTTAGAAATTCACAAAAGTATACCACGCCCTGTCTTTCAACGGGGATTTCACCCTTTCTATGCCTTTGGAATGAAATTTCTTCTAGCTTCGTCAAAAGATGTGCCTTGCCACCAGGATGCCGAGATTCCGGACCTAGTTGTCATTCGAACACCTTTTCACCAGCTTCAGAGAGATTTAAAAATGAATATCTGTAAGGTACTGGATAAGGACGGCGCGGAAGGTGGTCGACGATCTCCTGAATGAATGAGTCATCAATAATCGGTTCACGAACTGCTTACTGTTGATCTTTGAGCTGTTTCTTAAACCATCTAGCACACCATTTTCGAATACCGAGTGTTACAGCAACGCGATCATATTTTTAGGAACACAGCGTTCATTTCATCCAAATTCAATCGACGGCAGTCACGAATCTTTTCTCTGATCTTGTCCACTTACTAATCAGTCTTTGTGGATAAATGTCCACTTTTTTTGTTCATCATGAACGTTAATTTTGTTGGGCTTAAACATCCGACAACCCTCACATACACTAGTAAGTTGTAAAAAACCACTAGCCTAAGTAGTTAAAAAAATAGAATAAAATAAATTTTATACTTCGGCAAAATCCGAAATAAACTCTTAGGAATCGAGAAGCGCATTTTTTCAAGGCTGCAACAAGAGGTTTCAACCGACGGAAACAAACGAGGGTACGCTGTACTCCCAAGATCTTGACCCTAAATACTTTACGTAATCGAAAAAAAAAATTAACCTTTTAGGGGCAGTATCCTTATATTCTGGTTCGGTGTTCATCTGTACGTTTCAGCTCAAATGAGTTCTCGTATTGAGAAAAGATAGATCCTACAACTCCAAAGAAATAGAATGGTTGGCTACCATTGAATATGCGCCATTTACAAAAAAATAAAGTCTTCTGTTTTCTGAGAATTAATGCAATTTTTTTCTGCATATGTAATTTTGAGGGGGAAAAAAAGAAAAATATGCAAGAAGTTGTTTTGTAGCAAATCTTAACGTAAATTGTAAAAATATGCAAAACGGTTAACACGCTAATCTAAGACAAACTGAGTGAAAAATAGGGGAAAAAATTAAGACTGAAAACAGAATTTAAACGCTCCAATTGGAAACAAGTATTACAGGGATTTGGAAAGGGGCAGAGAGGTATCTATTGATTGGCGAAATTTTTCTTCGCCAAAGAGAGAATCGCTTGCAATGATGGTCTGACAGCAATCGGAATAATTTTTCTCTCTGGATACACGGTTTTGATTGCAAATAAGCTCTTCTACTAATCTCCCATTTTTCGAAGCCAAAAAACTTAGAAAAAAAAATCTTTCAACCTCGCCTTCGTAACGTAAGACGTATTCCAAGAATTTTTCTTCAAAAGTCCCGCATTTCGAAAATATCAGTCGTATGTGTTCTCTCTCTTTTGGCGAAAAAGAAAGCGAGTGGACTTAACAGAGAGCTTAAAGTGTAAAAGCGGGCATTGTTTTCGTAAAAGAAGGTAAACGTCCCGAGAAACACTTCCATATCAGGTTCTTTTGTTTCGTTTTTTATTTCTTTCTTGGAAAATACGATTCACGTTTTTGGGAATAAAAAAGGGGAAAAGGTTCGTTGCTCGCTTTTTGTTCGACAACAAGAGGTTTGAAACAAAGTCGGATCATTTCAGGCAATTTTTCCATTTGTTATTTTCGTTTGAAAAATTAAAAAAAAAGGGGGGGGGAAGAAACCTAGCACATGTCGTTTCGTTTCGCGGGGAATTAACTTTTTAAAGCGGCGTGCAGATCAAATGCTTTTGCTGCAGCCGTGAATATGTCGGAAAAGGCCTTCCGACGCCGTCGTATGGATATCCAAGCACAAGTGCTAATGTTATCAAAAACAAAAGAAATGCGATTTAAAGAAATGAATTCCAAACCGTTTTTCCTGTGAAAGTCATGTGCTCATTGGTACTTCCCGACGATTTGACACATTTAGGAATACTAAACAATATCCAGTTTTCTCGACCATTTGCAACGAAATTTTAAGGCAAACCCAGGGTAAGTGATCTCGTCCAGAGTGCATGGATTCGAATTCCGCTGTAGACGTAGGTATCCGCTTGAAATTTGCTTGATACAGTAGTTTCATGACTAGCCGTGTTGCAAAACACCATAAGATTCTCTTCCAAACCTCGAGATTTTACAAATTTTAGACTGTTGCGTGTCGTTAGGTAGTTGGCTGCGCCGCAATCCACTTTAATTTATTAAGAATTCACTTGTAATGAACCTACTGCTACCTGAATATCTCGAATGGGTAAGGACATTTGTGCCAATATAAATATTTCAAATCCACGTACCTTGGTACAACGTAAATATAGTGTCCCCGAAAGTAGATGTTCATCACAGTTTGGTAGAGTGTCTTCTTTGCGAACCACATTCATTTCCACTCTGTCTTCAGAGGATGGACGATGGCCGAATAGCAGGACTCTACTCTTCAGTAGCGGAGTCCGAAGGTTCGAGTCTTGCTGCTTAAATGATTGTTCGCAGTCGTCTGAGTAGTCTTTAAGCAGTAGGTCCCGGTCTCACTAGTCTTCGGATAGCAAAAAAATTAAGTCTATAAAGCTTCAAACCAGATTAATTCTGCCTTCAAAAATGGTTATAGGCAGCTTTAGGAAATTATAGATGGTAGAACTCAACAAATCTGAGACTTAGGGAATAAAATCCTACACAATTGGTCAGCTGTGTGACAAATTGACTTAAATCGTAGGTGAGACTCCAAAGACAGAAAAGGCATCTTTGAATTAAATCATTTATTTACAGCTATATACAACTCCAACAAATATTTATGAGGTGTTGTTCTTCACAGGAAAACATATGAGTTAAAGAAACGTACGAAGAAGCTTGAAAAGCATTGCAACACTGATGAAAACAGAACTATAGTAACATAAATTAGCAAATTATTATGGTAGCAAGTAAATTCTGTTTTATCAAAAGTCAGAGACACCTAGCTCACAAAACACTGGTCTGTCTAAGTCTAGCTAGGAACTAGAAACATTCTTAATGATATCGGCTTTTGGAATGGTTTCACAAAAGCCTACAAAATTTCTAACTTGGGAACACCCACTCCAGCTGTGCTGAGAAAAAGCAAATCTCCTGTGGAAGTATAGCTAAGTAAGATTCCGTGTTGAAATGTCTCCAGGAAAGAACTAGACAAGTCTTTCGAAAAAAAAAAATTCACCGACTCTCCTCAAGTTGCATATTCTGAGTTCCTGTTATAGGAGGAGCTTAGAAGACCTTATGTACCATTTTTGGATGGATCTTTTAAATTCATGACAACACTTTTATAAGGTTCATTGGTGAGGACGAGTCACTAAAATGGAGGGCCGAATATTCTTCAAATTCTAGGCAGCAATCATCGCAGGTCACTTCTTTACGGCAGACAACTGCACTATTAATCTTTAGGGTTCCAAAAGTCCAGACTTGGCGTTGCTTAGGAAAACTTTCGCTGGGATGCGGATATGCGACGATGCATTGTTGTTTTGAAACCCACTTTTAGGATCCAGAGACAAAATCCATTAATGATTGCCCCTGGAATGGCAAACTTGGGTAACCGAAGTGAATTCTTGCTCCTGCTTTCCTTTAATAGATATAAGGCTTATAGGAAACACATAAAAACAACACCAAAAGGGGGAAAGAAACCATCAACAACGACATAGAAATGGATCCCTAATAAACAAGATCTAACGATATTCCCAGGCGATTGTCTGATACTGTGATTCAGTAACTGATATTATTGCATACATGAAACCTTAAGAATAAAATTCTAATCTTTGGTATTTTGTTGAAACTTTAAGGTTTAATTCATGACAACATGTTCCATCAGACACAAAAATTAAGCACCAGAAAATTGAAATCATTAGTTACTTAAGTACACAAACCAAAACAACTTTAGAATATGATTTGCGTATGGGCGTCCGTGTAAACTCTAACAATATCTATTTTCTAACGCAGAGTGTTCCTCACTAAGATCTCGAGGTCAGAACCGACATCAATAACCGAGACTTTCCCAAATTTTCTTTCTCAGGATTTAATGCTTTGAGCCGATTCTATCGTGTTCCAAACTAAATCCAAAACGAGCCGATATCGAGCGTCCATGCGAAGGGTGTGGACTTAAGCACAAAAATTCGACGCCCTGGACGTTGGAATCTTCTCTTGATCATATTCAACAGTCTAAACTGCAGCCAAGATCCCGTCTCGAGCCACAGGACAGGGAAACCTTGAAATCTGAATGGGGGTGGGTGGGGAGAAACGCGCGCCCGAAGCGTGTCGTGCTCACATTTCTCCAAATTACAATCTCGGGCCATTATTGTTCCTCTGTCTGTCACACACGCACCCCTTTTCTTTTGCTGACACGTGCTTATTACGGAAGGGAAGGAGGGGCAAGGCGTGCGCGGTGCACTCTGGGACAAGTCTTCGTTTTCGCCAGCACAATTGACGGGCGCAATTGGAAAAAAAAAAATTATTCCCTTCCCTGCTCCGATAATAATGCAAGTAAAAACAATGAGATCGTTATGGTTGTAAAAGACGGCGATAAAGTATATCTTTTCCTGGATATAACCCCTCGTCCAATTAAGAGCCGCGGTTCTTAACCGGTGTTCTTCCAGCAAAATTTTAAAAATTCGGGAAAAATTAAAATATTTTATCAAGACAGTCCGAAGAAATAGGGATTTCCGTTCCAACCCCAGCTGGGCAATATTTCAAGGTGAAAAAAGGTGTAAAATTTTAATGCACTTTTCAACGAAACTGATAATTGAAAATAAAATCATATGATAAATACAGTATTATTAGTTTGATTTATCGATTATTTTTATAGATATCATGTATGTTTTTACAGATATGTGTACTGGCAACTTTTACGACTGCCTTAACGAACCCCACCACCATTATCTTTGAACACGCTACCACCCGTCAAGAGACCTTTCTCGACTGTACCGTACCACCGTCTTCCTAGAAGGCTTCAGCTTCCAATGATAACTTGGAGTTTAGAGGAATATAAAAAGAACTCCAACTAAGTTTATAATAAAAATGCCAGTGACTCAACACTCGACGAATATTGTTACAAAATCTTTTAATTCGACGCATACACAACGTGCTTCAAAATATGCAAAAAAAAATGGATCTATTTCTGGAAATAATGATAATTTTGGCGGCATGACCAGCCTTCATTTACGTATAATTTCACCCACAAATATTATGATGCATTCGCACAAAAATAAATAAAATGTGTCAAAAATTAAACAAGTAAAAAATAATAGTACAGAACATAAACATACCTGTCAAAAATAGGCATTAGTAAAATTTTCGGTAAAAATATTAGTTGGTTAATTTTTAACGTTTAGCAGTGCATGTAATTGTAATTCATAAAATATTTATGCATTCAATATACATTACAAAACAGTTAATTTTTTCAAGTAAATTTGAATTTAGAAAACACAAAAATTTACTTATTTGAAACTGGATATCTTATCAGATACGGTTTTGGTTTGATTGGGCTGTGGTCTAATTTTCTGCAACATGAGGACTAATGAGATCGGGACCTATTGTTTAAAGTAGATTCCGAACGGCTAAGAACATTCGTGCCACATTGGGATTCAAACCTATGAATTGCGTACCAAAGATCAGTGCCCTAACCATTCGGACATCTTTCGGCCTTATCAGATAAAAGATGATAGAATTCATTATACCGATTATAAATACTTAATTTGAACACGCTTAAAGGAATGTTAATAAATACGATTAAACCATTCTCATTTGTATGGCACTCAAAATTAACTTTTGGCATAAATAGGCAATCAATATACAATATCCAGGCAATGCCGTATTCGGTGGTCGCTAGAGTCATGATAAATATATAATCATGCCACAGAGAGATAGTTATACATATTTTTATCAGTTACGTGAAGTCCAGCTAAAATAAAAATATTTTTAATGCTCTCAAATTACTAAAATGAAAACCCATTGTTCTTTTTTCGAAATTTTCGTTTTCATTTTCACAGTTCCCAAAACTGTATGAAATCTGGGTCTACCGTAAATCCGTACAGTTTAACCGTAAATTTTACTGATAATCCGTAAAAGTTGGCAGGTATGCATATATACATACTACATAACATATACTAAATAAAAAACATAAAAAAAGTTAACAAAGCACAGATAAGATAGGTGTTGAGATTTTTAAATATTACAACTTAAATATAGTAACATGTATTATACTGCAGACAAACACATCAACCAACAAATAATCCGATGAGCAGCAGTCTTGGGTGTGAAAGCCAGTAAGGGGAAACCTAATTGGGGATCGGCGAACTGAGATTCTCAAAAAGGCCCCCCTAACTAGCAAGATGGAGACGAGATATTTCATAAGTGCGAGATATAAGCGGGGATGAAAGCTAGTCAGAAGCTTGAAGATACTGATTTTATACTTGGAAAAATACTGACAGATTCCTCAAAGTACTGACCAACTTTAGTAATTGACAAATAAACGATAACTTTCGTACAACTATACTCCCCCCCACACCTATTTTCTGGTATTCTGTAATAATGCAAGTTGTAAGTTTACTGTTTCAAGTTTGGTCATAAGTCAAGTTCTAAAACATGATATATGGTCAAAGCTCATTCACACTGAAATACATTTGGAAAGGTGGAGGGTATTTCAAATAATTTCCTCTCCTCTCTAACTTGAACACACTTAAAAACACAATACATATTAAATATTATATAAAGAAAAATTATATCAAATTGTATAATAAAATTTGCATATGCGTGTAATAAGCCTTGAATATATTTATAGAAAACTTAAGATATATGACAACTTACTAATAAATAGCCAAAATTTAATAAATAGTAAAATAAGGAATATATTCTATCCACAGATATAGTCTAGAAACTAAACCATAAATATCTGCATAGCCACGAGAAAATGGAGCAGTTTCCCCCATTCTCACACACACAGATATTTATTATTAAATACTGACTTTTACTTACCATTTTTCATCTCAGTATAAAGAGCAGGAAGTAACTCACTCCTATTTTTCATTAAAATCAGACAATATAAAATAAGCAAAAAATAATCCAAGTAAAAATACCGATAAACAATCAGTACTTCCCCAAAATCCAGGCAAGCTGTTAATGAGTACAAATTCCTTACAGAAATAAAGCCATTCACGCATTTTTGTTATCCTTCAAACATTCGCTAAATTAAGGAAAACAAAAGCTGGCAGTAGAATAGTTAATAGAAAAAAAAGAGAGAGAGAGAGAAAGAGATTTAGCTGTTTCATATATGTGAGTTTTGTATAAGTGCATTGCCATTCCAGTTCTCGACTGATAGGACTTCATCGGGAGAGAGTGGCATTTCTACATAGAAATGCTATGGTGATAAACTCCGCAGAAACATCAATATCAGAGGAACAACTCTCTAGATCAGAGTTAACTTTTTGGTTTGAGGATCCCATATTATTTACGCGAATTTTGTGTGACCCCATAAACATTGAATAGCTTCGACAGACCCATAAGTGAAACCGTCACTTTCTTCACTTGTACCGTAACGTACTATTGCAGCTTTAGCATATTAACTTTAAATTTTAGGACATAGAAAAATAAATACATATTAAATAAGTAACTAACTTGTATAAAATACAATAATAAAAATAAATTCAGTTACTTGTAAATTCAAACATTAACTAGAGTCTGTCCATTAAATGTAGCCACCTAAAAGGTTACTACAGAGAAAACCACATCGTGTGAGTTTCCTAATCCCTCTAATTTTATATACGAACAGACAACGTCAACACAAGAAAAATAAAGTTTTCTATTATGAAAATATGCGTCGAAACGTTTTAAACTTTCTTTGTCTGTATTATCTTTATTTTCAGATATATTGTGTAAAACTATTTGGTAACTGTAAAGGTCCCTCCACATTATGGTCCAGTGCAAGCCATTGCCACAGTCTGGAGGGAGTATGGCTTATCGCAGTCATGGTGACAGACGATAAAACAGCCTTGGCGGACGATGGCTTCAGAGTCGATTTTTCTCCAAAGATCAAAGGTAGCCAAATGCACAACTAAAGTGTGTAGTAGACCCTATGGACAAAACATCAAGCTCGGCTCATTTAGTGGCCCAGCGTGTGGACCTGTGAACCATCGTTCAAGGTCACCATCAGGAAGTGGTAAACAATTCGCCATAATGTAGAGGCTGCATAAAATTTTTATAAGTTAATTATCAAAATTCCTAAAATTTTTGGCGATTTCTGCCACATGTCCCGACCCCCAATTGCGGTCGCGTCCCACAGTTTAAGAAACTCCGCTCTAGACTAAACGGTTTCTTTACAGAGAACTTAAAATAACGGGAGTTAGAGAAACTCAAAAGGTTACTATTGCTACAGTTTCGAGGAGTGGTTTTTTTTAATTAAAGAACAAGGACTACTCAAACAAAATGAATGTGACACAGGAAATAGGGCATACAACATTACAGACTGGAAGGAGGGTGATTATTATTAGTGTAGTACTGATATATAAACTAGTAACGTAGTTTAAAGACGACACGAGCGTGGAGTGCAATAACCTGTCAGGCCCTCATTCCTTTTTTCGTTAGACAAAATCGCATTGAAATAGATACATACTCAATCTTCCCCAAAACTTCTGCACTGTCAAGTCATTATATATCAGTACAAAGATATGTACCAAAAAATACAGTACAATTGGAAATACTTTAATCCTTTCAGGATTAATATTAGAGATGAAAATAAAATCTAATACATGGATCAACAGAAGTAAAAATTTCACGAACACAATAAAAAGTAACGATATTCATAAGAATGCAATATATCAAAAATCATTAACCCTAAAGTTCTTCAAAATTCTGCCAGCCAATCTACGTTCTACTTTTCTTAATCTTAATTTTCGCAGCCAAGATCAAGGATATGAATAAGTCAAGGATGTAAATCATTGAGATTAGTTTTAGAGAGTGTGGAATGAATGCTAAAGTTTAAACTAATAATTTCTACGTATAGCTCTTTCTCTAAATCAACTCTCCATTCTCCCAGGAAAAATTGAGGATCTTAATTTTAATGACGTTAGTTTCACTACTCATGTTGTAACAAGCCACAAAAGAAATGTTGATCTAAAACTCTTCCTCACGAGAAGTCATCCATGTGATTATCCTTTCCTCAGGACGGTCTTTTCACAGATTAAACAGATGCACGTTTGTCTCTTGTCTGTGTAAAACGCATCCGTCAGGGATCAGTCATTACCATGAAAATAAAGGATTTTTATTAAGTATTTCGACTGGTCTTGACTTCCAAGTCAGAACCGTTTTTCGAAATTGATAACTTCAGAGTTATAGAGCTCAAAGGTGTACAATTAAAATTATCACATTAAAACTACTTTTAAGAGTCAAATTGTAATTCTTAAAAATTCAAATTTAAAAAAAAATATTTTTAATAAGCTAATTTTCAAAACTTTTTCTATAAATTTTGCCTTATTAATGAAAACGTATTTTGATCATATTTGGTTATTTTCATGGATGATCAGTTTGTTTTATAGGAAATGTTTTAATGTCTATACGCCGAATTATCATGAAAAATGTGGACTTCCTAAATTTAAATTAATTTGAATGATGTAAATAAAGACTAAATTTAAAATGGATACATAGTTTCATTTAGAGGCATATTAAGAGAGTTTGATAAAAAGTTTGCTCAAAATTCCACGCAAACTTCAAATTGTAATGAGCATTCTAAAAACCAATAAAACTGTTCAAAACACTAAGTTTAAGACATAAAATTCCAGATATTTTATTCAGATTTTAATGCGGTCTATTTAGTTATATTGCAATCCATATATGTAATAAGTTAGTTACAATATATATATATATATATATATATATATATATATATATATATATATATATATATATCTTCTTAAATGTTTGTTTCAAAATGACAGATTTTGACCAAAAATAACAAATTATTTGTTCTGAAAAAAATAAATAAAAAATAAAAATTAAAAAAAAATTAGGTATAATGTTCATAATTAAAGACAGGTTTAGAATATTATTATTTAGCACTTTATAAAAAGAATAATATTACAACATTGACGATTCTTATACCAATCAGTCATTTTCAAATATACTAAGTCCATAACACTTTTACGCATTTCTTATTCGAAGTTTTGTGAAATATCTATTAATGTGTTTGTCAAAATACTGGGTATGCTTTTGCAAATCGAATAGTATTTTCTAGAGATTACAGAAGATTTAAAATCGCCAAACTGTGAAATCGTATAATTTTAAATAATTGTTTTATAATATTCAACATAAATGAAAATAGATTGTTTCTATACAAATTCTAAGAATAAAATAAAAAAATAAATAAAAGCAATTGGTTCGTGTGCACTAGGGAAGTTTTAAAAGAATACTCTTCAACGACCCCATTTTTATCCAATAATCTCGTAATGTAATCAAAATTGCTTTTCTAATAACGCCTCTCGTGTTGAAAGGTAATTTTCAGAGCACGTGGTCCGATTGGACATATCTCCAGTAAGAAAGATACATAATTTCAAAATTAAAGTACTCAAGATGTCAAGATAAAATAAAATAACGTGAGTTAATGAAGATTTAAAAATAATAAAATAATGTAAGTAATAATTATTAAAAAAATAAATGTTGTAACAAATAAGTCTAGACTGTGACGTAGGTTACAGCGCCCTCTATAGGGTATACCAAGAAATAACAGAGTTCGAGGCTTGCTGTCGACCGGTATGGTCGTGTACTGTTGAATTTCCGTCCCATTATGTTTATATTTATGTTTTGTGTGTAAACGTTGTTGTTTCGTATAAGTAAATTTTGTTAAATTAACCCTGGGCATCTTTATTACAATGTGGATAAATGCCATCAAATATGATTAAATAAGATTAAATACGGTTAAATAAAGTTAAAAAGTCAGTAAATATGAGAAAATGTAAAAATTGTAGAGCTCAGAATCGTAAATCGGATCCTCGCCAATCTTTTTCCAGAACAAAAATTAAGGACTTTTTAAGGACCAAAGTAACTCTTTATAAGGACCTACTTGAAATACATGGCATAACGATATAAACCCTATCTCCTGAGGAACATATTTTACTGATTATGAACCAGACAAAGCATGTTCAATAAATGCCCTACAATATTTCAGAATTAAGTTTTTAAAAATGCCTAAAAGTAAGATATATCTATTTGACAAAAACTAATTTTGAAAAATGTGCATCTAAAGCTTTTTCAGAGCTCAAACTAAAAATAAATTGTGAATAAAATGCAATATTATAAACAGTACTTTCTGAGGGTTTAAAAATGACTATGATATATATGTATTTATCTACTAGCTGATTATACCCGACATTCCCTGGGAAAGAAGAAAATTTTAGACTTTTCTATTACATTCAATGCAAGGAAAATTAAACTTCCATAAGTAACTGAAATATCTATAGACACCCTAACTTCCATGCTTCGTTTAATTAAAATCTGCATGACTGTTAGCTATTATAAAAGGGTAGATAACTTTATACTTTAAACCTTTCCAGTATGCGAAAGATTATTTGTCAAATAAAATTTCTAGCTCGTGACCATAAAAAAGTAGTAATAAACTAAAAGTATTTTCATAATTTTTTAACAAGGAAAGTAATTTAGAATTACTGCAGTTACACACTGAAAACATATACGCTTTCAGGATTTTCTTTATTTTTAATACTGCACTTTTGGTTAGAAAATGTAAAAGAATGTTACGGACTTTAACAAATATTTTATATACTAGCATATAGACCATCACATGACGGGACCAGTAAAAATTTTAATTTAATTTAATTTTCCAGAATTGTAAAGGTACCCTATGAGGCAGGTAAAAAAATGGCTTGTTTTTTGGCTGAAAATAATCTTTCTACAAAAATAATCGATTAAAATTATCCCATATGTACCTAATCTATTATTTAAACCAAATATAAAAGAAAATAATTTAGGTAATATCTAAGTTTAAGGATAAAACGTATGAAAATAATTCAGACGATATTTAAATAATTTAAAATAAGAAATGATTAAATGAGATAGTTTAAGGAATGATGTCATAATGCTAGAAAAATTGTTAAATTTATCAATTAATTATGTGATAAATTGATAAATTTAATCACCTGCTCCTAAAATAGGGCTTGATATAATGGCATTAAACGCTCGAAAAGGGGGACGAGGTGGATTTCGAACGTTTTAAATGACAGTATTTTTCGCTCTGATACGACGCTTATTCATAACAATTTATTTTAGAATAGGATCTATAGTTTAGGAAAAGATAAACTTGACTCGCTTTGAATTTTGCTAACCCTAACTCATCAAAAATCCAATATGGACATTTAGAAAAGTTTGCCTGTGTCGGGGACAGAACCGTCAATATGAGAAGTGCGATGATGAAATGGGCATACCGAACGTGCTAGGCATATACATGTTGAAGGAACTAATTAGAGTATATGAGCGTCGAGTAAACACAGTCCAGTTTAAATATTACGCTCCGCCCTCGCTGCTCCCTCTTATTCTATACTAAATTCATATCAAGAATGAATTTAGTATAGAATAAGAGGGAGAATAAGACTTGAAATAATAGCGTTAAACGCTCGAAAAGGGGGAATGGGGTGGATTTCGAACTTGCTTTAAATTTTGCTAATCCTAACTCATGAAAAATCCAATATGGATGCCTGTATCCATTCCAGGTAAAACCGCTTCATAAATTCGTGGAAAGACAGCTTAGGCTATTATTATCTAGGGGATTCTTTACCCTGTACTTATCACCTGTACTGGCGTTCTTAGAACCGGTTTTGGGCAAGATTAGCTTCCAACTCATAAAATCAGAAAGTTAAGAGAGTATGGCGAAAACTGATAGGAAATCACGTGACGACGGCTGATCACATCGATAAAGAAACTGATCGCGTTCCAATTTAAAAATTAAGTAGTTTTAAGGGCCCTTAAAAATGAAAGCTAAAATTAAGGAGTTCTTAAGGACTTTTAAGGACCGTGGGAACCCTGCTGGCAGACTACCAAAAAAATTTTACAACAAGACAGTGTGGAATATAAAAGTCACCTCATTATGTAAAAAAGTAATTCTAATAGATTTTTGTGTCTATTTTTTGTCGATTTTTCTTCATGTTAACAATAGTATATATTCTCATTATAAAAATATCTTCAAAAATTCAAAAACTCAGATTCAACGTCCCTGGTCATCTTAATGAACCGAAAATCCCTTTATCAAAGTTCTGAGTCGGCGTCGATCGGGCGACGCGAAATCCGTCGCGACGATCCGAAGAGAACGAGTTCTCGTTATCCGTGAATGTTCATCCCAGACCGAATCTTTCATAAAGGGCATACAAAGTCCACCCTGTGCAAGAACGGCGATACGATACTCTTTAAAACTCATGCAAAAAAAGAAAGGGACGACAATCGACACTCAAGTACTCACTCAATACTCAATGAATAATGAAACCTTTAGATGATACGACGTATAATGGTGTAAACGAAACAGATTCCAGTAGCGATGACTAGGGGATAAAAAGAAAATATTTTTCCCATAACTAACGTCTTTGTAGTAGAAAGCGAAAGAGCTTGGTATGAATATCAGTGAATGCAAAACATGCAATACTTACTTTGAGACCAAGAAAAAAACTTACGGCATGCTTGCTAACTTTTATGATCCGTTAAACTTTTCGGAAGAGGCTGGTTAGTTGATTTTTAGTGGCACAAGTAATTGCAATAAATAAACGTTAATTGTAATTTTTTCTTCCCCCATTAAAATTCGAATTAAATTTAATTGCAATTAATAGAAGCTTTGTGCGTTCATTATATATTATATAAATATAGAAAGTAAAATATTTTTGTAATTCATAAAAGTTAATTATCATTTTTTCTTTCTCCAGAAAAATTCTAAAATATTTAAATATAATTCTAATAAAAAACACAGATAGCTTTTTAAAATAAATTCTAGTAAAGCACAAAATTCACGTAAATTTCAAACTCCCTATCTATAATCAATAAATAAGCTGTTAAAATTATCAAACTATGATTTACCTTATAAAATATGATCCTATAAATAATTCTTAGTTTTGTTTCATTTAAAACTCAGAATTATCAGACAAAGGCAAAACTTTGTACGATTTTCTGTTGCTCTTAACCAACCGATATACTGTTTCATGAAAGATTAAAAATGCACTTCCCTGACATTTTAAAGAGTTTTAAAATGTTTCTAATTTTCTACAGCAATTATTCCAACATGGGTTCAGTTATATTTCCGTATAACACACGGATGTTTTTAACACTATTGTATTCGCGCCACAATACAATAGTTAGTATTCACATTTCTCACATTCAAAAAGATCAGTTTTAGTCAAAAGAAAGGTTATTTCCTGAGCATCATATTGTGACTATTTGCCAGTTTAGCATTATGTATTTCTAAGAACCCAAGTGTTCCCCCTCCCCACAAAAGAAAGTTTAAAAAAATACTTGAAAAAACGTATCTGCACTCAAAATATGGCAGAGCGCGCCGCCCTTTGAAAAACATTGAACATGAACACTAGCAATAGTCCAAGCTGCTAGTAGGTAAGGGGTAAAAGAACTATCACACACAGGGTTAAGGTCAATGTAATGGGTTTTTACGAAGTACCTAGTAGTGAATAATTCACTACTTCACCCTCCAAACGAAAAAAATCAGAAATATAATTTGGATCATCAATGCAAAGTAGCCAAACGTGAATTTGGAACGCTCACAGCAACTTCCTAATCAAAACATTAGAAATTCTGGAAGGTTTTAGGAATTGTTCTCATATCAAAGTTATGAGTTAACATCGCGCTGTCTAATTAAAAAGTTAATTATGTACCAACACTCCGGACAGGAGGACTGCGTGCGTATTAAAGGAAACAGTATGAGACGCTATCAGTAACACGTGATACTGCAAAATTTTAGTAATTCTTACATTACATTACATTCGCACAGTCGAAACAAAGGCGGCAAAATAAGTTTTTTAGCACTTAGACGAATAATAAGTATTTGTTAAGTACCTTTAATAAAAATTAAACATATTTTAAGGTCTATAAGTAAGAAAAAAAAAAGTAGTTTGTAAAGACTTAAGGACCGTCACACCGTTTATTATTATTGTTACGTTTAAAGAAAATATATCCAATATAATGACTGAAGAAGAATGAAATTAGACCACTAAGATGTACTTCTCCTGATAGGTACATATATCTAATACGCAATCTATATAATTATACTTTACATATATAGTGTGGTACCCCGTGCACGTCCACAACGGAATACCGGGTAGACGTCACAGTAACTTCACTCAGAATCAAAACTAGCCGAACGATGGGCGAATGGTAGAGCGCTGCTCTTCGGAACAGGAGTTCGCGGGTTCGAATCCCGCTAAGAGCATGGATGTTTGTAGCTGTTCGGAACGGCTTTAAGCTGTAGGTCCCGGTCTCATTTGCCCTCGTGTGCAAAACAGTAGACCGTAGTGCTCCAAACCAAACCAAATCAAACCAGAATCAAAACTAAGACTTGACGAAAACATTTAATAAAGGTTTGATCTAGTTGCAGTATTTCAATCATTTGAAATTGATGGGTGAGCTGCCGTCTGCAAGCTCTGTTGAACGTTGAGAGCGCCGTCGTGAGCCGCTCTGCCCAAAACCACGAGCGTCATTTAAAAAAGTTACCGAGTTCAATTCTCGTCAAGTTGTATCTCCGGGTGAGAACGGGGTACACCCACAGGACGTCACTACAGAGCTAAATAAATAAAAATACATTAAACCGCTCTATATTTAAAAGCCTTCACCTTAAAACACCAACTAAATGAAAAAAAAAATTCCCGACAATGACGACAAACGTCATTTTTCTCTCATTCCCCCCCCCAAGAGGTTAGAAATACACAAAAATAAACGTGCCCTACGACGCATATCACATTAAAACTAAAAAAAAATAAATAAAAAACAGAATCAGTCCGTACATCAACAATGTATTGTCCCCATCCTTCAATTTGCACAGTAACGCACAAAACACGATTCCCAGTCTCTAACACAAGAGCGCCTATATTCCCTCACCGTGCAGAAAAGGGGGAATTTGTCGAGCGAAAAAAAATCGATATCCTCCACACCCTCAAAACGTCGCACAATTGTTCTTCCAAAGTGGATTTTATTTATAGCCTGCCGGAGAAAAGGAGTAGCACACAGAGAAATTTTCACGAAAAATATATATTTCGAATTGGTGGTGGCACTGGACCTAAAGAAATAAATCTACCCGTGGAAAGTTTACTTACACCCTTAAAATTATGGCAATACCCCAGCAGTAAAACCTAATATGTCACGTTGGATGCTTCCAGAGGAATCTGTAAAAATCAGCATTTTACAATATATATTATAAATATTGTCACACTATTTTTTAATGTATATGCAATTAAAAAATGGTCAAATCGAGATCAGGGTTGGCATGATTTAAATCAGTTGATTTAAACAAATCATTGATTTAATTTTTTTTTCTTTTCCCACTTCTATTAAAACCTATATTCCACAGACAGAATTGGGAATCAGTCCGTGTAGAAATACCAATACGTAAATAAGAGTAAATAGATAGCATGTGCTTTCCAAGGATTTAGGGCTTGTTATCAGAAAGTATGTAGTAGGGATAGGTATTATGACTGATTATGATTGGTGAAATTCATTTTATATAATGGAGGTAAAGAGAGCATTACAGAATTTGAAATCCAGTATATCTACCAAAAACAACAGCCGTGGCTTCATCTGCTGGAATAGAAAGTTTTCTTCTTTTGGTATTGTTCATTCTTGCCTTCGTAACAAATTAGAAGTGGATAAAACATCAAAACTAGTGTTTTTATTGAAACAGTTAAATCCATAATTCGTTGCTTAAAAAATAATGAAATAATTGTAATTTTTTGTTCTTTTAATAAATAGTTTGCATTAAATGATTATTTAATTTGTTCTTTAAATTTACATCTTATTTAGTTTGCACCATCCAATTATAAAATAATGAAATGTATTTAGATTAAAATTTATGCATTTAATTTTCGGTAATCAGTGTGTAAAATATACTAGATAGATAAGATGTTACTTCTTATAACAAACTATTCTATGTATTTTGCAAAAAATATATAAAAAAACCAACAATAATTAAAATAGAAAAAAAATCAAATAAATCTGATTTTTTTATTTTATTGGCTTTTTTTTTTTTTTTTTAATCATGATTTTTTTTTTTCCAACCCTGATCGAGATTTCCCTATCAGTTTACATTGTTTTTTCTTTAAAATTAATTTTGTATAGTTTAAGTGTAATCAGAATCAAACATTCCACACGTACTATGAAGTACATCGCAATTTTGAGCGCTCCGATATTCGATTATTTCATACTTGCCAACTTCTAAAAATTGACATCAGTAAAACTTTCCAGATGAAACATAGGTAGATTAGTTAGTTGACATTTAGTGGCACAAGTACTTGTAATTAATAAAAGTTACTTGTATTTTCCTCTATTCTATGAAAAGTATGATTAATAAAACCTTTATTCATTTTAAATATAAAACATAATAAAACCTATATAAACAACAACATAAATTTTTTTCCAATGAAATTTGATTCTAGAAATGCACAAAATAATTTATTTCGAACAAAATAATGAGGACAGAGAAAGCTCATTAAACTGATTTTGATCATACTTACTGGAATTTTAATTCATTTACATTTGTGAGATCCTTCATATATCAAAATCATTCACAAATAACAGTTGGAATATGCAATTTAAAAAAAAAAATTCCATTTAATGCCGTATTTGGCGGTTGCTGGAGCCACGCCAAATGCATAATTATGCCACAAAAGGATATTTATAAATCTTTTTAACAGTTATGTAAATTTCTGCTGATATTAAAAAGATTTTTCAATTTTCACAGATTGCTAAAGTGAAAAATCTATTGTCTGGTTTCAGAAATCTCAGATTTCACTTTCACGGTACCAAAACCGGAAAAATTATAGGTTTATCCATTAGTTTGTTAAATTTAACCAAAAGGATAATCCGTAAAGTTGAAGGTATGTTATTTCATCTTTAAAAGAAGCTTTTATTTCTGAAACAAAAAGTATTCTTGTAGTAACTTAAACACATCTAACATATATATTTTTTTAATTTCACACTCAAAGCTAAGCGATTTTTAAAAATATATATTGGAACGAATTGCATACTCAACTATCAATCTCGTAATTTGATTCGTAAAGCTTGTACTGATTTTGTTAGGTTATACCTGTATTTTATATTTGTCCATGCCTCGTTATTTACCCTATCTCTATGTGAAGTGGATTATCCCAACCCGACTGGAGCGCCACACCTTGTATGTATGGTACTGCGCATGACTTGTAACTCTAGTGTAGTATCTTGGAATGTTCGTAATGTGATGTGTTGTGTGTAACTGTCCGTGATCGTTTAATTAAAATGTTGTCTATTCTACGTTGCATTTCTTTCATATCAATCTGCTACTAAGCCCAAGAGATTTTACTCCCTCAGTTACAAAAATGACTCAACAAACGACAATCACAAATTTATATTAATTTTAATGATGTACATGAAGACTAAATTTAAAAAGGATACACAGTTTTATTTTAATGGATATTGGGAGTGCTTTGTAAAAATTTTCAATAAGAAGTATTTTGTTAAAAAAAAATAAACTTAAATTATAAAATTACGGACAATTTCAGAAAGATTTTAATGCAGTTCATTTAGTAATACTTCAATATTAATACATAGTAAGTTTATAATTTGAAATATTTTTTCTTTGACTTTAACTCAAAATGGTATACTTTTCACATGCAAACGAACAATCTTACAATGTGACCTAAATCCGTAGAATGTACTGCTAAACTGTACAAGTTAGAAGGTATGTATGTATATAACAATAATAATAATAATAATAATAATAACTAATACATATATCCCCATGCAGATAACACTGTCATAGTCAAAACGACTCCAAGTCCTCTCGTACAAGCCTTCCTTTCCTTGGAGAATGAGGGTAAGAAAATACATCTTTCAATTAATCAAACTAAAACCAAGTACAGATTTGAAGCAGTTAGCAGTTTCACTTATTTGGGCTCTGAATTGAACACTGATAATGATGTAATGCAGAATTATGTAACTGCTGGAAATAAATGCTTCTGTGCAAATATTTAAAATTTGTCTGATTATCAGAAAAACTAAACTACTACTCTATAAAACTTTGATAAGGCCCATAACTTATGCGGCTGAAATGTGGGCGATGACCGAAAGTGATAAAGAAATATTAGCAGTCTTTGAAAGAAAGATACTGCGAAGTATTTTGGGAGGCATAAAACGTAATGATACACGGAGAAGAACGAATTTGGAAACTTATAAATTATATTAAAAGCCAGACACAATAAAATTTATTTCAATTCAAAGACTGAAAAGGGCAGGACATTTAATCAGAATGGAAAACGACCGAAACACCGAAAAGATCTTCAATGCTAAGCCCAAAAAGGGGAAAGACCAAGGATCCGTGGATCAAGAGCTTGAATCCAGGGTTGTATCGGTTTTAACCAGGGTTGGCATGATTTAAATAAGTTGATTTAAATCATGATCTAAATCTGTTGATTTTTTTTAAATAATCATTGATTTAAATAATTTTTTTTCACTTGTTTTGAAACCTATATTCCAAAGACAAGAGAATTGGAAATCAGTCAGCACAGTAATACCAATAAGTAAATAAGTGTAAATAGATAGTGTGAGCTTTCCAAGAATTTAGGGGTGGTTATCAGAAAGTATGGAGTAGGGGTAGTACGATAATTGATTATGACTGGTGGAATTCTTTTTATGTAATGGGAGGTAAGTGTGTTTAACCCTGTCCCGGCCGGAGCCATACAGTCTGATGTAATGGGAGGTAAAGAGAACATTACAGAACTTGAAATCCAGTTTGTCTACCCAATAATAACAGCCGTGGCTTCGTCTGCTGGAATGGAAAGACAGTTTTCTTCTTTTGGTATTGTTCATTCTAGCCTTCGTAACCAATTAGGTTTGGTTTGGTATGGTTTGGAGCGCTACGGTCTACTGTTTTGCACACGAGGGCTAATGAGATCAGGACCTACAGTTTAAAGCCGATTCCAAACGGCTACAAACATCTATGCCATCAGCGGGATTCGAACTCGCGAACTCCGGTTCCGAAGAGTTCGTAACCAATTAGGAGTGGATAAAGCATCAAAGCCAGTGTTTTTATTGAAACAATTAAATCCATAATTCGGTGCTTACCAAATATTGAAATAATTGTGATTTGTTTTTTTAATAAATAGGTTGCATTAAAATAATATTTAATTTCTTCTTTAAATTTACATCTTTATTTAGTTTGAAATATCCAATTACAAAATAATGGAATGTATTTTGATTAAAATTTATATATTTAATTTTAGGTCATCAGTGTGTAGAATATACTAGGCAGATAAGATGTTACTTCTTAAAATAAACTATTCTATGTATATTGCAAAAAACATAAAAACAACAATTCAAATTAACATTTAAAAAAGAAATCAAAGAAATCCGATTTAAATAAAAAAAAATCTGATTTAAATCAAATAAATCTGATTTTTTTTTATTAAAAAAAATAATGAGATTTTTTTTCCAACTCTGGTTTTAACCATAGGGGTTTAAACCAGTGATATTAACCGTCCTGGTCAATATCAATTTTGACCAGTTTTGACCACTGAAATTTACTTTTCAATATATTTAATACTAATCGAACATAATTTACTAGCATATGATAAAGGCAAGTTACATTTGTTAAAAATGCCAAATATAAATAACACCAGCAAAAAAACAAATATAACATCAAGATACAAAAAAAAAAATGTTTTACTTATTTTTTTTATACAAGCTGTTATATAAGTAATTTATGTTGAATTCAAAAAACGGTTACAAGTAACAAGTTTTGTAGTTGTCTCTAAATTTAAATGATTTCGTAATTTATTTTGGATTACTTCAAACTTTGAAAATAATCTTTCTATATAGATGAAGAGCTGGCACAACAGTTCATTAGATGTATTGTAAAAATCAACAAATTTTATGTTCATGCCATTAGCCTTCTTCATTGCTTGATACATAGTTCATTTTTAAAATTCAAACATCTTATTATACTATATAAGCATGTTAAATCTCGTGAACTTTTTAGTGTAATATTTGGTTTAACTGTACTACTATTTTTATTGCTATTACAAGTCACTTCTAATTACAAATGATATTATGTATTAAAATTAAGACCTTTTAAAACTATTTTTAACAATTCTGACCACTTTTAGACGGTTAAAACCACTTTTATCTAGTGTCCTGTTCAAAATCAGTTTTGACCCGTCGAAATTACAACCCTGCTTGAATCAAATCTGAAGGTCTTCAGAGCCCAGAACTGGAGATTCTGTCCAACAGGGCTGCTTAGAATTAGATTTTACGGAAAGCCATGGCTCACCCTGAGCTAATGCGCCACTGAAGCAGAAGAATATATATCCCCGATATATATAATTTATACACGAAAAGTTACACCGTTAAATTTTATTAAACAATTTGTCTACCATTGGAATTTCTACACACGCAAAACAACATCTAACATAATCCGCATATTATGTGAACGTTTGCGCGATTTCCACCTTCAACTAATTAAGAGAATGACTACATTTTTATCAAGCATTTAAAATCTTTTCTTGCATTGAAATATAAAAAAAATAAACTATTTTAATCACTGAATAAAACTAAAACTGTATATTCTTATATCCCTCATTGGAGAAAACGTAATCGGATTACATAAAAGCTTATCTGACACAGAGAATAAATTTATGGGCGTGGTTCGAAAAACGGATTGGAGTGGATCCGAACAAAATTATGAATAGCATATACTGTAAAATTTGGGAGATTGTTTATATGTTTGTCAACTAACTTCACTAAAACAGAAAAGAAATGTGCACAAAAATTTCTCTAACATTTTTAAAAGTCCTTAAATAAGGGCATTAAGCGTTAGTGGGTTAATACCTAAATAGTCAGAGGAAACTATTTCCGATAAAATACCCAGACTCAAATATTTCATAACGAAGACATTTTTCCTATAAAATAAAGTAAATATAAATAAATAATAAATAAAGAGACAAAATTATAATTTCTTACAAAGAATATCTAAAATAGCAAAATGGAAACGTAAAACATTCTCTAGGAAAAATCATTACTTGTTCCTTCAATTACTATGTATGCCAAAGAGGCTAAACTAAAATCTGTCTAGTGAATATTTCAAAACTTGAGTTTCAGAATGATGTCGAGAGAAAAAAAAAATAACAATACATGATTGTAGTTGTATATTCTAAACTATAAACTCTTTAATCTACTCGGGAGAGGCTCCCTCAAAGACATGTCATATTTACGCATGTACAACATGCGTAAATATGACAATTTTCTTGTTTTTACCTTAATCATACAGCTGAAGAATTGGGAGGAACAATGAAAGAAATAGAAGACGAAATAACAGGGATGAAAGCCAGTCAGAGGCTTGAAAATATTGATTATACTGACCAAAATAGAGACTGATTCTTAAAATGACGAACAAACTGTAGTAACTGACAAATAAAAGTTAATTTTCGCACAACTACAACCGTCTGTTATTCTGTAATGATGTAAGTTGTACATTTACTTTGGGATCAGTTTGATCACAAGTCAAGTTCTAATACGTCTAAACATAATTGTGAAATACATTCGGATGGGTGGAAGGCATTGGTAATAACGTCCCCTCCTTCCTTACAGACACTCAAAAAGAAAAATACTATATATTAAATATTATATGTAGTAAAATTATACAAAAATTGTATAATGAAAATTGCAATGCATGTAATAACAAAGCCTTGTGTGTTATTACAGGAAAGTTAAGATATTATACAGTAACTTACTGATAAGTAGCAAAATAAGTAAATATTCGATTTGCGACCGTATGTTAACAAATCAGATGACAAATATCGGCATATCCAAGAGAAAGTTGCATAGCTTGCCGTCCTTCTTTTCTAACACATATTTAAAAAATGTCTTTAGATTTTCCAAATATTTTTCAGTTGCTCGAAATATTGCCCTTAGTATAAATTTAGAATAATAAACCAAAATTAAAGCCTTGAAATAAAACGTGTCAAAAACTAATTTTCCATGAAATACTGATTTTTCTGACAATACTGAACAAAATTATACTATTCGAAAATAAAAACTGACATTACTGCCCATTTTTATCTATGAAAGAAAAAGTCCTATTTAAACAAGCCTATTTTAAAAGCTAATA
>CM063510.1:156939257-157014257 GCA_032207245.1 Pardosa pseudoannulata
GGAAAATTAAACTTCCATAAGTAGCTGAAATATCTACAAACCCCCATCCTCCATGCTTCGTTTAATTAAAATCTGCATGACTGTTAACTATTAGGAAAGGGCAGCTGACTTTATACTTTACACCTTTTAAGTATACAAAAGATTATTTATCAAATAAGTAACTAAGAAAAAACTATCATATAAGAAAACTAATAGGAAATCACATGTCGATAAAGAAATTGATCGCATTCTAATTTAAAAATTAAGGAGTTCTTAAGGACGTTTGAAAAAAATTAAGTAGTTTTAAGGGCCCTTAAAAATGAAAGCTGAAATTAAGGAGTTCTTAAGGACTTTTATGGACCGTGGGAACCCTGCTTTAGCACTTTCCTCTGTACAGTACACACGCTGACCTCGCATCAGTTACTAACGAAACGATAATTAATGACACAGGGACTGCATGTGTGTTTTTTTAGTCTATTATTTATGGTTTGTCGTATTTAGAAGTTATTTAACCCTTTCGTGGGCCCAGGGAAGATTACTTCCCACTTGCATGATCTTACAAAATACACCTGTGGGAAACGCAAAACCCCTTATAATATATTAGCCTTGGTATTATAACGATGGGAAGACTAATTCTCACTTCAGTTTTGTGCTGTCATCTAACGTCTGATATATTGAATATAATTAGCACATCTGTTTTGAAAGTTTTTAAACGTTGTGTGAGAAATAAAGGGCCCGCGAAAGAGTTAACTTATATATTGTAGCCCAATTATTCTGGCACTAACAATAAAATGCATTTTTAATTATATATTACAAGGATTTATATATGTATGTATGTGTGTATATATATATATATAATGTATAAAGAGGAGTAACAGATAGTGGTGTCAAATGCATCAAATAATTACAGATATTGTTCGTTTATGTGTATTGTAAAAGAAGGGCTACTACAATTTTGTATGAGCGTGTGTAAAGGAAAAAAGCGTGTGAGATTGAGTTTGTGTCGAATTGAAGCGCTTCTTTTTTACTAGATAAAATTAAGTGTTTACAGTCCACTGCTTAAAATACATGATATAAATTCCATAATAACAGATATTACAGAAAAAGATTTAAATTAATGTTATTTAAATTTTTATAATTTACGTAGGTGAAATGATTAAAATTGTTTAAAATATTAATGTACTGTTATATGCTATTATTCTCGTAATTAATGTTATAAACTTAAATGTCCTTTGTCCCCCCCCCTCCACCGTCCCACAAAAAATATCGTAGTCCTACCTATACATGTGATCTGTCAATCAATGCCAGGAGAGCCGGGGGGGGGAATCGCAAATAAATGGCCCCGGTTTTGTGCATGAATGGCTTTAGAGGGAAGATCTTGAACAAGAGATTAAAATGTAAAGGGTACAAAGTAAAGGTAAACGGATTTTCGGACTCGCGAAAGGTAGAGGGAGCTATAATTTTTTTAATTTGCATGTGGAAGTCGATTTGAGACTCTCAAGAGATACCTCTTATTTACCTACTAATTTATTACATATAGCTTTGGAGAGAGAGCTGACGGATGGAAATTAGAAGATTAATTTTTGAAATAAAGGACTTATGCCTCACCTCTGAGAGAATGCAAAAACAAACCAATTACAATGAAATAAAGTTTGAAAATTTAAAAAGAAAATTGATAAAATATTGGGGGTGGAGTGAGAAAAATATGTTTTTCTTTAAACGAACGTTCTAGTGTAAAAGGAATGGCTCACCATATAAATACCGCATTAGTAAAAACTGACAGCATTTTATACAGTACGCATTGATCAATATTAAACACTACTTAAAAATGCGGTATTATCCAAAACCGCTAGCCTACGTAGAGGTCGTAGATGCCTTCTACTCACAGTACAAACCTCGGGCGTGTCCGCTTGGGAATCACGAGGATAAGTCGTCCAACATTTCTGTGTCACTCCCCATTTACACTTACTTTTAACTCTTGTTCATTTTACTTTTTCAAGAAAGAAACAAAACAAAAATGATTATTACTTTTCATCATGGTTTTATTGACAGCTACTTTAACAGGATACTTGCAAGCATGTCAATTTGAAAGATCATACTTACTATCAATACAAAGAGCATAACGTCTCTTCGATATGAAATGCAATCATAGTTGCAGAAAAAGCTTTTACAGACACGCCGGGTCCATTGGACCCTTCCTTTGGAAATACGATCAGAAGAAAAAATGTATTCGACTTCAACAAATACTAATTCGAACAATTCATAAAATTCAATAACATCTATCATTTTAGGGGGTAATGAGTACGGATGACGAAGACAGACAAACGATATCTGACAATATATATATATATATATATATATATATATATATATATATATATATATATATATGAATTTTGTACTTAATTCAATTTCAACCCTTCTCCCTACATCAAAAGCGATCGGATAAAAAAATACTTTGCCACGAGGGCAATTAAATTCTAACAAATTTATGTATACACTGTTGGACAACTACCAAGGAGTTGAGTTTATTTCGAACTTGCATTTGCTCCTTCAGTAATATTGCGGAAATAAACCATGTTTTAACACAGATGTATTGATAAATGCTGAATCCTCCACCGATCGCTATTCTCCGTTCGCTCGCCAGTGGAGCCTGCGACTAGACGGGGCAGGCCCGATACTTGCGATCCACCCACCACCGCCGGGAGAAGCCTGGAGGGCCTCACGGCCCTATGAGGCCGGAGCGGTGCACGAAATATCTCCGGTTTGAAATTGATTACATCTCGCAGAGGATAAAATGAAGCTAATCGAGATTTCTAGGTAGCCGGAAGTGACCAAAATATAAAAAATAACTGCAGAGTGCACGTTCCGGTAATTCGCAATGAAGCTGTTGGACAACTACCAAGGTGTTGAGTTCGTTAAGAACCATCTCTAATTTTCCAGTCGGTCATAAATGCACTCTCAACTTCTAACTGCGGAGTATGCAAATTTTATGAGTGTATAAATAGCGTAGTTGCACTTTTTGTACCAGAGAATAATGTGTTAGTAATGGTGTAGATTTAGGAGTATTTGTAGCAGCTTGTAAATGTTTATATTATTGTATTATCATTCAAACAGAATGAAAAAAATATTTGTTCTGTTTTAAAATAAATTGTTGTATTTCCTTAGTTTTCAACTTAAACCATACCACAGACTATTATAACTCTACAGTACTCGATAGCTAATATCTATCACATAAATATTAGCTGGATTAGTGATGCTATTTTATCCGATTGCTATAGGTTGAAATTACATTCAATGCTATCTACCATATAGATATATGTGTGATCACCCACAGGCAGGTATATGAATACCTGCCTCAACCTACTATGGTTCAAGCCTGTCCGGGAGTGTACCCTACAGGGTCCGGGACGGAGATAGCGTGCCGCCGGTGCCTAAGCCTGACGACGGGATCCTATCGAAGCGATCGCTAAGGCCTTTTGATATTTATTAAGCGTACAGAATAAGATAACCACTATTTTTTAAAACACATTTTGGTTGCCTCAATACCCCCACTTGTCTTTTTTCGCAGTTTATATTCTGTCAAAACACTTCGCAAGGAAATCGTCTGCACGCACCGTCCAGCGCGCTGCTTTACAGAAATACGGGCCGAAGCGAACGGCGTCGTGGCCCGTCGATACGCCTACAGACATGTAACGTGGAAAGAGTCACAGAAACACACAGTGTGTGCATACTCAAGCAGGTTCGTAACAACTGAAGTCTCTTTAAGGATTTCAACATATGTTTACACCAGGGTTAACATGATTTAAATCAGTTGATTTTTTTTTTTTTTCACTTCTTTTAAAACCTATATTCCAAAGACAGGAGAATTGGGAATCAGTCAGCACAGTAATACCAATAAGTAAATAAGTGTAAATAGATAGCATGTGCTTTCCAAGAATTTAGGGGTTGTTATCAGAAAGTATGTAGTAGGGGGTAGTAAAATGATTGATTATGACTGGTGGAATTCATTTTATGTAATGGGAGGTAAAGAGAGTATTACAGAACTTGAAATCCAGTTTATCTACCAAATAACAACAGCCGTGGCTTCGTCTGCTGGAATGGAAAGACAGTTTTCTTCTTTTGGCATTATTCATTCTAGCCTTCGTAACCAATTAGGACTGGATAAAACATCAAAGCTAGTGCTTTTATTGAAATAGTTAAATCCATCATTCAGTGCTTAAAAAATATTGAAATAATTGTGATCTTTTTTTTTAATAAATAGCTTGCATTAAAAGAATATTTAATTTGTTCTTTAAATTTACATCTCATTTAGTTTGCACTATCCAATTACAAAATAATGAAATTTATTTAGATTAAAATTTATATATTTAATTTTATCTAATCAGTGCGTAGAATATACTAGATAGATGTTACTTCTTATAACAAACTATTCTGATTATATATTGTAAAAAACATAATAACAACAATTAAAATTAGTATTCAGAAAAAAAATCAAAGAAATCCGATTTAAATCAAATAAATCTGATTTTTTTTTCCAACTCTAGTTTACACACACAATTTAATATTTGTATTAATTACTCTATGTATCTATAACTGTCATATGGAATGCCATAACAGTCAACTTTTAAAAATTGACATTAGTAAAACTTTTCAGTCAAAACATCGGTTGGTTAGGTTGGTTGAACTCAGTGGCATAATTAATAAAAGTTAATTGCTTTATTTCCTATCCAAGAAAAATTTGTAATAAAAATCTTTATGCATTCAATGCCTACAATAAAAATATTAGTTTTTTTTTTTCAATTAAATTTGGTTCTAGAAAAACACAAAAATTAACTTATTTCAAACCAAGTCAGACAAAATTATTATAATGGATTATTGACACTGATGTGGATCACATTTGTAGGAATTTTAATAAATAAAATTAATTTGAGGTTTATATTTTTTAAAATCCTTCACAAATAACTGCTGGCAGAAACAGGCAATCAAATCACAATATCCAGACAATGTCGTATTCGGTGGTTGCTAGAGACATGCCAAATGTGTAATTATGATACAGAAGAATATATATCTTTTATAAATTATGTAAATTTCTGTTGAAATTAATAAAATTTCTCTATAAGAAATTACTAAAGTGAAAATACCATTGTCTTTTCTTCGAAAATATTGATTTCATTTCTAAGGTACCAGGAACTGTTCAATTCTTGGTCTAACTGTACAAGGTGGCAGGTACGATACACAACTTTGACATTTTTAAAAGCTATTATCAGTAAGATCTAATTTCTACATTTTTATTTAAACCTGGTAAAAATAAGTTGAATAAAATCTTGAGAAAATTTTGATCAAAAACAGTTGTCTAAGAAAGAATGGCAAAATAAAATTGGTAACGAAAACATGAGGTTATTAGGTGAAAAAAAAAGTTTGGTTTATGAAGGAAAATGATAATTATGTATATAGTTATTGTTTAATCATATTTAAAATTTATTTCTTGGCGCAATTTTACCGTTGGAAATTCAATTGTTACATAAGGTAAAAATACATTCACTCGAATAGAAATCACATTAAATTTACTTGCTGAAATATATATATCACAGAAAAGTTATCAAAAAATAGCAGGTCACAAATATAGAGAGGTTGGCTATATCAGGACAAAAATCTCGCCTTGTACGTAAGAGAAAGTTATTTTACATCAGTAAACTCGAAGGTAAAAGTAAATATTTGGTTTGGAGCGGTACTGTCTACTGTTTTACACATGAAGGATAATGGGACCGGGACCTATCAATGGTAAAGTCCGAGTTAACTGTAGTTAACAACCCAAATAATTAATTTTATAGGCGTATATTACATTATATAAGTGGTATTATATAAAAATCTCAAAATAAATTCAAATTTAGAAATTAAAAAAAAGTTTGATCATTTAGACACACGGTTTTGGTCATTTTACGGTCAAGACTTAACATTTCGAGTTGTTCGGAAGCATTTAAAAACCATAACCAGGTTTAAACCATAACCGGTAAAATGAGCGGTAATGTATATATAAAAAATACGATGCGTAACGAATTAAAAATACTTATTCTTTGTGTTTGCAATACATAAAAATTGACAATATACAATTTTGTTTATGTAAGAGATGCATTAACACGTCCTTATTGCCAGATTGAATTTCCGCTGGCGAGTTTTATTAGCCAAATGCAAATGGCGGTTTACTGAAAATTTTTAGACAACTTTCTATTGAGGTATATACTTAATTTTTTTTTACCATTTTAAAAACAGCGAAACAATTGTTAGTAATTATCAAGCATTACTGCGGAACAGTCAAACTCCTATTCAAGAAACAATAATGATGTGGAGAGAATACAAAATACATAATAAAAGATTGTAACTCAAAATGAAAAATTAACACTTCTGAAATAAAAAGAATTAATCTATATAATCTGCACAGTAAGAATAACATTTTTATTTTCTATCAATATATGTATACGAGTTATATAAGCATATGTTCATTTATATAGGTCGACATATATCTGTATTTACATGTCGACATTCTTGTATTTTCAGCAAAACAAATAGCCTGGTTCCAGGCTTTCTAATATTAAAAATACGAATGATGCTTTTTTTAAATCTTCCATATCGCATCCATTTCTAACCGAATGAAAAATTCATTTAAAAAAAATTAAGTTGCACGTCGTATAAGTGTTTACCATTGGAATCGAGAATTTCATCCCTATTTGGACAGAACCCATTCTTCCTTATAAGAACGTCCTCTTTTAATAAGCCGTCGTGTAGTACAAAATTGCCAACTTGATTCAATTGAACATACCAATTAATAGAACTTACACGTAGTCTTACTATCTTATGACAGAGTAACATTGTTCCACACCTCAAGTATTGAACTGAAAACTATACTTTTTCATTTTTTGGAGCGAATAATACCAGCCAAGAGTTGACAACATTATCAGCATTTTAATTCTGTTAGTTCACTAAAATACTAAGTTTCAATTTTTCTATACATATTTTATATATGTATTTTTCAATATATATATTATTTTTCAATATATATATATATATATATATATACATATTCTCAGGCACTGGGAAAACAGTCCACAATTTAATGTATGAGAGTAACACGTCTGTAACCCACGGGGATACTCTCATTCTATGCGTCTAGTACTCACGGATGAACGGTTGTCAAGAACGCTTTAAAATTAATGGAAAATGGACATCGGCTGTCAGCCCCGAGTTACTGTAAAGGCTATTTAGGTCCGCGCACAAAGAAACATCCCCAAGTGCCGCCACTTCTTCCCACTGGATACGAATTCCGCGGCCACAGTGGCAGCCCTGCACTCTTGGTACAGCACGGATGAGCGAACACGGATAGCGTCAAGCACGAAGAGATGAAAAATATTCTTTTGAAGAGGTTCTCTATCCAGGGAATATCTACATAAAAAATAAATTTCATTTACGGAACATTTTTCTGTCAAAGTTGTAAACGATTTAAGAGAAGGTATAGGTGAATTGGCTATTGGAGAAAATGCCATCTTAACCCCTTGTGAAAAGTGTCCGCTCACTGGGAGCTATTTCACGGGAACCTGTTCTTTGTTCGTTCCTCGCCACACCTTTGTATTCTGAGATTAAAAAAAAAAAGTCTTTCCTCCTCCTTACTGCTACGACCCTTTCCTTCCACTTTCTTCGGAACTCGTGATTATTTCTAAAAAGGAAGGGACGGTAAGTTGAAGAGTTAGAAAGCACTCAGGGACTCGGCACGTCTTATTTCGGTATGTGCTATTACAGGGTTCCCACTGTTTTTCCAGAACAAAAGTTAAGGACTTTCTAAGGACCAAAGTAACATTTTATAAGGACCTACTTGAAATACACGGCATAACGACATAAACCCTATTTCCTGAGGAACCTATTTTAATGATTATGATCCACACAAGGAAAGTTCAATAAATGCCAATAATATTTCAGAATTAGACCTTTAAAAATACCTAAAAATTAATATAAGATAAATGTATTTGACAAAATCGAAATTTGAAAAATATACATCTAAAGCTTTTTGAGTGATCAAACTAGAAATAAATTGTGAATAAAAACATTATAAACAGTACTTTCTGACAGTTTAAAAATGACTCATATATATATATATATATATATATATATATATATATATATATATATATATATATATATATATATATATATATATATATATATATATATATATATACACTAGCTTATTATACCCGACGTTCCTTGGGAAAGAAGAAAGTTTTAAACTTTTCTATTACATTCAATGCAAGAAAAATTAAACTTCCATAACTAGCTGAAATATCTACAACACCTCCCTCCCCAACCTCTTTGCTTAATTAAAATCTGCATGACTGTTAGCTATTAGGAAAGGGCAGCTGACTTTAAACCTTTTCAGTATGCGAAAGATTATTTATTGGTCAAATAATAACTAAAAACCCTGTCCTATAAGAAAACTGATATGAAATCACGAGACGACGGCGGATCTCGTTGGAGAAATTGATCATATTCCAATTTAAAAATTAAGGAGTTTTTAAGGGCCTTTGACAAAAATTAAGGACTTTTAAGGACCGTGGGAGCCCTGTATCATGTACCACCTTTCCATAAAATGCCGACTGAACGAAATCATCATTAGCTCGATACGCTAACTTGGACGAATTTGATATCGCAGTGAAAACATAACCCGTGTATAATAATCAAGAAGTTAAAAGGAACAGGGATAACTCCATAAGACAGCCTTGATGCATTTACCTTCCCTTTTTTTCCTTTCATCAGTATTTACGTGGTACATATAATCCAGAAAAAAATCTTTAGGCTACGCCCTGAAGCCCTGTGAGGAGAAAAGTTCAAAGATACTTTTTTTTTAGCGGAAGAGAGCATTTTCATTGTTGTCAGGTGCTATTACACTGAAGCGATAAATTCCTTTCGTAATACTTAATGGCGATCCATTCCTCCGGTCCAACAACAGTGTGGGACACAACCACAAATCAAAACACTTCAGCTCATCAGTTTTCTCAAGGTCGATTTGGAAACGGCTACAGCCATTCATACTAACAGTGGGATTCGGATTATAATACAGAAGGGCAACGTTCAATTCATTTGGTCCCTGTTTAGTGTGCAAGCGAAACCCAATTCAACCAAGAAACTGAAAACTTCGCACCGATTTTACAACTGTGGTTAAAAGATCGTACTTTTTTTTTTGACAACAGCGAACTGTTAACCGAAACTGTTTCCAAAACAAACGATACGGTGGAGCTGGTAAGATGACTTCCGAAAACGAGATCTACGAAATCTAATTGTAAAGAAAGTAAATATTAATAGATTAGATGCCCTCCGTGGCATTGTTAAGAGTTAGACGGAAATCCACTCCACACCATTCCCTTCCGTCTGGCACGGTGCCAGTCCGGTTTTCGAATTGGAGAACTGCTGTCTGATACCTACGCTATGAATGCACACATAAATACATACACAAAAATACCAATAAACTGTGTTTCCCTCTCTAATTTTCAAATGCATTACCTGATAATGATGTCACGATGTGCATAAGTCTGTACACATACGTATACACACACATCGTTATCACTCGTTGACTTTCTCTCCAGATTTCCAAGATATCTTTAGGCCTGGAGCAAACAAAAATTTTTTGGATTCTAATTCAAACTTTGAATTAAAAACAAAAATTCTAAAATGTTTATTAAGATCAATTTTGATTTATTCATAGGAGACTTAAACAATGATCGTATTAATGAGGAAATGATAAAGCATCTTTGAAAAGAAACTTTTGAGAAGTATCTTAGGTATACAAATGAATGGTGAGTGGCTGAGAAGAACAAATATGGAACTTTAAGCTCTTTTAAGTAACTAGATGCAATTACTTAGATCAAAGTACAAAGAAAAAAAATAGGCAAACTACTTAAAAAACTTTAACGTTAGACCAACTAGTGCACGGTGAAGAGGTCGACCAAATTTACTTATAGTAGATGTCTTATAAAAGAGTCCTTTTAATCCTGAAAGACAAAGGAATGGAAGACCCAGACAAAGCGAAGATTGTGGGGAACACTTATTAGGAAGGCCAAATCCCACCCGCAGTTACCGTAGTACATTATTGGGTAGATCAGTCTACTAAATTGCAGTACAATGTAATACAAGGTTTTCATGGTATAAATATTACAGTTTTTACTATAAATAGTGCTGTTCTCAAATACAAATTTGAATTTAAAGACCCAAGCCTTAGTAGAATTATTTCATACAAAAGCAGCAAAAGAGGACAGTGTTACTACAACAACTGCAAATACTTTTTTTTTTTTTTTAAGAAAGTTTATAGATTACATATGTGTATCTATAAAGCCCCTGATAAAATAAATATATTTTTGTACATTGTAACTATACATGAAAACACTTCCTACACATATACCCCTAGTGTAAACAACATTGGAAATTGGTTTCGAATTTTAAAGCACTACGCTCTACTGTTTTGCTACACGAGGGCTGTTAAGACGGAGACCTACTGCTTACAGCAGGCTTCGGCTACGAACATCCATGCCAGCAGAACCCGCGAACTCCGGTACTGAAGAAAAGCACCCTATCCATTGTTCGCCAATATTGGAAAATGAGAAATTGAGTTGAGAAGCACCAATCTTAAATTGTAAGGAGATTTTGTGGATTATCAGAAATCACGGTGAAATTTTAATAGCGGGAAAATGTTCCACAAAGTATTTAAGAAAGCTTTAATAACACTTCAAAAAGCAAGCAAAACATTAGCACGACACAGAAGCACCTACATATCACTGAAACTGCTATTTATTTTGTACTGTTAATAATATTTTGCGTACGCTGCAGTTGTACAGTCCAAACAAGTATGTTTTTAGTACGCAGACAGAATCCTGTCCGAGAAGTAACCAGCTATTATATAAAAATGAAATTTTTAATAATGTTTGTTTGCAATAAAACCCATATATTTGACTTTACGACATGATACGGCCCCATCAAGTCGTAGAGGAAGTCGTGGAAGTGGACAATATACTATTAACAGTTCATTTATAACACTGGTGCATGTACATATTTATAACTGGGACTATTTTGATATTAAATTATTATACTCGTCGATCATTTCCAATTACGAAGCTGTTATTTAACGTATTCATAACGTGGTAATTTTTCTACAACTTAATTCGGGATCCCACATCGAAGGTTGAACTTAAATAACTAGTGGTTAACCTTAAATAAAACTGATCTTGTAAACACTTACTCGATGGGATAACGACGAAAAGGTTTGGATCGCTTCTTTGTCTTTCTCTCACTTCAAGATTTCTATCCATACATACGCATAATAAAACGAGTCCATCTGAAATGAATAAAAAAAATGAAGATAAATAAATAGAAACAAACTAATTAACATTTAATTGGACGAAAAAATCAAACAGATCCGGACAAATAATCGAACGGCCACACTCTGAATCCACTTTTATTCACAGGTCATCGAAAAGAGAAAAACTAATACACGCGACGTCACTAAATAGAAAATTTTCTGGCAAAATGACGATTTTTACCAAGCACACTGTTTTGCAATACGAGGGTTAAAAGAAACCGGGGCATACTGCTTAAAGCCGATTCCGAAAAGGCTACGAACATTTATACAAGCAGCGGGATTCGTACCCACGAACACTGACATCGAAGAATAGTGTGTTTCCCATTCGGCCCTCGTCTGGCCAAAAATCGTCTAACAGAAAAAAGCGTGGAAATAATGCGGTAAAATAGCACTCATTACCAAGCCTTTCTTGTGTATGAAAAAGAGCCTTCCCATTCGGTTATTTTTATTCCTGCCTTAAAATAAATGTCCTCACACAGTCTACAATGTATCATATAGTTAAAAATATGTATAACTTTATATGATACGTATGCAACGTACTATGATACATTGTGTGCTGTATGGATCTGTTTGTCTATTGGAGAACTATTATACCAAGCACCTGATGTTGTCCAAGAACCCTTCCCTCCATAACTATACACGCACGGGTTAAAGTATGAATCGTATGAACTACGTTCCACCCACTATTGCTGATCGAAAAGAGACTTCTATATCGTCAAGCGACATCGACCGATGAAATTTAATAAATGAGAAAATGTTTCACCCCGTATTCAAGAACGCTTTGGTAACGCTTAAACTTTCATTTATTTTGTACTACTAACAATATTTTGCGTAAGCTCCAGTTGTACAAGTCCCCACAGGTACTGTCCGTCACTTATTAGATTAGAGAAAAAAAAATCCAGAAATTAAAAAAAATAACGGTTTGCACATATACCATGTTGCAGCCACTATCTTTTATTCTCTCAGCAGATGTCCAGGGCGGGAAAGAAACCTGTTGTCTCCGCGTCCAGGTGAATATTTTAAGAGACTTAATTCGTGGATAATTCCCGTTAAGAGACCGACTCTCTCCTGGACCTTCTCCAAATTTGAATCGCGGGAATAATCCATCACGTCGACAGCACGGATATCGATCGCCAAGGCTATTAGCTCACCAAGACACAGGGAAGGCTCGTTTCGTTGGTCACTCTCCCTCTCTCTCCAAACGGATTTTATGACTGGACCACGATCTTCGGGAAAACAACTGTCCATTCACTCGTGTCAAATCGAGCTCGTTTTCTAGCCGAGAGAGGGGACGAAAATTTTGACCCCCATAACTGGTGACGGCGGAAGAGGTTCAAAGAGAACAATTCAAAATAAGGTTAGGTTTTGTTTTGTTTGGAATGATAGTTATTGTTTTACTACAAGAAGGCTAATGAGAACAATTTCCTTTAAATACAGAATGCATAGCTATACATTTCGAAATATATTAATTTCAACTTTTATTGTATAACTTACAATAGACAGGGTTCATACTCAGTAGACAAGAGGTGAATAAACATATTGGGTAAAAAATAAAACACCTAATGATATGATACCATAGATTTAGTTATTACATTCTATATTATTTTAATTCTGTATCTTTTTTGTACAATTCACCACTCATTTTGGAAATTTTTTTTATGGAATAAACTTAATTGCATATTCAAATTTAACTCTATATTATAATACAAACCTAGAAATAAAGTGAAATATTTATTCTATTAAATGAGTTCTTACTCAATTGGTCATATTTTTTAAGTACCAACTAGCTCATCATAGTAAATCAGATATAGTTAATGACAATTCTATACCAATTTTGAGTAATGCATCGACTGATGCCAGAGAAAGCTTTCTGAATGCGATTGTTGCAATTTCAAATTTTACTGTTTGTGTATATTATAACGTGCACTGACAATATATAATAATGATGAAATTAAAATTTATAATAGGAAGTAAGCTGGTTACCCATTAATATTACATCAAAATAAAGATTGTAATAACATTCAAATGAAAACGATTATATTTACAATAAATATATATATTTTAGAAAGTAAATTGTAATTTATTATCAAATGGCTTTGGCATTAATATGATTATAAAAATGCACGAAGGAGGGCATAATTTTAAATCTAGAAAAAGTAATATTCCCTTAACCCTTAATTTGGTTAAGTCGCTACACTGGACATGTATATTTATAGCTACTATATAATATAATTGTCAGTGTTCGCCACAGCAGACATTAATTATCTCAAAAACGGAAAATGATATATTATTTTTGCTTATTTTACTGAGATCCCAATGTCTATACAGACATGGGAAAATAACAGAAATTAAAAAATATTTGAAAAAAACATCTTGTCAAAAAATTAAGAGTTAAAAATATGCAGATTTAAAAACTTTACCACATTAAAAAAAAAAAAAAAGTTTTAAAGCACTTACAAGCATTGGACGAACCCTCATAATTGATATATTCAAACAAATATGACAGTTAAAAATGCATCTGGAATATTTGAAATATTTGTAAAATAAAAAACCTTTTAAAGTATTACTAGTAATATTTGAATTACTTAGTTCAAAACTCTACGGTCTACTTTTTTTTTTTTTTTTTTAACACGACAATTTTAAGCATACATGGATACCAGTACCGAAGAAACATTCGAATTTAATCGTATGCTGTGGAATTTACTATATTCATAAAAGTATGGTAGATATCGAAACCCCTTTTTCGACCTCGGTCTTACTTGTGATTCAACGAGATAGATCAGAGGTGGGCAAAAGCCGGCCCGTTCGCTTACTTTAGCCGGCCCGGTGAAAAATCCTGCATGCAATTTTTTAAATCTCTTATATGCGATTTTGTTGAAATCAACAGTATTTGTATGCGTAGTGTACATATAAATCATGAAAAATAACCTGCCGGCTTTGTTTCTCGCCAAGCCTTGGCGCGTGTTTCCGGATTTCGCCAATGCATTTTATTTAATGATTTATACGAAAAATAAATATCGATCACAAATTACTGACGAAAATCTACACTCGGTATTAAGGATTGCTACAAGTGATTTGGATCCAAATTTTGAAAAAAAAAAAAAATAATATCAAATGAACATTCCATATTTCATGTTTCGCATTCACTAAAACTATTCTATTTTAACGTTTGATGTTTGTCTTTTCTTCTTATAATTCTACTTACAATTATATTTACAAAATGTAATATAAATATAAAAATGTAATAACTGTGATCAAAATAAAATAATTAAGATATAAAGAAATATCAAAATAAAATATTTCATTAACTGATTTATTTAATGACCATTAATTTAATATTATGGATCCTATTTCTTAAAAAATTACGTGACATATTTTACTGGGCACAAATTGTTCGCATATACTCCTAAGTAAGACAATTTATTATTACTATTATCTTTTATCAACTGTCAAATTTCTCTGTCCAAACGCTTTAAAATGATACTTAGTCTTTTTGTCAAAAAAATTTCTTGGGCAGGGAAAAAAACTCCACCCAAAACATTCGCGTGTGCACAGCGTACGCGGTATAGTCCTCCGGCCCGGGAGACATTTTGAAAATTTCAGTTTGGCCCGCGCTTAAAAGTATTTGCCCACCCCTGAGATAGATATATAAAACTTCGGGTACATTTTATTTGTTGAAAGTCTTCTATCGCCTTAAAATCGAATCCGAATGGATGCGAACACCCATGCATGCAGTGAGATTCGCACCCATTGACTTCAATACGGAAAGGGAGTGCAATACATGCACAACTAGCCCCGTAAGATTCTCGTGTCACCTTATCAACAAATAACTCAATTTTTTTAAACGCATGATATTGGAGCGAAATGTAACAACCAATTACTACAGTACCGTATAAAATAAACTTCGACAAGTATTGCAATTTAAAAAGAAATTCCAAAAATAGTTTCCACTGCGCAGCAACGTTTTCAAATTTCTTCATTGTTTAAGACCTTACTACACAATATAGGATCGCGACATAAATAGCGCCGCCATGAATATGCATGGAAACTCTTCCAAGGCAGCTTTTAATTACGCATACTTGGAATGGAACATCAAAGAATCGGCGACAAAGACGAAAAAGCAATTTTTAATGGCGATTGTTATATGAATTTTCATTTTTCACGTTTCCATTGAAATGCGGTTGTGCTCTCGCTGCTCTATTAAAATAAAGGAAAGAATAAAGCGATCGGCACAACTATTTAAAGGAATAAAAAGAAATTGGACTTTTAAGAACGCAAAAATGTTTCGTCGTCAATGCCTATTTGGAATTAATATTTACAAAGAGAACAGATATAAACGCAAGAATGAAGCATCCAAAAAATACATTTAGAGTCTCAGGTCCAACTAGATCAGATTTTCGACATTTGATTTCAAGAATATTTCTTTTCCCACCGGAAACAATACTGCACTCACTTTATTTCACAAAGAAAAAATGTGTTGAGTAATATTAAAATTAAGAGAAAAAAAAAGAAAATAAAAACACGGTTCCCAGCAAAACTTGCCTGATAAATTCATCGACTTTCCCCCCAGACAAAAATTCACAAAATTCCATAATCAAATGACAAGTAATTGAAGCTCAGATGTAATTACATTTTAAATTTAAATGTAGTATTAATTGTTTTCAGTATTAGCAAAGTTAATAATTTAAAACCATTATTAACTTAAAACTAGTATAGTCTAGTAGGTTTTTCTTATCAATTTTTACAAAATTAACACAAAATAAACTAAAAGCAAACAGCTTAAAAAAATTGAATTTTATTGTAACAATACAATCTGCTTTGAAAACTAATATATATAAAGCATTAAAATAACTTTGATATACAAACAAAAGTAAGCATATCATAAATTCACTTAAAAAATCTAAAGTGCTTACTTAAATTGAGCTTTTATTTTTAATCCATCGTCTGTTCTGTATATCACACTTGATACATAATGATACAAAATATATAAAATCTTTTGCACAAAATATAATTCATTGTGTATCCCATGTAATAGAGAAGCGTATGAAGCATTAGAAGATTAGTATATGTATCAGCAACAACTATTAGTATACGTATATCATATGTCATATATAAGCGACGCAAAGGTTTAACAAATGTTTAAAAGGTTTAAATATTAAGCTCTACAGTGTTTTGTCGCACCCCCCCCCTCACACACACAAAGAATTTAATTTAATTGCTTCTTTCAATTCAACAGTATTTCTAATTCATTTTTCTTTTCTTCGAATCCCTTTATATTTTTTTTTTCTAACCCACCAGTATTCTAAAAATGGAAACAATTCCAAACATTTGACCTCTTAAATGATTTACTTTATTGTCGGCTTTTCCCCGACTTCCAATAAACACTCAACATTTTACATTTTCCTTGACAACTGGAACATTTTAATGTTAACTTCATCGGCTGCCCTAAAAATTTTGCCGTCTGCGTGTATGTACGCTTGTACACCTACTATCCCTGGCCTTATGTATGTGCATGTATATATATATATATATATATATATATATATATATATATACACGTACATATATGTATATATGTTCGACAGTGTACAGTACGAAACATAGCAGTTACAACTAAAAATAACCAACCGCTTGAGTACATAATATAAATTTTTATTTTTATTCATTTGGTATTTATTGAATAACATTTATCAAGCATTAACAGATTAGATTATATTTAATAGATTAACAGGTCCATTCAACCAGGTCAAGTGTTCCATTCAATTTTTTTCCCGATAGATAACCAGCCCTAAACTGCTAAATAATAATTTTCAATCTTATGTTTAAAAGGTAGTGAGACTCTTTGAGAAAAAAAAAAAAAAAAGGAAATCATTCCTAAACTGTCGTTACCATAGTTACACTTGGTAATAGGTGAAAATCTTCGACGTTAATAAACTTATTATAAATACACAGACAGTAGTACAGTCAGTAAGTGTGTACCTGCTATATTGATTATCTCTCAATGTCTCGCTGAATATTAATCTATGAAAATAAAAACAAAATTCTCTCTGGTCAATTCGCATCTAAAAATTTCCTTTAACCCTTAATTTGACAAGATGTTTTTTCAAATATTTTTTAATTTCTGTTTTTGTCCCATGTCTGTATAGACATTAGGATCTCTGTAAAATAAACAAAAAAAAAATATATATATTTTCCATTTTTGAGATAATGTCCGCTGTGGCGAACACTGACAATTATGTTATATAGTAGTTATAAATATACATGTCCGGTGTAGCGGACTTAGCCAAATTAAGGGTTAAGAAAATTATACCACGTGATAAAACAGATAATTTTGTATGACGCCATCTTTTGCTTTATAAATTTACACCTTTCATATGTTCCTATTTGAGGTTGATAAAGTGCATACCAAAATTTATCGTAAATAATTTCAAATTGAATACGTTTCTCTCGATTTTTTTAAGGGAAACAAATCATTGTAGAGAATTGGTTGTTCAATCAAGTAGTGTAATATTTTTTTTTTAAAGAATTCATTCAATGCGAATCAACCAGGGGATATTTTTCTTTTCCCCATCGATTAACTTTGAGAAAAATATTTCCAATATGGCAGGTATAGACCTGCCTTAAGAATCCACGAAAGGAATAAAGGGGGTTGGATGCATCAATGATCCACTAGGTATGCTACAGTATTTTTTTTTCTAATAAAAGCTACATATATATATGCATACACACACACCACTTTTACACTGTCGAAATACTTCCCGTTGCACAACGGCAGGTTCACGAATATCCCGATTTTTGATGACGGCAAAACATGTTTCAGAATATCTTCCTCGTGCTTTTCCCCGAGCACGAAATATTCCGATTAGTGGCATCCGACAGTTGTTCAAAAGTTACAACGCGAGCGGCAAATTTATAAATTTTAATTCGCGTGCTACTTCGACAGCCAACAGCGACGCATTCCGTGCGAGTCGGAAGAAGACAGATTGATTTTAGCTGAATTGAAATAATCACCAATAGTATTTATAGAGTTGCAAAAGGGAAATTCTCGTTTCGGGATTCTAACAGACAAGCACGTAGAATATATGGAAATGACGCAAATATCTCGAAATCACTTAACAATTTTAAGAGATACTATTCATTTGAAAAAGGCAATAATTGTTTCTATGGTTATGATGGCAAAATAGTTAATTACAAACGAGACGGTTTTTAGCAAAATATATGGCATTTTAAATAGAAAATTAGGATCTCGATCTTTTTAGTTGTCCCCCCCCCCACACACACAAAAAAAAGGAATTTAATTCTTCTTTCTATTGCTTCTTTCAATTCGGCAGCATTTCTAATTTCTTTTTCTTTTCTTCGATTCCCTTTATATTTTTTCTCACCCTACAGTATTCTAAAAATGGAAATAAATCCAAACTTTGATCTTTTAATGATTTATTTTATTGTCGGCTTTTCCCAGACTTCTAATAAACACTCAACACTCTACATTTTCTCTGACAATTAGTATGTTAGACTGTATTAGACATCCGAATGATATGTTCCAAGTTAAAAAGAAAAAAAACTGATCAAAAAATCGATTAATAACATGTTCAGAAATTAAAATCATAAAAACTGTCTTGCAAAAAAAAACTTTTTTTTTTCAAAAACAGTTTGACGATAACTGAGAAATGGATTTGATAATCTGAAGACCGGCAAAAAGAAATAATAAATAAATAAATGTAAAAATAAATAAAATGAAAAATAATATAATTAACGAAAAACGATTTGAGTTGGCCAGAAAATTTCATCAGTTAATTTTCAAGCTTGAGTATTTTTCCCTCGATCAGTAAAATACATCCTACATTACTACTGACAGAATCAAAACAGTCTGATGACGAAAAGGTGAGAGACTTAAAAGAAGACTGCACTCTTAAAATAGTGAAAACTCTTCTTATATTATGGTATAGGGGTGCATACCTTTTCTAGGCGTTAAAGAAATTTTGATGCTTAAGTAGTCAATAAACCCTGAAAAAGAACATGGGGATTTAAAAAATTATTTTGTAGGTTTTTCAAACCTTTTTACAACAAATATTTCAAGACTGTAATTTACTTTGTCATAAGGCGTCCGTGGTAAGATTTGATTTTTATTGTTAAATTTACACACCCTTCGCTTGAGCTCCTGTAATTCAGTAATTATTTGATTTTATAAATATTGTTCTACTTTTAGATTTCTACTTTTAACATGGCATGAAAATAGGATTTTAATCCCATACAAAATGTAAGATCTTTCAGAAAAGATTAAATTGCTAAAACTGATTCTATTTTTATTAATTAACTTAATATTCAAGAAATAATAAATTAATTAATACAAATAAATCAGTGTAAAGGCTATAAAAAAATCACACACAAAGTGTTATATATTGACATATACCACATATTTGAATGTTATTTAAAAAAAAAGGATTACTTTTTATCTGTATTCTTCCTCCATTTAAAAAATTTTTTGAAACTTTTTTGCATAAAATTTTTGTCAAAGGTAATAGGTAATCAGTGCGTAGTTTAAAAAAGAAAAGAGAGAGAAGAAGAGAGTCAAGTCCCAGGAACAAGGTAAGGTCATTTCTCAACAGTCAACACAACCTGTTTTTTCAGAATGAAAGAAGTGAAATTTCACACTATACCCTTTCTTGCTGACAAAAGAATTGAAAAGTTTCTAAATTGTTATGTTGGATTTACCATAGATTTGCAAATATTTTTCTGAATTCTGATAGACACTATATATATAATTCCACAGAATAATTCTTCAAAATTGAAAGAGGGTAAAAAAAACTAAGATTACAGTTTCTGGAAATAAATAAAAATATTATCAATTTTTTAAAAACCCAATAAAACCAGCTTTAGAGTGGGTTTTACCCAGAAAAACCCGGCCGGGTTTTTCTAGGTGGGTTTTTTGCAAACCTGCTTAGAACTGTACCAGAACTAGAATGAGAATAAAAACTTTGAAAATTGTTAAAAAACTGTACAATACTATGCCATTACATATTAAAATGAAGATAGAAAAATGATAGTATGACCCAGTATTGACTTTTGTTTATTTCTAAAAAAATCTTTTATTTTATGCTATATACCTGCGGTTCTCACACTGGGTGCAGCGGCAATAATCAAGAAATGTCGCCTAAAACTCGCGAAATTATTCAAGAAAGCATGAAGATAACATAATTTAAACTTTTAAGTATCTTTCTTCACCACTACATCACTGTCTAAACGTGCTAACAATTGTATTTATCTCGAGGTGTGTTCATATCTATTCTCATGTCCTTCAAACAGGTTGCTGCAGCACCCAGGCGTGCCGAAGCGAAAATCAATTATTAAGAATAGTTGCTATAAACCCTAATAGAATACTAATTTATTATACTATTTTTAAAAAAATGCATTTTATTTAGTAAAACTGAATATTTAGTAAATAGTAATGAAGAAAAGTACAATATTTAAAATGTATATAGTTTCTTTGTTGTTATGCAAGTTAATTAACTAAAAAACTGTTAATAATTATTTTTTATAAATACAGTGCATCATTACGTGAAAACGCTAGAAATTATATAAAATTTAAAAAAATCCTACGAGTTAATTTTCTTAAGTAGTCTCCTACACATAAATATGAATATATCATATTCTGTAACACCTTTACTTGTCCTGTAAATCATATGATATACAAATCTAATGCTTCATAACTCACTCTAGTATATCACGTGTGATACATAATCGACTCTATTTTAAGTGGAAAATAGGTGCAGCGTCTTAAATTTAATTAGATTTTTCAGTTAGGTCTCCGAAATACGAAAGCTTATGAAACGCATAAGAGAACTATTATCCCATATGGGGACAGCTGAAAGGTTAAAAGAAATGGGGTGAGGGGATATAACGCCTAAGCTTGTGTGCCATTATACATTAGACTACATAGTACGTCATTGAGATTTCCTAAGTCGCTCGGGTTGACCAAACGACGCCGTTAAATATATTATTATAATAATAAAACTGTTCTTCTCTTTACCAGTCTGGTAAAATCGCGAATGGAACGAAACAGGGTGGACCCACTCGTTCGAAAACAACAACATAAAGTCTTCTTTAATACACCTTCTACAGTATCTGGTGGGCTTTGACTTCCTCGACAATAGAAAGCCACGTGGCACCATGAAGTACGGGTTGAAATTCAGAAAACTGAAAAAGGCAATAGCCGAATTAAATTCTAACTCTGCACTCCTCGATCTACGTAAAGCTCTTTTTCTCATTTATCTCGTCGTCACACCAGAGTTCGACAATCTCCGCGAAGGACGTTCGTTGCCCTGGGTCAGTCATGCCCAAACTTCGGTCTCTTCTTAAACTTTTTAACAGGATTTCCTTGAGTCGTAGAAGCGGTACCCTATCATTCAGTGGTTTATCTCAAGTCCAACTCTTCTCTCCTCTGTCGTTCAAAAACATTACAAAATAAGTAGAAAAAAAAGTGGCATGTTTTGAATCAAAATTTAATCGGAAGAGGCATAACAAACGAGCGTTTTAACTACAAGAAACTTATCGAATAGTCATTAACTTTTTTTAAAAAAAGGGGGGGGGGGCACGAGGCAGATATTTTGCACATGAAGATGCTCGCATTCGTCATTTTTTACAGAGTACAGTATACTCTTTCAAATAAAACCAGATCCTCCCTCTGCCACTCTTTGCTCCGAAAAATAATAAATTTACTAATTATACTTTTTCCACCGCCGTTTTCACCTTATGCCCGAATTCGAAGAACTAATTGTAATATTGTTTGCTAATAAAGTACGATCACAAATTTTTTTTTTTTACAGTTCTGTTTCATTAATTCCTATGCTTATCTTCTGCGATTTTCGACCGTTTTCGATTTATTTAAAATTGACTGTTGATCGCTATCTATTCATGTTTCAGTATTTTCAACCAGTGCATTGAATATGTATGTAGTTGGCGAATTATAAATTTGTGTAGTTTAAATATTGAAAGGTGCGTCGCTTCACTGTCCAATTTGAAGGCTGAAACCTTTAAAACCAAATACTTTCCATTTAAAACCCCCTCCATACACAGTATCCAGTGTCGAGGATAGATGTCACTGGCCATATTTTCTTCTTGCTGTCAAAATAGGAGAAGTGTTGCGCAACCAACGTGTCCATTCGCCGCACATAAACCGGTTCCACACTAGTAGTCGGCGAAAGCGACTGATCTCCCGCACCCCTTCCGGATTACCTACCGAAGCCATTCTGTTGAACTGGCAGGGGATAGACGGAAATGCTTAAATCTCAGATGTACCTTAACTTTTAATTGTACTCTCCATAAATTACTCAGATACCACAATAAGAAAACGATATCTCCATCTTGAAAATGTTACAAACATCATATTTAGATTATTCAAAAGATAATGAAGTAATATCCGTTTTACCAAACGGCATAAAATAAAAGATAAAAAAGAATGTGAAAAAATCAAAATATTTTTCTGTAATTTTCAAATGCTCTTCAGATATCAGCCACACTCAACAAATGTCATTTGTAGAAATAATTGTGGACATTTCTGATGTCGAAGTTGATTTTAGCTGAAGCAGACATCATGCAGAAAGTTTTATGCGAAGGACGAATTTAGGATGAGAGGAGGGGGGATGTCTGGACCCTCTAGGAAATATTAACAATGTATGTATTGCAAGAATTTAAACTTATCAAAACTTGTGTTCATTACTAGCTTTCAATACAAAAAGAGTAAAGACATTTCTTCGCAATAAAACTGATCACAGGAGGTTGGCAAATTTAGCATTACTTTTACTGCATACAGGCATGAGAATAAATATAGATGAAAGTTTGAACAAACTGGCCTTAAAAGCTAGAAGAATTAGTTTTCTATTATGAAACGATAGTTTATAAATTACTAATTATACCATACTGTTTTCGAATTTTGTTGTAATACAAAATATACAATTTTATAGAAAAAATGTGACAGTATCTTTTACCATAATCCTTTTTTCTATATATTTTTATTTTCCTAAGTTATTTTATAACCTATGAAATATCGTTATAAAATTAGTTTAAATTCGTCTGGTAAAAGTATTTACCAGGTTTCAGTATCTACCAGGCAAATTTAAACTAGGTAACAATTTGGAGCGCAAATTAAAAGGTACATTATGATTGGAAATATATATTTCTAGGTACAAGGATATTTTGTGCAGGGTTGATGATCCGTTTTATGAGGTATTTATATATGCATGCAAAACTATTGATGTATGTATAAGACTTATGTACTCTCTCACTCTCTCTGTGTTTAATAAATTTTTTTATTGCAAATTTATTTTTTAGGTTAAAATTTCACTATTTTAGATAATAACCCATCCTCCCCCGGTAAAAAATTCCGGCTGTTATTGTCATTTGTAGTAAGAATTGGACATACCCCAAACTTTGAAGTTGTGGAATATTAATAATGTTCCGTAAATGAATTTTTATATAACATTATAAATTAGCAATTCAACATATATATGGGAGGCGACAGTTCCGACAAATCAAATACACGTGGTAAGAATAGTTGTTTACAAAACGAAATTAAAATCATAAATGCTAAAGCATCTTGAATGTCTCATTCATCAAACGCGGTTAAGAACTAGGTTATTTTGAACTTTTCAACATTAAGAACTATACTCATTTTTCCTCACCAACTTACAAATGGGATATGGTAAATTAAAACATTATTAGACTAACGCTAATATATGGGATACGCGATAGGAAAGGAAAATAAAAGCCGCGATAGCTCAGTCAGCAAAGGCACTGATATAACCGGAGGGTTGCAGGATCGAGCCGGCCAAAGAGCCGTGGTCATTGATGGCAGCTGAAGGACACAAAATAGGTTCGTGGTCGCGATGTCCTCCAACTTCCCAAAGATATTTCTAGAGGTGGCAGGCCAAGTACAGGGTTTTCTGCTTGATCCCTGCTTTTAAATTAAGAGTACCCATTTTTTGTGTTGTCTGTAATGAGCAATTTCGACCGCCTATAATGTGCTATTATAATGAAACAATCAACATTTTCCACGGTGTTGTATGGGCCACTGTGAACACCCCTCAGATTACAATTATATATAATCATGAAACGACGGAACAATACTAAGGTTGCTATTGTTAGACTAGATAAACAATTTTTTATATGTAGTCATATAAAAAATGGTAGTTTCTTTTATCTGTAGTAATTATATGGAACAGTCATTGTAAATGGTTAACTTATGAATCGACTATGAATCAGTGTTAATAGAAGCGACGAAATATCTCGCCCAAAGGCGGCTAACAGCCTAGCCTTTGTATATGTTTACATATAGTTCTGATATGCGGGCGGAAGACACTGTAATATCGACGATATATACACACACATACATATATACATTTTCTCAGGTATCAAAGAATGTCTATGAAACATTGGATGAGTCTAATACACTATAGATATGTATTAAGAACAAATGAACACTCTTAAGCTTACTTATATTAATATATACATATTTATGCCAGCATTCCACCAATATAGAATGTTACCTGCTACATCGAACATAACTCCGATCTCCTGACCGAGTTAAAACAGAACTCGCGCGATGTGAGCAAAAAAAGAGTCGAAAAATAAAGATGGAAGAAAAAAAACCAGAAATCCTTGTAGTGGCATGGCACTTCATTTATTTTGTTTTATTCTTTCTTCGTTCGACGGCATTCGTCGCCAGAAACAGCTGCTGCAAACCTTTTGATTAGACAAATCCCCACACACAACATACCGCAGCAGCGGTACTACACAGTGAGTCGCGGCCCAAAAAATGCCTTTTGGAAGAAGATAAAAAAAAAAAATGGCGAAGACTGTTGGAAGAGAGAAGGGGAGTTAAAAAGAAAAAAAAAAAAAAAAAAAAAAAAAAAAAAAAAAAAGAAGGAATATATTTTGTGCGTAGACCCTTTTTAAGGGGCCCCTCGGCGGTGTTATCGAGATGAAGATGTCCCACCTCCACCCCTCTTGCTCCCTGAGTATGATTCAGCTCCGTGGGAGGGATGATCCTGCATCGGGATCGTCTGACGAACTTTGACAGAAAGGCAAGCAGTGACATATCCAATAGCTTCCATAGCTATTCCACATATGTCCGAAATTCAACGTAACGTAGCGTCTATTGTTAATGAAGAAGTCCACAGTGTAGGCGAAAAAAATATTGGAAGTTCTAAGATAAAAATACTAAAGTTTTGTAAAGCAGAATATGTATTCAATAGTTAACGGAGAGCTTTGTTAACGAACCATCCAAAGAATTTCTATTTTGATATTAAAGAAACCATTTGGAATAGTTCAAATTCTAATCATCGTAACCATACCCATATTATGTTGAGGTTAAAATCTGTATAAAGTACGTACTAGTAGGTAAATACATATTATTAAAAAATAGAATTCAATATGTATTTTATAATAATGTAGAAATATTCAAATTCTGTCTACCAACAATATCATACCATGCGTATAGTGCGAACATGCATATTTTTCCTATCGCAATGGAGTTGTATGATTACTCTTTGTTGGTGGTTCTCATGTGCTGGCTAAACAGTACGTAACCCCGATAGCACCAGCATTTTTGATTTGGCGTTGTACATTTTCAACTGATCTAACGAGTACAGCGGATGTTCTGAATCGTTTAGGTAAGGTCGGTGTCACAGCAGACTCCTACAACTTTTTATTCTCGAAATATTAATGGATTCTTGAAATTTTAGTCACCAACTCACTCAACCCCAATTTCCAAAGACGCACCATCAGAAGTTGGAGTTGAAATTTAAAAAAAAATTCAGACTTTATAGGTTCATATTCGAAATACTTCAATCATAACTCCCTTTAAATGTTCTCCATGAATTTTTTTTTTTCCACGCTGTGTCATCTACTCCCTTCGATCGAGGGGGGGGGGGAAGATTATTTTTGTTTGACATAATTCCATAAGATAGAAATATCGAATTATTAACAAAGTTGCACCCAAATGAAATCTTTCCATTTCTTTAGTCTTGCATAAAATGTAATATTAACAAAACATTTATATACTAATAGTAGTTAAAATTTGAATGAAAACTAAATAGTTGCTATTATTAAAGTTATTAATAATTGTTTCATAAATAGAGAAAATGTCCCAAGCGTATTCCTTTTACATATAAAATGAATATTTTTATTTATAGCTTTTCTATTTCATACCTCAGAGAATAAAATTGTATAAACACTCACTAAATACATGAGGAATCAAAAGAGAAAATTAGTCATTTTTTCACAGTACAAAATATCACATTTACGCATATCTAGACGTTCATTTCAAATAAATTTTTTATAATTTATTACAAAGAGGAGTCAGAAATGCACAAAATATTTTAAATATTTATAAGTATATAAAATAATTGCTCCGAAATAGTATTTAAAGTTAGAAACAATTATATTATGTGTTGTAATATATTCATTATACGATATGATAAATATTGAAAAATAACTCCTTTTATCTTTTGTTATATTTAATAATATAAAATTATCAAACTCTTCTTAAAATGAAATCACATTGATGCTTTATTAAAAAAAAACTTTGTTTTTACATTTTGTGGCAGGACATAATTTTTCCTTATTTTTAAACAATGTGCCTATCGGGAAAACATCAAAACGCTATTTAGGTAAAGAAGGCTCCTACGACAATCTCCACATCACAACTGTATATGAATTCTACAGGAATCTATACAGAACACTTTTACATGAAATGGAAGAGCAATGTTCTTTAAGGTTTCCCAGAATTGTATTCTCCTTTATATGCAAAAACAATGTAAGCAGAAAAAGTATCCAGCATACTAGCAAACTTTTATGCTTTGTCATCAGTTAAACTTTTTCCGAAACATCGGCTGGATATTTTAGGTGGCACAAGTAATTAGGATTAATAAAGCTTACTGTAAATTTCTTTTTCTCTATGAAAATTCCAATTAAAAGTTAATTAGAATTAATAAAACTACTGCTTTCGTTTATGTATAAAAAACATACCATTTTTCCAATTAAACTTGATTCTAGAAAAATACAAAATTAACCTAAAATTTCAAACTTGATATCTGTTAAACAAAATCAGTGAGATGTTAAAATTGTCCAACTATGATTTACTGAGCTTTAATTCTTTCAAAGAAATCGACATTTTTTTCAATAGTCAAATTTTTAAAAAGTCACGTTTGATAAACTGATGCAACCTCTAGTCCACTGATAGCCCCGTTTATTTTTTACGAGTTCATACGGGAATTTAATATTTTTAAAACGTATTAAACATTATAAATCCTTTTTTTAAAAATTTAGTTATGTAAATTTCAGCTGAAATGAAATCAATTTTGGAATTTTCAGATATTACTTAAGTGAACATTTTCTTGTTCTTTCGAAAGATTCGATATCGTTTTCATACAAACTGAAATGCGGTAAAAATTTTTGACCCCTCTGTAAATCCGTAAAATTAAATACCAAACAAAAAATTCTCATCTGTAAAAGTTAGCAGGTATGCATAGAGTTTTAAAACGTGAAAAATGATTGTAGAAATGAGTGGGTTTTTTTCCTTGTGTGCAAAGATATTGTTAAAAAAAATCGTCCATCGTATATTTACATCCTCCACACTCAAGCGAAAGATTCATTTCCTATATTTTGAAAGTATTCATTAGTAGTATAAATCAGGGTTGGCATGATTTAAATCAGTTGATTTTTTTGAAAAAAATATTGATTTAAATCCTTTTTTTCACTTCTTTTAAAACCTATATTCCAAAGGCAGGAGAATTGGGAATCAGTCAGCACAGTAATACCAATAAGTAAATAAGTGTAAATAGATAGCATGTGCTTTCCAAGAATTTAGGGATTGTTATCAGAAAGTATGTAGTAGGGGTAGTACAATGATTGATTATGACTGGTGGAATTCATTTTATGTAATGGGGGGTAAAGAGAGTATTACAGAACTTGAAATCCAGTTTGTCTACCAAATAACAACAGCCGTGGCTTCATCTGCTAGAATAGAAAGACAGTTTTCTTCTTTTGGTATTGTTCATTCTAACCTTCGTAACAAATTAGAAGTGGATAAAGCATCGAAACTAGTGTATTTATTGAAACAATTAAATTCATAATTCGGTGCTTAAAAAATGTTGAAATAATAGTGATTTGTTTGTTTTTTAAATAAATAATTTGTATTAAAAGAATATTTAATTTGTTTTTTAAATTTTCATCTTATTTATCCAATTACAAATTAATGGAATGTATTTAGATTAAAGTTTATATATTTAATTTTAGGTCATCAGTGTGTAGAATATACTAGATAGATAAGATGTTACTTCTTATAACAAACTATTCTATGTATATTGCAAAAAATATAAACAACAATTAAAATTAGTTTTCAGAAAAAAATAAAAAAATCCGATTTAAATCAAATAAATCTGATTCTTTTGATTTTTTCCCAACTCTGGTATAAATAAAACTCATACTATCTAGTCAAGAAAATGTACCACTTCACGATGCTATGTACAGGCTTGCAACTGCTGAGGTACTTTCAAAAAGGTGAGAAAAGTGACAAATAATACAGAATAAGTGACCAAAAAGTGATTAAACATTGAAAAAAAAAAAAAAAAGCTATTTTTTTCTCTCCTTTTAATAACAGATGCTATTATTAAGATTTTTCTATTTAACTCTAAATCAAATGATTCATACAAGCATGATTTTAGCGTCAAATACAAAAAAAAGTTAAAAATTTTGTTTGACAAAACTCAACATTGCTTTTTATTCAAGAAAATCTATAAATTAGATTTGAATACGTACAATATATTAATTTTATAATCACAATTTTCTGCATTTAATAATGGTGTTTTGAAATATGTACATAGCTAGATTAGAGTATCTAAACAAAAATTGTGAAGAAAAAGAAAAAGAGAAATGCGTGCTTTGACGTAAATTACTTTAATGTATTAAATGTACATTTCAGTACAAATGTAGATTTCAGGAACTTCTTTACACGACTTTTTAAAATCCCTAAATTCTGGAAGCCATATGACTAATTACACTTTAATAAGAAAAATAAGATTAGATCATCACATTTTTGGTCTTTTATTAAAATATTTTGTTATTAATTCAAATTTTCTTTTTTCAACAACAGACTTTTGCTGTGATACACAATACAAAAAAAGTCACTAAAAGTGACTTTACTTAAAAAAGTGACTAAAAGTGAGAAAAGTGACGGAATTGCAAGCCGGCATGTAGTGTGTATACGAAGGCAGGTACGAAATAAACGTCTTGCCTCGCGAGGCGGTGGAGCAACCGCGCGGAAAGCAGGCAGCAAGAGGCCGATCGAAAGTTGCCGGCTGTGGAGCTGAGGCGAGACCCGCTCGATCTCTTCCCCCGTCAACTCCTTTTTTAAAAAGATTAAAAATAATAACCCTTTTCTCACCGCCGCCAAATACCTTCTCTCTCTCGCACAATAAAGCAATTAATCTGTCCCCCATTGTAAAGCGCTGATAAAGGTACAGTCTTCGAGCGAGGACGTTTTCGCACAAGATTTAAATGAAAAGAAAAATATCGTTTCGTATTGATGACGATACGGCAGGAATCGCCCGTAACGTGTCGTTACCGCTTGCAAACGAGATTAAAATTTCCGCTCTTTGGGATGCGTGATGTAGCTTAGCAGAAAACCCCCAATGGTTCGGAAAGGTGAAAACTTCCGTTCCATTTCCACGATCGCCAGTCTTGCCATTTCGCAAAGAGCTGGTACACACGACGAATGGATGAATCAAAAGATTAGCACATTCTAAAAATATCCTAGCTGCCAACATACTAATTTTGACAATCTTACAATTTCCCGTACTAAACGCGCGAGCTTAAATTCTAGGCTGAATATACATTCACTAGTTTTTATACATAAATACACACACATTATTTTAACAATCCTTTATCAAAGAAATCTACTTAAGAATAATATGAAATGTAAATAGATTTTTAATTTTTATGCAGTTATATTATAATATGCTTACTCCTCTCACTAAATTTTACATGCCAACATTCAAACACTTGTGTCAGGAGTAACAGCGTGGTTTGAAATTTTAACATGCTATTTACAGATTATACATAAATACATATCTTATTGGTTTTTAAATTAAAATTAAATTTAAAATATTTAAACAGTAGTAAATTGTAAAAGGTAAATTAAAATTTATGTATTTAAATGTGTAAAATTAAAATTTATGTATTTATATATTTATAAATTTATGAGTAGCTAGCTCTTTTAAGTTTTAACTTATTTTTCAGAACAGTGTTTCTTGTAGCAGCATTGACCCTGATTAAAATATTTACATTTTTCTATCATCAGGGATTCTAGAGTTTGTCTATTCAAACTCGACCTAAGTACAGTTTGGTTTTTCCGCACAGTACTAAAAACTATTTACTGTGTGAAAAAAGTTATATACAGCAGTATTTTTTTTTTTCAAAACTTTGTACTTAATTGCCGTATCGTAATCTTTTAGCTGTACAAAAGTTTTGTTATTTTCCGGAGCAATTTCATGAGTATCAGTAGTTATCAATTTTTCCGGAGCAATTCCTGAGAATCCGGAGTAGTTGGCATGTTTGTTTTTCTCTACAAAGATTCGAGCTATATCAATGAAGAACTTTATGCGAACATTAATTCGTTTGTAATGTTTTCACAAGAGATATAAAACAACTTGGTATTATAGTCAATAGTACTCAAATGAAATCTTTAAATAACAAAAATTTGAATACATAAAAAAAATTTTAGAAAAGCACAGCTCTAAAATAGCACTATTTTTTAAAAAAAAAGTTATAAAAAAATCATTCTATATATTTTTTAGATGACTGTAAATGGCTAAGTTTGCCTTGGTTGAACAAATCTTTATAAAGAGTGGTGTTTAAAACAATGCTCATGTATCATCATTTTAGCCATTAATATTTGTTAAGGATGGAACTTCTAGATTAAGTTCTTGTCTTGGGTAAGACTATGAATATCCTTTCACATTCTGCATTTTTGTGTGGTATTAGAATATAAAGAAAAATTTTTGAAACCTTGTATTTTAAAAGCTCTATTTGACCGCAAACCCTGTGATAACAAAAATAGACTATCTCTATGGTGGGGAGATCCTTGCATTACAAACAGAGAATATGCAAGTGTATTTATTCAACATACCCTCACCCAGATTGTAAAGATTTCTTTTCTTTGGTTTCTCCGCAATATTATTCATTTTTTTTTTTCCTTAAATTAACTCAAAACCGCAGAGTTTTCACACGCAAACGCACAATCGTACATTATGGCACAAACCCGTATAATGTACGTCTAAATCTTACAAGCTAGCAGGTATGAAATGTGAATTTATTTGGCGGATAACTATTCGAAAATTATCTGATAGATCAAGCACAAGTTTCCGTAAATATAAAATAGCATTAAAATGCTGAAGGTTAAAAAAAAAATGGAGAGGAGTTGTAACCTCAACAATTGAAATAATAAAAAGTTACGTAGGCAGTCGAAACAATGATCGAGCTGTGACAATAGTTATTGAGAAACTAGATACCGAACGATTAGAATGTTTTTAATATCTGCCTCCTTTAAAGACTGATCAAGTCGAAACAATATTATCGCATAACAGATCTGCGATTTAAAATAACTTATTTTTATTTTGAGGGTACAATCACGCAGCTAGATGTTTTCCTCAAACTTTTTCTTTGTCGGGAATTGAATGCACATATGACGCAATCGAATATTTTCATACGAACTTACAATTTTACATACTAAACGTGCTAGCTAAAAAGCTAGGCTAAAAATACACACATATACATACATATATTAATTATATATTATGACAAATCCTTATCAAAGAAAACTCCCTAAGAATTATATTCAAAATAAATATAAATCTTTAATTTTATGCAATTAGCAGGCTTGCAACTGCTGAGGTACTTTCAAAAAGGTGAGAAAAGTGACAAATAATACAGAATAATTAATTAAAAGTGACTAAACATTAAAAAGAAAAAAAAGCGATTTTATTTCTCCTCTTGATTACAGATGTTATTATTAAGATTTTTCTATTTATTTTAAATCTAAATCAAATGATTCATGCAAGACATGATTTTAGCGTCAAATACAAAAAAAGGTTAAAAATTTTGTTTAACAGAACTCAACATTGCTTTTTATTCAAGAAAATCTATAAATTAGATTTGAATACATACAATACATTAATTTTATAATCACAATTTTCTGCATATATTAATGGTGTTTTGAAATATGTACATAGCTAGATTAGAGTATCTAAACAAAAATTGTGAAGAAAAAGAAAAATAGAAATGTGTGCTTTGACGTAAATTATTTTAATGTATTAAATGTACATTTCAGTACAAATGTAGATTTCAGGAACTTATTTATGACTTTTTAAAATCACTAAATTCTGGAAACCATATGACTAATTACATTTTAATAAGAAAAATAAGATTAGAGCATCCCATTTTTGGTCTTTTATTAAAATATTTTGTTATTAATTCAGATTCTTTTTTCAACAGCAGACTTTTTCTGTGATACACCATGAAAAAAGTGACTGTTTACTTAAAGTGACTAAGAGTGATCAATTATAAAAAAAGTGACTAAAGGTGAGAAAAGTGACGGAATTGCAAGCCTGAATTAGTTATAACACGATTACCACTTTTTTCTCTAGAAAAAAGTAAAAAAATTAACAATGAAGAACTTTATACTCACATTTTTATCTCTTATGTGATTACTCTTTCATATGAGCTAATAAACAACTTTGTATCGTAGTTATAGTCAATTGATATCTTTAAATTAAAAGAAGCAGTTGATAAAAATATGAATGTATAAAACAATATCTAGAGGAGCATTGCACAAAAATCATTTTATTTACAAAAATGAATAAATACATAAAAATAATAATAAAAAAAGTTTTAAATTATTGTATGAGGCTGATTTTGCCTTAGTTGAAAACTATTTGTGAAGTGTTTAAAACGATGCTCATGTAACATCGTTTCAGCGTTAATATATCTTCTAGTTTTTACCGAGGACTGAACTTTTAAACGTTCTTGTTTTACATACACTTCTGAATATCGTCTCACACTTGGCATTGTTATGCGATATTGTCAGAATATACAACATACCTTTTGGAATTCTGTTGTATTTAAAAGTTTCATCCGAGCACAAACCATAAGATAACAGCAAAAGACATATTAATAAAATATTTCTGTGGCACGGAGAGAATGTTCTATTCAAATGACGTATCTATTCAAATTCCCTCATTGTAGACTGCAGAAATTATAATTGTTTTTGGTTTTTCTGTAAGGATACATTTATTTCTTTTACATTAACCCTAACCAGCATAGTTTTCATAAAGAAATGTACAATCTTAACCAAATCAGTACAATACGGTTAAACCGTACAAGTTGACAGGTATGCATTTAGGCTAAAATATTTCCCTGAAATAAGAAAAACTTGGATAAATAAGTTGGTCTTTCTACATGGCTCAGCACTAATGAAACAAAATGCGAATGCTTCGATAATATTATGAATTATGGAGTTATCATTCATAGAACCTATTTGAAATTTATTTTTATTTGAATCATAAGATATACTGTAACGCACCAAAATTTCACACGGCGGCTTAGTTCAACCCCTTAATGCACAGTTTTCTTGAAAAAGGCCGGCCAAAAAAAATCATTTTTTTTAATGTAAAAAACACAGTTTAGAACGTTGTCTTGCCAAGAAAATTACAAAAATAATCAAAATTTTTATTGTAATTTTGGATTTTGATAACATTGCAGAAAATAGTCGAATATTGTAATATTACACACACATTGACTTTTGTCTTTCTTTTCGAATTCCCGTTTCAGAATAAACATTATCAGTGAAAATACTTATTTATACTTTTAAAACATAATTAATAACAATACTAGTATTTATAAAATTAATGAACATTTTCTTTTGTGTGATATGTTTCGAAACAATGTGCAGCACATAGCCCAACATTGGAACTATTACACGTGTAACGACTCTTTTCTTTTTCCTTTGCTACCTCTTTTAGCGCAATATCTACAAAAGTACAACGCCGCTCGAATATCTCGAGAGTGCACAGTTTGGGCAGTTTAGCGCGTTCGACTTAACTCCAGCGTGTACCTTAAGGGGTTAAAATTAGTATTATAACACGCCTTGTTGTTCAGTTTCATGAAAAATATTGCTCGAACTTAGCTATATTAATATCTATTCACAGGGTTTGTTATGGAGTGCTACGGTCTACTCAACACGAGGGCTAATGAGATACAGCTTAGATTCCGAACGGCTACAAACATCCATTCAGCTTCGAACCCACGAACTCCGGTAACGAAGGCCAGCACCCTAACGAATCGGCCATCGTTCGGCCAGGGTTTGTTATGAAACAAACACTACAGTCTACTCTTTTCTTACACGGAGGCTTCTGAGATCAGTAACTATTACTTAAAGCTGATTCCAAACAGCTATACACATAAATGCCAACAGCTGAATTCGAACACGGGAACACCGATACCGAAGAACAGCGCCCTACTATTCGGCCTACTGACAAAGTTACAGCATTGCAGAAAGAAATATAGTGGAATAAAATGATCAGTTTCTCACATCACCAAGGTCGATATTTTGCTACACAAAATTTACACCAGTAAAATTAAACAGCATTATTCCCTTTTATTCCACCATGCAATACAAGCATCCAAAATCTGGATTACAATTTTAACACGACTTAAAGCACAGAACTTGATACTTAGTGTTAGCTCAAGCAAATAGTTTTGATAATATCCAAAGAAATAATTTATAAAAGTTTACTTATTACGGAAAAAACATCGTGAAAAAAACTTCGAAACAACTATGTGCTTTACTTATATAAAAAACCTTTTTATAAGTCAATCTGCTACACTCATAATTTAAGTACTGACAACAGAAATCTCATACACTGACCTTTCTTTCCGTGGAACAACCGGTTTCCGACCAATATAATACTCGAAAACGATATATAAAAATAGTTTTGGTGATAAAAAATCAAACAATTCCTGTTATAAAAATAGTTTTCTATCTTAACGATACGATTTGGGACTCATTTAAAGAAAATTTTAGAGAAATTTAAAACCCTTTATTTAATTTGCGATTTCAAAATGCGCGTAATATACGATAGATACAACTTCAAACCACACCATTTTAACTTCCTCTCGCGTTCCAACTTCTTATACACAATAAATAAAAAAAGACGCCTCCACCCAACACGTTTGTGAAATCTCTAAAAATACATTTACTGTCGTTAGTTGTATTTTCCCTCAGATAAAGTCTAGGCTTCGGAAACCAAAAGAGTTGGCGGCACCATACACATACACGCACAGTGGAATTCGCTTAAGAAGTTTCGCAAGGGACCGACAGATTACAAGTTCTTAAACAGGAAAACAGTAAAAACATATTATAAAAAATATTTTAATATAAATTTTTAGTAGTCTTTTTCTTCACCTCTAAATAGGTTATAAATTTAAACATAAAACGAACCGAATTGATTTTGCTTACTCATTTATGTTGTACTTGCCATACATAACTTACAAGCAGAATAGACTGCCTATTATCATTCAACTATTCTACAAAATATCTTTGGTATATCTGTTCGTTAAAAACAATAAGTCTTACAATGAAATGGAAAGGAAAAATTTCTTAAGCGGGAATATGTTATAAAGCAAAATTTTAAAACAGAAAAATCTGCTATTATAGATAAGTGGATAAAATTGGGACTACAGAAATAAAACGTCTTAAGCGGGTTATGCTGTATATATGTGTATGCATGGATGTGTCTGTGCATGTGAAATTAAAAAAAAAGTTATTATAGTTGTTGTTCGTAAATTAACAATAGAACAGTTATATTTATAAAATAATCGAATCAATCGAATATTAAATTTACTATAATAAATGCAACATTTGTGTCAATTATAAATTCCGTGAATTCCGCCTCAGGCCACGGTTTGACCACCTCTGTTACAAACGAGATTTCAGAACCGTACAGATAAAATATTGTACAAATTATCTCCCACAAATGGTCAAATGGGAGTATCTTCTCACTCGGTCGAATAATCTTAAATCAAGTCATCTGAAAACAATGCTGTGTTATAAAAAGCATTTAGGAGTAAACGCCTTTTGGCCAATGGAAACAGTTGGCGCCCATTGAATTTTACAACGAAAAAGATAGGAACTGGAGTTGACAAAGGAATAAATCTCGAGTTAAGTTTCACACCTACTTCCTAAAAGGGGAGAAAATGGCGAGTTCTTGAGAACTCCTCGATCTTTTAGTGTCTCTTACTAAATTTCTTTACATAAATTATTATAAAAGTTGTAACTGCTAGAGTTATGACGCTTGAGGGTGTTCAAGGACCGCTTTTCTGCCTCGTGATTTAATCATTCAGAAATATCAATCCAACTGGTCAGCGAAGTGAATAACTAATCGCGTAACAAAATAACTTTAGCAAATTTGCAAATATATTTAGATTATCCCTTTGCATTTAATTCTGTATTCGCAGGGAGAATACAGTGAGAAATCATGGCAAGTCAGTAACAGTGTAGCAGAGTGGTGCGGTGGAAATGACACATAGAATATATATTTTTTATGTTTACAACTAATAAAATCGAAGTATTTAAGAGTTATTTTTACAAATCTATAAAAATTTTGTTACTGAAAGATGATTATTTGGTTTTAACCACGATGAAAAACTTCACACTAATAAACATAAAAAATAAATTAATACGAAATTTAAAACTTGCACTCTTTGTTTTAGTATCATATTAATTTAAAAATGTGAGTTTGAAGGGTAGTCGTAAGTGCAAAGTCGGTTTGAAGATATAATACAGTAGAAAACGAAAGCAACGTCAGTAAGCTACGTAAAATCTTCGTAACTCGTGAAAATAATCCTACTTTAGTGAACTGTTGATGCCGTAAAATTTTTTCTGGCACGCACGACTTTCAGAAAAATCTGTTTAAAGAGATTAAAAGCTAAAATTTGAAAAACAGTTCAACTTAGGCGAACCTATAGATCAATTAAGAGAGTCCTGTACTATTGTTTCGTGTAATGACAAAATTTGTTTTTACAAATACACACTCAAAAATATTTTCAAAACGACAATAGTCTTCTCCAAGAAAAGTTATCTTTTCTTTGTGCTATTCTTTTTTAAGGTTTGCACCGTAAAGCGTGATGAAAAATCACAGAAAATCTAAACGAAATTCAACGCGAAAAGTTCCGAGGCTTCGGTATTTTCAACTAATTCACTATCAATATTTCAATTTGAATGCGAAAATTACTGCTTTAAATGAAATGATGGGATATCTTGGCAAGGAATACATAAGCCTACTCAAGAAAAAGAAAAGGGGTTGATGCAAGGTGAGCGACTGAATCGGAGGCTCGAAGATCTTCCCGTTGCAGTTCTTTAACAATATCGACAGAACTCTTTGAATAGTAACAAGATTCTTAAGCACTATTAGGCCGTACGCTGTAAACGACTGTGAAACAAACATTAACCAACATCTGATAGACCTTAAAAAAATGCATAAAATAACTGTTAATCAGATACGAGAAAACAAAATGGTTGCCTTGTGTAGCATATGTAGCACGTCCGCCGCCGTAACCCATATACATTCTTCACGTACCGGAATCCACTTCCCAGTTGGCAACCGTTTCAATGTAGCCATGTCCCAACTACAGCAGCAATGCGTCAACTTCGCTCGGACGTTTTAACCAATATGATCACATAATTTACTATTTCTAAGCAGATTTAACCATTGACTACTCTAAGTAATACTTTTAAATTTTATTTCTAATTGCACTTCATAACTCATTGTTGTAAATATTTTTATGCATAAACAAGACACTAAAAATCCAACCCAACACCAAACTCCAGTTCGTTTTATTTAACTATGTGTACTTTTTTTTTCCAGTCTCTGGGATTCTCAGAAAATTTACTAGAGCAGTAAAAGGTTGAAAATAAGTATCAAAGCTACTTAAAAATCGTTGTCAGATATGGACAGTCATTTCTTTCCAACACGATCTGTCATTTTCCAAAAGTTCAATGCAATGTGGATACCGAAGAAATGCGGTAAATGAGTATGCTTCTATTTGCATAGAACTTAAAACTAATGCTACATTAAATAAAGTTTTGGTGATCAAGTAATTTCAGCGATCCACTTGTCAACATAGCCCGATCATAAAAATAAACTGTTAATAAATCGTTAAAGCCTTATCACACGTCTTCATATACTTGTTAAGAAAGCAGCAGATTCAGTTTGGGATTCTCTTCTTGTTGAAGAATACATTCCACGTGTTTGGTTGATTTTTATAGGCCCCTGTAATTGCATATAATAAAACTGTTAATCTTCCCTTCCCCAGAAAAATTCTAATTAAAAGTTATTTGTAGCTAATAGAATTTTTATGCGTTCATTACATAAAATAATTTACCTCTTTTTTCAATTAAAATTTGATTCTAGAAAAACACAAAAGTAACCTAAATTTCAGACTTAATATCTATTTAGCAAAATCAATAAATACGAAGGTGAAATTGTCAAACTATGATTTACTTTGTTTTAATTCTTTTAAAGAAATTGATACTTTTTTCAATTTCCCCAATTTTTAAAAAGTCATACTGATAAACTGATAACCTCTAGTCCAGTGATGTCACTATTTTTAGCAAGTTCATACAGGAATTTAAAATCTAAAACGTACTAAGCACATTTATAGATAATTTTTTTTTTTATCATTAAGTCAATTCTCCTAAAATGAAATTGATTTTAAAATTTTCAAATAAAAATCCATTTTTTTTTCAAAATTTTCAAATTTATTTTCACAGAACAAAACTCATAAAAATTATCGATCTATCAGTAAATATGTAAAATTAAATCAAAACTGTAAATGTTACGGATAGTTTGTAAAAGTTGCAGGTATGTACTGTTTCAATAGTCACTTCTTTTACCATTAAAGACCGCCATGATCGCTTATATGTTCAGAAACAGACCACGCTGCATAGTAGCGGTTTTCATACTTTTTTTAGCCGCGACACCCTTTTCAGGCTAAACAAAATTTCACCGTACAGCTACCCTCAAAGAGGTTTGAATACTAAGAAGAAAAGTAGTGTACATTTGGAGCTCATTTATCTTTAATGCAATGAATGAAACTGTTTGGATAAAATTTTTTCATTACCGCCTGCGACACCCAGTTTGAGAACCGCAGTTCTAGGGTTCGGGTGTTCTAGTTCCCAGCATTTTTTGAGAAGAATTACGCTTACATAGAATTATTTCACAATCAGTTGAGTCACCGGAATAGCAACTTGGGATGGACAAGTATAAATTCTACTTATTAGAATAGAACCAAAATTTTTCAATCACCGAAAACTATTCAATAACTAAGCACGCCTGTACCAACATGCCATGTTCAAAATTTCTTAAGATTTCGCATCGCCTATATAGACTAAATGTGTATTAGCAGTTGTACATATAAGTTGCATTTTGAAACGGAATGCAAGCAAATTGATGCAGAAAACTTTAAATTGGGAGTTCGTTTATCTTCTGTACGTACACGAGTAAGGCAAATGCAAAAGCAGTCCAAAGCACCGAGTTTTAGACACAGATAATTGTATAAATAGTGTAAGAAACTTTTTTTTTGTTTGTTTTGTAAAGAATTGCAGCAACATTTCCTTACAATAACGTGCGTGACAAATTTTATTGTCCTATTTTTAAATCCAACAATCCATTTGTGAAATTGAACCGCCTGACTGTGCCAACGTACCACTCTTTATACTACGTATCACCAGGCCAAAAGAACAAGTACGAATAGGACATTTTAAACTCCTTTGTAAGTTGAGACTGCGAAATTCGACTGACTTGACTCATAAACAAGGGACTAAAAAATTATTAGCAATTTATTAGAAAATTGCATCTTATCTCAATGATAGTTCCCAATAAAATCGCTTCAACGGCGATAGGAAATTTTAATGTTTCGACAAAACTGGATATATTGAACCCTCAGTTATGTCAAACTTTTAATAGCTCTAAAGCTGATTCATTCTAACGGAGTTTGCGTTGTATTTTGTAAAACAAAAGCGTTAAAGCCTTTTAGTTAAGTTTTAAATTAAGCAGTGGCAGATATATTTTACTCAGCTCCCTGTTGGATCTCAAAGCACAAGTTGTTTTAAGGTTGGTGGGGGACTTGAATTGTATTTACTTTAGCTAAATTATAATTTTTCTCAAAATCTCCCACAAAACACTAAAAATTTCCCACACATATATACATATATAAAATATTACATTATAATATGTTATATAACAGGAAACAGAGAGCAATAGTAATTAGGCACGATCTTGATTTCACGTGCTTTATCAACGAACAAAACTATGAAATAGAGCTGTGAACTTAATATTCAAAACAGATCTCAAGTGTATGGACTCATTTTATTTAGAATGTTAAGGTGTGTCTGTACATGCTACTCTGGTTCCCTCTCGATCCATGTTAACCAATAGAAAGAATGGTATACCCTCTGGCCACCTGGCACTTTAAGAATTATTTAAATGACCACGGGATAGAACAACTAATTCTCTATAATGGTATATTTCCTTTTTAAATAAAATATCGATAAAAAATATATGCAATTGTAAATTATTTGCGACAAATTTAGGTATATTCTCTTTTAAACGCAAGAACATTTAACGGATATGTATTTAAAAAAGAAAAGGAAGGAGGGGAAAGATAGCATTCTTAAGAATTTGGTGTTCTATTACGCAATATAATTAAAAATACAAAGTCTTAGAATAGTAGCCGGCCACTGGGAATTTTGTTTTTCCCCGCATAAGTTATCATTGACCAAGAGGAATCCAATATGGCACCTAAAGCCCAACTTCTGTATAAACACTTTTTTGGTAACGTTAATTGCTTTTCAGATTGTTTAGTTTAAACCTCGATTATAAATCTATATGCAGTGACTAAAACTCATTTAGTAGGTGTGTTCATTACAGACCTAATCTGAAGGAATTAAGACAATTTCCAGTTTTTGCTTAATTAACTCCGTATTCAACTTCCAAACCACTGCCCTACGTACCAAATGGGCAATTTGTACAAAAGACTGGTATCCGAAAAACCACTAGGCGATAAAAGGCCAACACAACTATTGAACATAAACCAACTTTATACATCTAGTTTATTTTCAAAAACTACCAAGATAGAAGAAACATAAACTGCCCATTTGATACAAATTCAATCAAAATAATTTCAGTATAATCTGTAAAATTACAAGATATACTGAAATACCTGTCCCATTGTCATTTTTGAAAATCTTACAATTACAGGAAATGCATTTTAGACTAAAGGTAAATAGACAGCCTCGGTACATTAAGACTTCGGCATGGAATTAATGCAACTTCATGCAGATATCCTTAACATTTGGTTCCCTTGTACATTGGCATAAATACACAATTTTAGTTAGCATTGAATTTTACAGATAGAGAATTTTCTGTATAAAAATACCATAAAATGCCTTAATTACCCAATCAAGTCCTAATCCCATTTCTTCCCTGGTTTCTTGTGAGATTTGTTTCTTCTATATTGTTGAAATAGAGTACAAAACTGTTCAAAATTTTCTTACGGGATTTAAATTCGTACAATGACACGGCTCAAACTTAGAAGCATACAGGTATGCCATTATTCCACCACCTCCAGCCAATTTTTTTGTCGGGAGGGGGGATATCACAAATTAAAGTAATTATTGTATTATTCAACTAATTCCTGAGTATGTGCAAAAAGGAATGATAACGATGTCTTTTAACAAAGAGCTCTCAGCTGTATCTCAATTGGACTCTATTATTTCTGTAAGTTCTTTTATAGTGACACGGTAGAAAACAGTAACAAAACTCTCAATCGATAGGCGTTTCTTTATTAAATTTCGTAATAACTCGTCGGCTACTTCTTATGAATTCTAAATAAATAACATACTTGCTAACTTTTATACAATGAATCAGTAAAACTTTTCACGAAACATCGGCAGGTTGGTTGGTGGATTTTTAGTGACACAAGCAATAATAATGAATTGTAATTTTTTATTTCCCCAGAAAATTCTAATTAAAAGTTAATTATAATTAATAAAATCTTCACACGTTCATCATGTATTATAAAACATATTAGATACTTTTTTGAATTAAAATTTTATACTAGAAAAACACAAAATTAACTTATTTCAAACTGAATATCTATTTAACAAAATTAATAAAATAAGATATTAAAATGATCGAACTGATTTACTAAGCTTCAACTCTTTTAAAGAAATTGACATTTATTTTAGTACCCAAATTTTTAAAATGTCATTTACAAAATTAATGAAACTGCTATAACTTCAGTAATGAATGAATTTTTAGCAAGTTAAATCAGAAATTTAATATTTTTAAAATATATTAAACATATTTATAGATTTTTTCTATCAGTTATTTACATATCTGTTGAAATATATTTTCGTATTTTCATTACTAAAGTTAAAAAATCCATTGTTCTTGTAACACCAAAAACAAATTCTCGATAATCCGTAAAATTAAGCCAAAAACTTAATTCTACGAATAAGCTGTAAAATTTGACAGATTGTGATAATACTTTACTAGAGTAAAAACAATAATAGCTGTTTAATGCAATTATTTTATAAATAGGTAATCAAAGTTTTACATGAAAACCACACACACACACTTATTTTTAAATTAATAAATATGCATTAACCAATAAAATTGGCAATATTATCGATGCAATGCTAAATTACTAGCAAAACTAAACACTCATGCGTTGCAAGTCAATTATCAGCTACGTCGACAAAAGAAAGTTGAAAACAAAATACAAGAGTGAAAATAAAAAAGAGCTGCTACTCAACGTGTTGCTTTTATTTTAATTCACGAGTAATAAAAAAGATGCTATATTAAATATAAAATAATCGGCTTAGATCTCATTCAACAACATCCCTTCTCGCGCGGCCAGCTGTAGCTGTGTCGCACCTGCCGTGCCTGCTACATCCCGCAACAGTCTTAGAATAAGAAAAATCTTTCGCATTTTAAACAGATACAACTTTGTAAAATACGACCGCATTCAAATGCCGGACGCATAAAATAAATTGTTATACCTGCAAGGTGTATTTTCAATTAAACACATTCAGTAATAAATTTATTTGGGGGCACTTTGCAAAAAAGGTTCGACTAGAGTTAATGTTAATCCCCCGAAACAACTACGAAAAACAAATACCAGACTCTTATCGATGCTAATACGTCGTTGATGCTTAAAAGTAAGTTCAATTTATATTTCGTATATAAGCTTTCAGAAATTGACAATGAGAAGGAGAAGTAGGGATCACGCCGGTTCAAAGCTATTAGCCGCCTGCGTGCAAGACACTTTTTGGTTGCCATCTACAAATACTGATTGCCCGTAGATTCATAACTTGGATAGAAATTTACTATTATGTTTATATTTCTACATATAATATACTAGGTAAAAAATGTATGCATCATATATTTATTTGAAGTTCATCAAAGTAGAAATCCTAGCACACACACACACACACACACATATATATATATATATATATATATATATATATATTAAAAGTAACAAAATGTAACCATATACTGACTTTTTTTTTTCTTTTTTATTGTCAGTCTATCAGTAACATCTGATAATTCTAAATTTCAAAAAAAAAATTTTATTTGCTAATAATATTATTCAAAGGAATAGACAATACATTTTGGTATTAAAAATTATACATCATAAATTATATTTTAAGCTTTATTCTTATTAAGACTGATTGGATTTTTTTAGCACGTCGTTTCTGAATTTTTTTTTTTTAAGAATTCCTTTAAGAATGACTTGATATATTGCAAATACTTCCTTTTTTAAAAATAACAATATACGTGAATATATTTGTATATTCTTTAAAAACTAACCCAGATTGATGACAATTATTATTTTCAGACGAAAAGAGAAAATAGTTTTTTTACTACATGTTTTTTAGTAGAATCCTCTTTTTCTATAATAAAAAATTCTTCAGTTAGCATATTTTACTGTTATTCATTCCATCCGTCGCCTGCGTGCATGCACATCCCCAGTCCCGGCCCTAGACGGAATGCTATTTCGAATCTAACATCTCTGAGTACGGCTGAAGGGGAAGAGGGTGTGTTGAAGTCGATTTCTTGCGGGCCCATCTCACCTCGTAACCCCCAAAGGGGAAAACAACCGAGCGTCGGCCGGTAACATCCCCAGCCACTGGCTAATTCCTAAATAGAAGTAAAGTTTTACAATGCTCAGAACTTCAAACTTTCATAAATTGAGGGGCATTTAATTTACTTAGTAAGCTATATAGTTATATATATTTAGTTATATGTAAGTTATATATAAACATATATATTTAGTTTGTATCAAGTCATTTTTAGTAAACACTTCTCATTCTAAATGTTATTTTGAAAGAACAGGAGGATAAACAAGAGTTTCAAAACATCACCGATGCATTAGAAAAGATACTAACAAATACGAGAACTTGAATCAAAATTTAACTTCTCTCACTTTCTCAAAATCGTTGCCGTTTGTACCGACAAAGATAGTCAAATACTGAAGATGTTCGTACATTTTTTTAAAAGATTTTAATGTTCGACAGGCTTTTCGAGGGAGAATACTTTTATTCGATTATTAAAAAAGTTGTAAAAAGCACAATTTTAATATTTCTACACATAAAATAAGTGACATAATTAAAAAAAAAAGAAAAATGTATAAAATTTTCAATTTACTGAGGAATGGGCAAAAAAATATACACACACGACAAAGATACATACACATCTCATTAAATCTACAGTCACATCTCATGTTTTTAAAACAAAGTCCAAAACCCTAAAGAAGTACTGCAAAACTTTTAAACTGAAATCTAACTGTGAACTGAGAACAAAACTATAAAATCGGATTTAATGTGAAGCTAGACTACAATAGAAGCTAGATTGCAATAGAAGATCCGTTTACTACGGAAAAGAATTGAAAACGTTGGTTCATAGAAAACAAGAAAAGTTTTCGTAGTTACTACTCGATTTTCTTATAACGGAAAACTTAAAATAGTAAAGTAAGAAAAATATCAAAATGAACTTGGGTTACTATCATGTTTTAACACCATTTTCAATAAATTCTATCCTTTTACCCAAACAATCTTCACTGTATTAAGTTCTTTCAGAATAAAACTTCAAACCATATCTCTACAACCTTTTAGAAAAAAAATAAGAAATGAAACCGGAATTGAATCTATTCTCTTTACCCGTCTCCTGACGTGTCTCCTATAGATTACTGAGCATTTGGAATTTTAAAACTAGCTCTTTATAAGTGACATTGTATGGAAAAATTGGAAAAAAGTAGTGGAACCAAACCAAACTTGATGTTTTAAGAAATGCTTTGCTACACGAGAAATCAAGATGTAATACAATAGTTTAACTAAAAGAACTATCAGAATAAACATATTAGAAAATAAAATTCTTATGTATATAAAGAAATATATCTTTGCAAAATCGTTATAAAAACGTATGAACACCCTCTGTCAGAAGGAAAATTCTGTTTGAAATGTAAGGAACGGAAATGCGTTTCTATAAATTTTCTTCAGAGTTCTATAAATTCAGGCCTGATGACGATTTTACAATGGATCTCGATTCATTACAAACCCGTCAACGTGTCATTTCGCGCAACGAAAGCAGCGCGAAATGCCTATTGAGACGGAAAGCATTTTGGCATGTATGTCAAAGAATCTCAATTCACGCTAAATGAGCAATAAAACGTAAGCATGGTTATGGGGGAAACTCTTATGCAAGAGAGGTATCGATACCCTCGTTGCATAAATAAACCAAACTTGAACACAGTCATATGGATAAACAATTACAAATAGAAATACTATACAAACTATTTTCATTGGGAATTCGCATTCTAGAGAGATTAATCTCTTTCCTTTTGAAATCAAGTAATCTATCTGTAAATCAATTCAAAATCGTACGACTTTAACACACAATGCACGAACGCAAGTGGACAGATAAGCGCCAATATATACAATAGACTCTCGATCAACCGGTATTGCTGGGAAATACCACGTCCCAGATAAGCGAATATACCAAAAGAATTTAGACAAATTTTAATGAGAATTTTAAACTTTTAAAAATTTTAGTGTTTTGACTTACAATAAATATGCTATTTTTTAAAAATCTCATTGTCTTGTGAAGAATGAAAGAAATGATAGAAGTATGTTTCAGTCTTTCTCTAGAAATTTTACACTGCAAATTTCTCAACATTTTTTATTTAAGTACGTTCACATCTTCTTTCTCCAAGCAATTAAGTAACACAGTAAGATGCATTTATGCATCACAGAGATTTGATATCACTTTCAGAACACGCTTCGAAATTCCTTGTTTCAACTGAACCACAAACGACACATTATCATACTCACTTTAAACTTTTTAAACAGTCCAGTTTCTAATTTTCTTAATCCACTGTTGCACTGCTTCGTCATTCACATTTTCAGTAAACTTTCTGAACCCTAAGTCTGGCCGCTACACCGGATATGTATATTTATAACTACTATATAACATAATTGTCAGTGTTCGCCACAGCGGACATTATCTCAAAATTGGAAAATGATATATATATATATATATATTTTGTTTATTTTACAGAGATCCTAATGTCTATACAGACATGGGAAAATAACAGAAATTAAAAAATATTTGAAAAAACATCTTCCCAAATTAAAGGTTAAAAACTTAAGATTTTTCCTCTGCAAATCAATACTAACTTAGTCTTTTGTAGCATGCCCCCCTTGTTTCCGGGGGAAGGGGCGTATTTGATAATATGCAACCCTGAAAAATCCGATCCTGCTTCGTCGAAAATTCGTTGTGATAATAGTCCCTCCGTGTTAAAACCATTTAAATTTTTCTTGATTAAGGTTAATATTATTGATGTTTTCAAAATAACATTCTAGATTAAACAAATTTTAAGATTACACTCTTACTTTTAAAATAGCACTATATACGAAATACATTGAATTGAAGAATCACATGAAATAAAAAAATTAGAATGAATATTTCAGTTTCACCGCATATCTCTTGGTTCCTTAGAAACCTTTTTAAGCGGGATCGGCTTATGTCTAAAATTACCGAGATTCTTTAGTTGATCAGAGTTAAAATTGCGAAATGCCAATGATTTCCTCTTTATTCAAGTCGGCTCGAATCTACCTGATCAACTCGGCAATAAGCTACCATACAATTGTGTCCCGCATGGCACACAATGTATCATATATGCTGCAAATACGTATCACTGCATGTATATATTTGTAACGTAAGAAACATTATGCGCTGTATTCGTTCTGATTATTATAATCTGTAAACATAACTGCGTTTATACAGCGAGAACTGTAAGCAAGAAAAATTGGTACGGCGGTTCGCTGCAACACCGTTCAAAAGCTCTCGAAGCCATTTTTTAAATTTGAATTAGATTATTTTTTATTTTTACGCCATTAACTACTTTTCGCTTTGATTTCAACCACTGCTTTCAAAAATTTGTTCTAATTCATCTTAAATAAAACAGCCAGCAAACACGTTTTCAAAATTAGAAATGACATCACGGATGCACATTACTTCGCAGGTTTTAACATTATATTAACGTTGGTAGCACTATGACGTCATTCCCTGAAATGATACACTTATTTCTTACTTTTAAATCAGATTTTCTTCAAATTAAGGTATTCCGCGAATAATTATATATTGCACGAGCCGCGAATCATTCAAATATTTCACACTCACATTTAACTATATAATTCGTGCCAATTTTAAATTTATTCTTCGATTGATTCTTATTGCACAATAAAATGCTTTACGATCAATAATCTAATCAATTCCTCCACTTATATCAGAATAGGAAATAAATTGTACTTTGGTTATCATAATGAATTATATTGTTCTTACTTCTACTGCATACTTCTACCGTTAGTATAATTTAATTCCAAAACTAAATTGATCATATATAGATCATACACAGGCTCAAAGTTGTCATAAATTGCCAATTTACGTTTCCGCCTCTTCATAAAACTCGGTGCGAATCTATTAGATCCATTCGATGATTAGGTACCATATTACCATCCAAATGACTTTATGGCTCTTCTACGATTAGATCTGATCGTCCACGGTAACACTAGGACCCTTTTCCAACTTTTCTGCACTGCATAACAAACTATTTTGATATGTTTAATTTACCAGGAATAATTTATTTTATTAATGACTAACTAAAGCGGCATGTACGCGATAATTTTTCCTATAATCCGTTTTACTGAGGGATTTAGTTTAAGAGCCCTTTCGTAAGAGATTATTCGAAAAAATAAGGCACGTAAATAGTAACTGCCTGCAGAACTATTATCCGATACACAACTAATTTATGCCTTAATATAAGCTAAAAATTTAAAATTAAAGTCCTAATTAAGTTAATAAAACAAATTTTACTTCAGAGAACATTTATCCGACATGCTGATTTGTCAAGCTTAGCTTCTCGTCTGGATACAAATGATTATTTTTGCTATGCAGTTTTTTTAAAGACAAAATATCTGTGAAAATATCTTTTCCTCCATCTAGATTGGGCAATAACGCAATAAATTCTTAATATTTCCTCGTCTCGTTGTGTAATCGCACACGTAAGTAAAAGCGATAAAAACCGGAGGAACTATTGAATATAGAAATTTAATTTTAAGCAGCCTTTTGTTGATTCCTTCTGTATAAACTAAAATCACGACTATAAAGTTGCACACTCATAATAGATGTAACTACTCTCTGAATGGTAAGCGAGATACTGTGTTTCCCCCTCCCCCAGTTGGTGCTATTTTGTACATAGTTATTTCGAGTGGCATCAATCATTTGCGCGATAGACTAGTGTTCTCATCCACGGTATATACTGTTATAAAACAATGTTTTATAAACACAGTATATAAACAATGGCAGACCCAATGGCAAACAACATTTGTGCTTGTCCTTTCTGCAATTTTTTTAAAGTACAAATTTCTATAAAAATAATACAATACATTGCAAATCAATCTCTTTCTAAGAAACAATGTGAAGAAATATTTATGACAATTATTTTTAGACGCAAAAAGGCAGAGAAAACAAGTTTTTCACTAAATGCTTTTAATAAAATTCTTAATTAAAAAGTTAAATGCAGCTTCAGTTAGCATATTTTAATGTTATTTCATCGGTTGATGTATAAATTTAATAGCCTTCGAGCATGCACGCATTGTACACCTACTACTGCCTACTCCTGGCTCTACAGCTGATAATAGCTACAGCTAATCAGCGATTACAGATAGTTTAAACAGGAGAATTTTATCACGAATTTAATTTATATTAGTAAATTCTAGTGAAACAAGCGAATAATAATACACTTCAAATAAGAAATGGCTTAATTTTATTAAAATGTAAATATATAAGTTCTTGTTCATTTAATATTTCGTCCGATATTCAGAAAAAAAAACAATTATGAAATAGAATTCGATTCATCCGACCTAGGGCCTTTCTTAATTCGAATCGAATAATGGTCGAAACAATTTCACATCGGTACTAATCATTTACCTTTTCATCCAATTGAAAAAGGAGGGGGGGATATTTCTAGATTTAGATATTTTATTGATTTTTAATAACTTTTCTTCTAGATTATTATTTAGACCTACTAAAAGAAATCATAGAATTAAAGAATAAAAACTTGAATTCTCACGCGCGAACAATGCTGCAGGTTCGACGGAATTTCCCGACTGCTCCCCAATACTCAGTCGGCCGCTCACGGATGGCATGTGGTAAAGTAGGGGGTGGTTTCTGGCTCCTACTTCTGCAACCCCTGTTTCGTTGTCCGGAAAACGTTTTACACAAAAAGTAATTTGAAGTCAAAACGCGTAATACAAACGTTATAGAAAATAAAGTCAGTAAAAAGTTAAAAGAAAAAAAAAAATTACCTTCCTTTTGAATGGAATGCATCACGTAGAAATGGGAACGTGAAACATTCGTTAAATCCTACATAGTACATTCTCTTTTTTACAATGAAAAATTTCTGAAATCGGCATTTACAAATCGTCTTGTATCAGGAAAGGGTAAACACAAATTTGATTTATTTTACCTCTAAACCTACAAAACTTGTAAACTTATTCAATATAGCATTAATAAAAAAATATAAGTTTGTTTTCTGTGTAACGTGGCGTAAAGATAACGGCGACACTTGAACCCTAAAACGCTATATTACTTTTCGTAATTAAAATAATAAACTGTTAAATGTTGAAAATAACTTTATGTTCAATAAATCGTTTTCCTTTTTGATGAAAACGTATATATTATTCACCTTTACTTGCTTTAAAACAATTTATTAAAAGTTGTCTCACAAATGTAACTATAAGTAACAACGTTCGACAAATATAGGATAGCATTTCTAGGGTTAAAAAAATTAATTCTAAAATTTCTGTTTAGAAACAACTACAAATTCAAGTTCCATTCTTCCCCTAATAAGGTTTAGAAATGCAATTTTTTTTTTTTCTTTTTACTTCACAGCAATATCTGATGGTTTAATTGGGGAAACAGTGGCGGCAAAACTACTTTCGCACCCTTTTAGAATATTCACACTCCTAGAAATTGGGTTCAACACGAACATCATTAGAATTATTTTTTTTTTCTAGTGGAGTAACGGCAGAAGAGTTACTCCGAGAAACAGCTTTACTTACACAGAACTAGCTACCCCGTCGAAGGGAATGTCTCTCTTCGGCATGCGCTGAGTGTGGGTCGCGCACAAATCGCGGAACTTCTAAGCTGAAAATGGTCACCCAATTTTTATAGATCGTTTATAGCGACATATGGGTTTCTCTGAAACCAATCAGTTTAGACAAAGAAGCCCAAATTGGGGAAATTAAAAGTTTTAATATATTTAAAATTTTTTTGTTTATTACAAATGGCAAATAAACTATTGCGGAAGTAATGAGCATATCCTATACTATAAAATATTGTTTATTGCATTTAAGTTTAAAAAATCAGAAAATATCAATAAATGCCCTCAACATAGTAGGGCTCTTGACCGACTCATAATACAGAAATAAAAGAGTATTTCTAAAAAATTCCAGTTTTTTGAGTTACTAAGGTAGAGATCTACAGAAAGATTGAAATGAACTCATATTAGCATACCTGACCACTTGTGTAAGTTTTAAATGTTTTTTAATAGCGTCGTAAGATTGGTACATTTGAGTCACGATAGTGCGATAATGAACTATTTCAAATGGATTGCTTGGTTTGAAAATAAATTTCATTCTATATGCTTTGGCTAGCAGGTGTTTAGAACGTGCCCACATGCAGATTGGCAATGGAATAAATAACATTAAAATATGCATTAAAATATGTTAACTGAAGTTTTATTAAAATAAATTAAAAAAAAGGAATTTACTGAAAATATTTAAAGAGAATATATATATATATATATATATATATATATATATATATATATATATATATATATATATATATATATATATTGTGAGTGGGGAGCGTTTGGGAATACTTATTGTTACAAACCTGTGTTGGGCTTTAAGGAATGCTTCTGCACATATATCGTTATTTAAAACGAGATTATAATTAACAGAATATTATAAATCCTTTTAAAACGAACTCCTACTTTAAAAAACTTCAGAAATGGCAACTAAAAAATTCGAAACAGATTTATAAAAAGAGGTAAAATAGAAATTATAATATGATTTTAGAACCAATTGTACTGCTTGTCTCTCTAGAATTATTAGCAGCCAAAACGAAATCAAGCAGATTATAATTTAGAATTTTTAAATAAAAATGAACTGACGAATAAGAAAAAAGCAGTTTATGACTGCACGATGTTACTTTTGTTATCCCTATTTAATTATATGGAGTAGTCATATAAGTTCCTATACATTGGACTATGTTTTGAATCTCCAGAGAATGTATTGGTAGAGGGGTTGACAAATACTATTGAGCGTGCAAGTGTATATATAAAGGAGTATCCAGTATACATATAAAGGAGGGGGCATGAATGTGTGAACATGCAATAAACATATTTTAAAGAATTTCTATAAAATCTATTTATTAGAATTTAAAAGAATGTTCCTGCTTTTTACAAATTGTATGATTTTTATGTCCATACAAAGTAAAAAACAATTCATAATTTTCCTTAACTACGATTACACTATGTACATGTTATACACTAAATGCATTATAAGTCTTAATAGACATTTTGCACTTTTGATTACAACAATAAATGTTAGGTATTATATCAAAATAAAATAATATAGCATTATACAGATGAAGTTAAAAGGCACATTAATGTTAATTGTTTTTTTTTAATTACGCGCGCTGATCAAGAATCAAATAGTAAAAAACAAGTATAAAATAAATTGCAATAATTAAAAATTAACAATAGCTGAGAAATGGAAATTTACACAAACTATATATTCAGAAAATTGACAGATTATGCGAAAATCAAAAAAAAGTACAGAAAAGAAATTTTTTTAAAATTATGTTGATAAAAGAAAATAAATGGTATTTTCAAGAAATATTAACCATGTACAATTACACAGTGAAAACAAATAAAAATCATGACTACACGAAACGATACTAAATGGTTTTTAATTAGACAAACTCCGAGAAGGGGGAATAGAGGGTGGATGAGAATGCTAGATACAATAATCATACACATTGTTATTTCAGGCGTGCTCAAATACGATCAAAGTTCGAGCGGTTGACACATTGTTGTGCGTCAGCGAAAAGCAAGCAGACGTTAAAATGATAAACAAGAATCGGATAATAATGATAACATTGCTTGAACTTAATAATAAAAAAAAAGAATAAAATCCCATAAATTGGAATTATATAAACAAGGGTGGAAATCTACAGCTGGAGTGGAAAAGAATTATATACAGATATTGTTAAAATAAAACTTAATATTCCTATTATAATTTGAACTATGCAAGTGACGTTTTTCCTTTTAAAAAAAGGACAACTATTTCCCTTTGAATGACTTAATTTTGTTTTATCAGTAAGAAAGGAAACATTAAAATAAAAGGAACAATACTTTGAAGAAATAAAACATTTTTTGTTTTAAAATTTTATAGGGACTGATTTTTAACATTTCAAAAAAGTAAATAGTTATTTTAAAAGTAAATTTAAAATTTAAGAAAAAAGGAGGCATGATACTGGTTTTCATATAATTAAAATTTTTACTAATGCATTGGTTGACATGGTTTAATATATAATTCAACCACCATATAGGAACTGGTGATCTGTTTTTAATTTGAATTAAATGCAAATTTGTAGAAAGTAGTATAAAAGTATTTAAGGTAAATTATAAGAATTATTGAAACTCAAAATTTTGAATTTGAATATCTTAATTTTGAAATTTTTTTCAAAATCAAATCTTTTGAATTTTGAATCATTTCAACTGATACCACACAAATTTATACAGGTTGGTGTGTAGAAATAAAATTTGTAGTAATTTAAGAATTATATTAAACAAAAAAATTTCAAAGATGATTTGTTATTTCAAAATGTGCATGTCACACAATAAAACTGAAGAATACAGTAATGCTGCAAATATTATAATGCTCATCAAAATACTTGTACCCACAGATTAAAAAAATTAGTTTTACCCATATTGATAATATAGGAGAAGATTTACATAAGTGTAATAAAGTATTATTCTATAAATTATTCTATTCAGTCAACTAAATATAGAAAGTATGTGACTTTCATTTAAAAGGTTATAAAACAGATCAAATTTGAATTGGTAAATTTTCCTCTGATATAACTACAACAGATAAAACATAAGTTTTGCTCAGTGATATTTTATAAGATACTTTGTGACAAAGTACTATTTAAATGAGCTTTTAACTTTTTAAAATCTTATTAGCTCCTAATTCAGTTTCTCGATGTATCTAAAAGTAAACACATGACTCACAAAATTCATTGTCTAGATATCTAGTTACAGTACTTATTTATTTACAATGTATTGACTATGAACCGAATACCGATTAGAAAGATATTGAATTTAGTAGTTCTAGGCTATAAGAAAAATATCAAGCAACTCTAATATTGTATCACTTATTGATAGAACTATCAAAATAGAAAGATTTTAACAGATATTTTAGACTCCTTGTGTGACAGGCCGTAAGTTTGTTTATTTTTTGATGCAAAGCAACATTAAATAGCTTGCGATTTTATAAGATAACACAACTTAAAATGTAAATAAAGAATACAGAAATGGTTCAGTCTCGTGTTAATGTGCTGAACTATATTAGGCTAAATTTTGGTGGGCAAAGTGCGCAAATCGATGAAACTGCCAACATAACATAGTAACAAGCCATCCCCGTTTCTTTTATAATCTCCGTGGCTTGTTATTTTATGCCTCAGGGCGTTTGAGGAACGCAGCTCGGGCGGAACCATAGGCAAAGAAATGGGCGGTCCACGTATGACCTCAGGAGGAGACCTTTCTCAAACAAATTTCGAACACAACAAGGGGCTCTGCTTAATGCCAACAGTGCAACTTGACTGGCATTAGCCCGCGTAAGATCGATAGCTGACATGTAAATAGCAGACACAAGAGTAAAATGGGAAAGACATAACATTACTCACATTAGCATCGAACGCCAAGCCAAAATGGCGACTGCGGCTGCAGACGCCATGACTGCTAGAACATGCCTTTTAGAAGATGCACAGATACTGTCCCCCAAGCAGACAGATTATGCCGTCAGGTAACAACCGGACACTTCCAAAAATCTGCATTTCCAGCTTGACCATCACGCCCTTCTTTACCGACGAAATCACATTTCATTTTTTCGGACACAAAACAGTTTCTCGGGATGGGAAACAGTTGGCGGCCTCGTGACTAGCGAATACCGATGCGAGTCGGAAACCGACAATTTGGCACGCCGCCAAGAGCGGGATCGCTGGCAGGGGGTGGTCGAGCCGAACCAATCAGAGTGCGGCGGGCGTACGTTCCCGCTTCCCCCCCGCTCCATCCAAAATTTCTGACCCCCTTTCTTTTCCACTTGTAGTGTAGCCCGCACTCTGAGTAGTGAGTCGGGTATCGGAGTGTGGCCAAGAGTGCGTGGTTTGTGTGTGTTCTAGTCTGCCGCGGAACGTACAATACTAGAAATTCTGTTCCATCGTCATGGACTACAACGCACGGAATACCATTGGTTTTTTTCTGTTGTGTGTGTGAGAGCCCGACATCTTCTTCAAAGGATCTTTAAATATATCATTTCTTCATAAAAAAAAAGGTCAGTGTTTGAAGTTTTTCACAATTTCAATTTATTTTTATTTAAGAATGCCTTCACTGTGGTACGTGCTAACTATAACTGCTCATCTTGTGTACCACTATTTTGCTCTAAAAACATTTTAATGCACTTTACAAAGTTTTTTTATTTTTACAGTTTTTTATTTTTATTTATTTATTTATTTATTTTTTGTGAGTAAGTTATTAGAAATCGAAACAATGGAATCTAGTTCCTTTCATTGTCTAGAATCTCATAAATTTGGTAACCTCTAAAAGTTTCAGAATTTGTTTTATTTTATTCCTAGCAAACTGGAAAAACGATACCATTGGCCATGTACTAAAAAAATTGAGATCATTTTTTTATTATTGTAACCCATGTATGGTATTTTAAAGACGAAATTATACTTTAAAAATCTTCAATATATTTTAAAGAAAAGAAAGTTCTATAAAAATAAGGCCCCAAGAGAATTTTTTTTTCACTAATAAGTCATGTAGGTTCATGATGAATGTATTTTTAAAATTATGTATGATTGTAGTACGTTATGATCTCGTTAAATACGCTTTCTTGAAACTTTTTAAAGTATTGTTAATTTCAATGTTTTGGTTTCATTCTAATGTAATTTACCTAACACAATGGGAAAATTAGTATTTGCTTTTTACTAGGCTCACCCCTACTGCAGTTATTTATATTACGTAAAACACATTTCTTGAATAATCTGAGCATCGTAATCTGATGAATTGTATTAAACAGTTCTAGCTGCGCGCAATACGTGATAAGGAAAAATACAAATAAAAGCTTTGCACTTGGCGCTTTCTCCCCCCATCTCGATCGCTCGCAACCACCCCATCGAAGGCAAGTATCGTCTGCGGGGAAGGTGCGGAATGATCGCAGCTTCACCCTAGTTCTAGTTCGCACGCCGTCTGCTTGTTACCGAGTAGAATTTTAGATTATTAACACTGTAGTGATTAAAATAAAGAATTAATTCACTATATATGAAATACGTCAACTAGTTATTTAATTATGCTAAGATTTTTAGTTCTGAATATGTTATCCCATTATATATTTATTGTTAGCCTTAACCCTTGTAGTTTAAATCAGAATTATAATGAACTGTAAAAGATTCAACCGTAATGTCATATCGTTTTATTTAAGCTATATTAATAGACTAATCGATTCTTTTATAGGATCAATCAATAATCAGGAAAACAACTTCATTACTTACCAATAAAATACTCTCTTGAATTTCGTTTCAACATTAATTAAATAATTTTTTTCTGGAATTGTAATTACAGCTTTAAAACTTGATTCGCCAATGTCAAACATCTTATCATTTTTTTTCATAATAGTTCTATTATAATTTTATTGCCACTTGCTATTAAACAAATTAAGAAGTGGAAAAGAAAAACGAGAATTAAAACCTTGGGTAAAATTATTTTTATTTACAAATAATTTATATATTTGTTTTTACGAAGATGTTAATTTATGATCGTTTCAAATTGACTTCATACGGTTAATCTAATGAATTAAAGAAACTTTTTACTTCTGTGAAATCCTAAAATTATTCACCCATTGACATCCATGGACATAATGAAATTTCCGAAAGTATTGAAGTACCGATCTAATTCAGAATACTCATTGGGATATTGCATGAATAATTTTTCTTAGGTGGAATAAGAGCAAAGTGCTTATCAATGTAGCATTATGATATCGTAATCGACTTTCAAATTTATTAGTAATCTAATAAAATTAAAAGTCATAGACTTATTTGTTGAGATTTATCAGTGTACCGATGTATGTAATCATAGAATTTTGTAATACGTGAGCGTAGAAATATATACCTATCTGTTTATACACTGCAAGAATTCGGGCAATCTAAAGTTTAATACATCAAAGTTTAATTAAAGCGTATATTATATATTTTTATATAAATTCCATAAACACGGAAATTTTATGCCTCTTTTGCGTGTGAAAAACTTCAAAAATAGAAGTGAATAGTTTTTTAATTCATAATTTTCACATGCTGTTAAAACTAGTATTCTATATAGTTTATAAGAATAATCTTTCGTGCAAACAACTTTCGTGTTTGAACGATTTTTATTAGCTGGCTCAGACGTAAGAACAAAATCCTTTCTTTTATGTGTGATTTGTATAATTTTTAAGCAGTTGAATTTGTTTATTTGATATCGCGTATACATATCTGAAGCATAATTAGATACCTTTTAATTATTTAAAAAATTAATTCTACTGTTTAATTTTCATTTCGCTTAGGCAGAATTTGTTTATCAGTTAATGGCAACTATAAACTATAATAGAATTATTGTGAAAGAAATGGTACGATGTATGTTACTGTCGAATAACGTTTTATTGCTTTAGTTTAAGGTACAAATTTAAGTTTTTTTAATTGGGTTTAAAAAAATATTCCCAAATTAATCATTGTAGCAAAATATCAGATATTAAGAGTTTCATTAAGGTTTATTTATTAATTTATGAATATATAACATTTCCATAAACTTGCCAATTTATCGAATTTGATTAACCATTTTATCTCATTTTCTTTCAAATAATTAATTTGTATTTCTAGTTCCTTGTTAAAGCGAACTCATTTTAAATAAAGATTAGTTGTTTTAAAATTTAACCCAATTTATGACGTTTCCTATTTTCTTAAATTGAATTTTTAAGAAAAAATGGTCAAATAATTTGATGCATTTGAGTTTACATTGTAAATACGTCAGATCCATGTCCTACTTTGTTATGTTATTGAAAAAGAATTTTTTTCATAAAATGACTTAACACACTTTGAATAATAATCTACTGTTTCATATTTTTGTTGCCAACAGTGAATATGAAATAATTTTTCATAAATTACTTATTCTCCACGTATCAGAACATTTGAAACTATACTAGTGATTAAATTGTTCATGCCTGTGACTATATAATTTTAAGTTGATTAAATATTAATCTAAAATCTTGTTGGTATGTACACGCATGCTTTTATCAATATTGTTTCAAATACGCCATTTTACAGCTGGTATATTTAATATATTTAAATACTAGCTGACCTAAACTGTATCTAAAAGTTTTAAAATTATTTTATCAACTAAATTCGGTATTGCACGTGTCTGCAACTTGAAATTTTGAATTCATGTTGCAACAAACCACAAATTTGGAAATACGGAATGAAAAATTTTGCGTTAAAAGATTTTTTTCTTCAGAGTTTTTTCTTTTACTAAATGTTATACATTTTTTAACATGTTTGTTACTATATCATTGTTCCTATAGGTTATATACATCATTCAGTTTATAGAAAATAAACTTAGATTTTAACATATGCAGTCTATATATCTATCCACATATATATGTTTGTATACAGTTTATGCTTTTTAAACTATAGCATTGTTTATATAGCTATTCCCTGTAGACTATAATTTTGTTTTAAATTGCGTTGCTTTTTGTGTATATATGTGAATAAATATGTGTGTGTACACACGTTAAAGAACATTGGGTTGCAGCTGAACTGTTTAAAAAAGTCATTTTGCAGTAGTTATGTATTGAAGTTCCCACATCTGGAGAGTTTCACATTTAGAGTTGACCGAAAACTAAACAATTCGTGCAGAAGCAGAGAAAGGTCCGAATTCAGGAGTTGTCTGTCAGCGCGCTTTTATCTCGATACGCTCTTGCGCTTCCCCCTCCCCTCTCTCCCATGCCGCCCCAACAAAAACTTAAAAATCTCCGCTGAACCCGAAAGCTTAATTGCAGCTCACATTAAGAATAAAGCAACTAAAAGAAAAAGAAAATCGCCCGAAGGCAGCGAGAGAAGAGTCGTTTTGTTTCTTTTTTTGAAATCGAGTCACTGACCCTCCTGGAAGTACGGCAACCTCACCCCGGTGGAACTACGGAACCCCCCGGCGTAAAGCGGACCAGTTTTTCCCCGCCCTCCCTTGTGCCGCTGCGACCGTAGTAGGGTTAGCGAAAATATTTTTTTCTTTTATTTATTTTCCTCATTTGTCGGCATTTTTTTTATCACCTTTTTTTCTCTTTTTTAATACCTTTCGGTACCATGTGCGACCATATTACTTTGAACAAGTAGATCCACCTGTGTTTATAAATGTAGCAGGTTGCATTTGTGTTACTGCGTAATATGGGAATATCTTTTGAGGAATATATCAGAGGGAAGAATTTTCTTACTACTGGTGAAGAAATAAATAAATCTATATGCAATATTACAGAGTATTTTTCGCAATCAAATCTTGCTCTAATTTTGCATTCTTAGTATTTTTTACGTGTGATCTAGGAAATTCTTCTAGTAATTTAGGCTTAGCTCAAAACGCCTCGTGTTTCTGGTTTCAGTAAATACAATACAGTTCATAAAATGATTGCCTCTTGAACTATGAAATTTCTGTTTTGTTTTCGGTCATATGATTTTATTGCAATTTCCTACTATTCAAATTATAGAAGTAATCCATTTCCCAATTCTTCTATTAACATTAAAGACTGAGAATATCACTAGTTAGTTTTTAAAACTAATTTTCTAAGAATGGATTACATGTTCCTTTCTGCTTTACACATATTCCGGATAAAAATGAAAGTAATAGATACTTAGAAATCAGCAGGCATTAGAGCTGTAACTGTGTAATTCTTGTAATTTTCAAGAATGTTTTAAATTGCTGTCGCGTCTTTTAGGCATAGTCAAAGGAAATGGGGATATCACAAGTTCTTATAAAATGTATTCCGAAGCACGATCGTTTAAGGATTCTGACATATGGTTGCCAAAAATGCCGTACGATTGAATTAAATGGGAGGAACTGTATTTGATAATTGTACTGAATTATTTTCAGCCGGTGATACAATTTTTATACTTAGTTGCACGTGTCAAGGGGTTTATTATTTTTCCTTATCGAGTTTTCTTCATCCGCATTTCAATACATGCATCAAATTCTGCATAGTTTTTTTTTAATTAAAAAAAATTAAATTTTTTTAGAAGTATTTGTTTTTATGTTACAGGTGTATATATATTTCAGTTTATTATTTTTGTTTCATAAAAACAAGCAAGAATCAAATGCTGCTCACCCTTAATTTTGCTGTTAGTTTTTTTTTTTAGTAGATAAAAAGCTATTCAAGTGTGCTTTAAGTCAGTAGTAATCTAGGCTTTACGGAATAGAAACAATGTTCTCTTGCCCAAATTTAGTATATTTGATCTGCCTAGATGTGGGCGATACTGGCAATGGATTATACGCCAAATTAGTTCTCAAATAGTCATGAGGAAATTTTAACATCTTAAAATTTAGTTTAATTCAAAATTTAGATATTAGGCTGAAAATAGTCTATCTAGCAAATAGATATATGGTTTCGTTCTCAATTACTTGTGTATAAGCCCTCTGCATTTCAATTAGATGAGTATAAAATGCTCGTATTTTTCAAACATATCATTACTTATTTTTTTAGGTAACAGATTTCATTGCCGAGCTGCGAAAACTAATTCGAGGGCCACTAGTTAGACAATACCGCTATAAACTTTTGGAAGGTTATTTGTTTTAAATCTTAAGTTAACTTGGGACTAATAAAATACCAACAGTTTAAAAATATTTAATAATAAAACAAAGTTTCTTAAAATGAATAATGCATTTTACTTTTACATTGTGAACTTAGAAAAATTACTGTTTGCATTCCTGTCAACTTCTAAGGATTATTCGTAGATTTTTAAGGTTTTTGATGAAATCTATGGACATCATCTTGGTTCATCAGTAAGATGAACCAAAAATTATTTACGGTTTTGGTACTGTGGAAATGAAACAAACTTTCGAAAAAAAGAACAATGGGTTTTTTTTTTATTTTAAGCGATATCAGTAATATCACTCTTTTATATATGACTTTTAAAAAGTTTGTAATATTGGAAAATATCAATTTCTTAAAAACTGAAGCTTAGTAGATCAGTTTGATAATTTTAAATCTTATTTTATTGAATCTGCTAAATAGGTTTAAAGTTTAAAATTTAGGTTAATTTTGTATTTTTCTAGTATCAAGTTTAATTGGAAAAAATTAGCTAATATGTTTTACTTTATGTAATAAACGCACATTTTATTAATTACAATTAAATTTCAGTTAAAAATTTTCCTTTTGAAAGGAAAAATTAAAATTCACACAATTTGCTTTAATTAGTTACCAAAAATAAAAATTAGATTTTGTCTTATCCTAACTAGTCAGAACTGTGTACGACAAGACCTCAGACGGGTGAATTATTGATCGCTTGTAATTTAACGAAAATCCCACGTTTAGCAGCTTGCCTCAAGCAAAGGATGATTTTTGTCGAATACTTTCGAAACGGGACAGTTGTTTTGCCAAAATATCGAAAAGAATTTTAAGCTACAGATCGCCACCTGTCGCTAAAAGGTTTGGAAATAACTTCAGATTTTGGCATTTTGTTTCGCTTCGCTGTAGGCTTGTCTGCAAAATTCAATTTATATCTATGGTACTGTTAACGGAACATTTTAGCGATATGGAATGATTTTAGATAGTTTTGAACGTTTCTTAACCCATTAATGCCTGGATATTTCTGATGACTATATATTAGTAAATACCTAATATAAAAGCTATTATAGACACCTGGAAGTAAAACAAAATATGAAATTTAAACACTTTTAAATATGACATAAAGTCATCATTAGTGAGGAGGTGTCATTTTAAAACATAATAAGATGTCTTAAAAAAAAAAAAGGAAAACTTCGTGATAAGAGATTTATTTGCTATCATATATGAGAAAAGTACTGAAAAGAGATGACTTTTTACAAATATGGCTATTCGCCATGATTTTGACCAGTATACGTTCAGAATACCGGTCATAATACGTTCCTATTCAAAGCTTGAAAATCATAAAATGTCGATCGAAATGACAAAATTATAGATAAGATCATATTTGAAAACTTGGGAGATTATTCATAAGATTAATATCTATTTCCATTAAAAAGGAAGAATCGTTTCAAGAAAACAAAAATTCTACAAACCATTTTTTGACTGTCCTCCAATGAGGACGCTGGGCGATAATGGGTTAATAAGAAATCAGTTAAATAATTGTAACTTATTTTATTCATTTTTGAAAATATATATTTTGAAATTTTAAGTTAATTTTGTGTTTTTCTGTAGTGAATTTTAATTGAAAGTAACTATCTAATGTTTTATTATATGTAATGAATGCATAAAGATTTTGATTAATTACTATTGACTTTAATGAGATTTTTTTCATGGAAAACCACAATTCCCTTTTACAATTACCTGTGCCACTAAAAATCAACTAGCCGATATTTCGCGAAAAGTTGTACTGATGTCAAGGTATAGAAGGTGGCAAATATGCCATATTTTCGAACGACGTGGATACAGGGCATCCAAGGGATTTCCGTGTGGGAATCACAGCGCCAATTACCTTTGCCACTAACAATCAACTAGCCGATATTTCGCGAAAAGTTGTACTGATGTCAAGGTATAGAAGGTGGCAAATATGCCATATTTTCGAACGACGTGGATACAGGGCATCCAAGGGATTTCCGTGTGGGAATCACAGCGCCAATTACCTTTGCCACTAACAATCAACTAGCCGATATTTCGCGAAAAGTTGTACTGATGTCAAGGTATAGAAGGTGGCAAATATGCCATATTTTCGAACGACGTGGATACAGGGCATCCAAGGGATTTCCGTGTGGGAATCACAGCGCCAATTACCTTTGCCACTAACAATCAACTAGCCGATATTTCGCGAAAAGTTGTACTGATGTCAAGGTATAGAAGGTGGCAAATATGCCATATTTTCGAACGACGTGGGTACAGAGCATCCATCCGAAAGGGATTTCCGTGTGGGAATCACAGCGCCAGCAAATTTCGGCTCGCATTCTGGTGTGTGTGCTATATCTTCGCACGCACGAGTTTTGCGAAAAGCGTCGTCGAACGGTTTTATCTGGAAGACGTTGTGTGTTGTTCTCGTGGCAGGAAACGTCATCGCCATTGAGGCGGACGGGGGAAAAGAAAAACTTTTTTATTTTCGTTTTGTCTTGTTTATTCTCCCGTTTGGGCCCGTTTCCATCGCACACACAAGACAGTTCAGGGTCGCGCGCGAGAGAGAGACTACCTCATCAACAACTTTTCATTTCCTCGTTTTCTTGCTTTCTTTCCTTGCCTCACTCACACACACCTTGATGCGGTTTCTAGATAGGGAGAGAGACACTGCTACTTTTTCCCGGTCGAGCACGAAGTTGCCACGGCGGTGGAAATTTGGCGACGCGGCAGTGCACAATTACTACTCCATTCCGCAACGAAACCTCGACGGTGGGACTCAGCCTGCTGCCTCCCATCCTTCTCTCGAGCTGTAAAAAAAACGCGTGTGTCCTTCCAAAACTTGTGAAATATCGGATGTTTGAACCAGTCTTGCACTTTTTCTCGGATACCTCAGAAATGCATTTAAAATAGCTGGGCTGATTTTCGGGAGAGAAAGAAGTAGGTGTTTTAATTCCTTCCATATGAGAATTACAGCTTTTAAAACTTCATTGGGAAAGCTACGCATACACAATTTCAGTGTTATTGTGCTTTAATATGCTTTCAAGGACTGAAAGCTTTTTCTTTTTTATATGAGAAAGTCTTAAAAACTGCTTATTCCGTGAAATTTCCCTTTTTCTAAATTTGAAAATGTGTGGAAGTGCCTTTTTGATCTTTTCCTCCTTTACGAATATTGAAGCAAAAATTGTTATAATGGCATTAATACCAAAGCCATTTCATAATACCTTATAATTTCTTTTGTATAATATCTAATTATTGTAAATATAAGTTTTCATTTTATTGTTATTACAATCTTAATTTTAATGTCATATTAATGATAAGCCAAATTTAGTATAAACCTTTAATTTCTTTGTTATATTTTATTGTTAGTTCACATAATATACATAATCAGTAAAAGTTGAAAATCCAATTAATGTATTGAAAAAGTTTGCTTTGATAACGATGCTTTGTTACTCAAAATCTATTTTGTATCAATCAATACAGAATGGTCATTAACTAAATCTGCATTAATATTTATTACTTTTTTTGCCTTGCTAGTTAGGAATTCTGTTAATACAATGTTCTTCTTTATTTCTAGGTTTACATTATAATACAAAGTAATATTTAAAACTCAATAAGTGAATTCCAAAAGTTTGCTGAAGTAGTTCCTTGCTCAAAAATGATACAGAATGCAATAACTAAATCTAAGCTGCTATGACGTCTTGTCAGTAGGTGCCATTTTAAAACCCATAGTCAATTTTTTTTCTTATGAATATGAACCCATATATATATATTTATATATATATATATATATATATATATATATATATATATATATATATATATATATATATGTGGGGGAGAGGTTTTGTGGCATGTTGTAAAACCATTTTCCGCTTAAGAATTCGTTTGTTAGAAAAGTAAGATAAGGTTTTCTACCCTGTATGAAATGGGTGTGCAATACACAAAACTGATAAATAAAATAGTTGCTTGATTTTATCATGGGGTGGGATGTATTGTGCAGTCCATTTAATTGTTGTAAGCTATTCTCTATCGAGTTACATTATGATATTGAACAACTTTGTAAGGTATAATAAATCCACGAGAGTGAATTGCTTACTAAGGATACTAAAATGTAAATAATTCATTTTTAAATTGTATTTTTATAACATTTCATTATCAGTATATGAAATCAAGAACCGAAACGTTCCTTTTCATTTGGTAACTCATTTGTTTTTAAATAGAAGAAATTTATGTACGTCGTGTGTCTAATGTAATGCAAATTAATTCCATCAATAATTCAGGTTTTATTCGTTAACTAATTTTTTTTCTCTGTTCTGTGCTATATTCTGAACTGTTTATTAGCGAAATCACTAATGCATAGTTTATTATATATTTTTTTTTATTGGTCCACGAACTGTTACTTACGTAATTCAATTGTATTACATTGTATGCATATTAGATGAGTATTTTTAATTGTCGGGAGCTGTCAACGTTGACGGAGGCTATCTCTCTATCCCGGTTGCTAGGCGACAGTCCCGTCGTATTATGGAATTGCAAACCACTCTTCGAGCTCAGTTCGTTTTGCTGCTTTGTAATTCTTTTCTTAGTAATTTTTAGGAACGCATTTCTTCGATAGATTTATTCTGTACATAGCATTTTTTTTTTTTTTTTTTTTTTTTGAACGTGTAGGTTATTTTCTCAAAATTTCCATTTTATTTAATGTTTTTGTACGTACTTTTTTTTTCTATCATGTTTCGTTAGAGTTTTAAAAAGCTTTTTAGGATGACGTAAATTACTGTCCTCATTTACCGTCGCACCATTTCATGGACATATTCTTTTAGTAATTGTGTTTTTGTAACCTATTTTCACCCGAACGTAAATGAAACTTATGAATTGTATATCACCGTAGAATTACCGAACGATGGCCGAATCGGTAAAGCGCAGCTCTTCGGAAGCGGAATTCGTGAGTTTGAAACCCACTGCTGACCAAATAACCTGCGAAAAAAAGGTTGAATATTGAAAATGTTCACAATTTCACAAATGTTCATATTTCTGTAATAATAAAAAGAGCTCTGAAATACAGTGACATACAAATCGTTTTTCCATATTTTAAAATTTCCCTAAAACTGTAAATTTTCTTTTCTGTCCAAGAATCAAGATACTTATGTGTAATTAATAACGCCGTACGAATTTTCATAAATTTACCATTCTTAAAATATACTAAACTGATCCAAAGCATCAGGCAATTTAGAAACAAAGGCTGAAATTTGTTTAACTACTGATTACGTTTTAGAATTTAAATGTAAAATGGATCGCGTATATCCTGGTCCGGTTCTCAGTTATAAACCGCTTACGAGCAAAACTGTATTTGACCGCCCCCTATCAATGCGGAATCTCTGTAGGTAACTTGGCCCAGCGTATAGAAACTTACGAAACTTACTATTATGTCTATATGTCTGCAAAGTATTGTCACTTGGCAGTAAGAAATATATATATATATATATGCTCATATATTTTCCCAATGTTTATTACAATACATATCCTACCAACAGATAACAAAATGCATCCATAGACTGACTTTGTTTTAGGCTTTTTTGTCAAGTTATTGATGATTTCTGATGTTTCTAATTATTTTTTAGTTTCTTTTCAGTTGCTAATAATACTATCTGAAAAGATACAGTACAATTTGGTATCAAAATACATTATTTTGTTGGGGGTTTGGTATTTCTTAAAAGATGACTTAATTTATTGCAATTCCATCTCTTAAAATAGCAATATGTGTGAAGAAATATTCATTAAAATCTAAAAGCTGACAATTATTCCTAAACGCAAAAGAGCATATAGAAAAAGGTTAGTTTTCTCATTAAATATTTTCAATAAAATCTTTTCTTTAAACAATTTACTTCGCATAATTTAATGTTTATTCTATCGGCCGCCTGCCTGCACGCTCGCCATGCAAGTCTAGCATATATACTCTGTGAATATTTAGGTTTTTATCTCTATGTTTAAGTTCATAAACATTTCGCTCCAATTTCTATGTCGACACTTGGAAAATCAAGGAAGGGAAAACGGTGTTTGCCAAGAAATATCACGGTTGAAATTTCGAATGAGTTGAGTGAAGGTGCACACACAGTTGCCCAACCACGACGGGGAAGAAATTCGGGGTTCCTTTGCGTGCTGGAGGAATGTGTGTGTAAAAAACATTGTGGACTCTCTCACACGATGTAATTTTAGATGTGAGATTAGCTCATTTTTCATTTGTCTCTCTCTTTTTATTCCAGACAGTTCTTTTCCATCTGCGTTTTCTGTGTAGCCAGGGCACAAAAGACTTATGTTCTGTGAAACTAAATTCCTCTTAAGCACCGACCCCTGTAGAGGATCTAATCCCCTGGTAAAATATATCCCGCCATCACTCTGAAAGATCTCGATTATTAACGAACTGAAGCCTTGTGTGGAAGTAAACAGGTTTCTTCTCCCTCCCCAGAGCCTCACAAAATTAGTTCCACATTTTTCAGGGGGGGAACACTAGAAAGCCGATTGTTCGCCCTTCTGACGCTGGGGACAGACCATAACAAAGAGACGTCTGTAACCCTCCCCCTTCCATATAGGATTGACAGGTACCCCTTAAGAAAAGGGGAAACGGTTTCCCCTGCCTCAGGGCTGACCGGTATTTTCCCCCCTTTGTCTGCTTAGCTTCTGGGATTTTTGAATTAATGATAATATATTTTTTGCTATTTAGAATAATGGTTTAAGGTGAAATGGGTGTTGAAAAGCAATTTGGTTATGGTGCCTGTTTTCTTTTTTCATTCGCCGATTTTTGAGGTTTTAACCGCATAATTTTGATCTTCTAGCGTCTCTGAATTCGTTTTTATGTTTTTCCCAAACACTAAAAATCTCACATTTTTCTTTTAATCTGAGGCAACTTTTCTAATTTTCATTAATCTGTTTCAGACATTAGTACGATTTTATAAGACTAAAATTGTGTTGCATACTATCATTAAATATTTCTTCAGTTAAATTATAAAAAAATAAACAAGTTTAAAAAATTTTTTGTCTGGATAAATAATATTCAGATTGGGCTGGCACTCTGGTGCATAAATCCGAAATTGATCTTGTTCTCCATCCAAGTATAAAACAGTTGCCACTGAAGACATTTGAAACCAAACAACATGAATAACGATGACATTTGAAGTGTTCCAAACCAAACCAAACTAAACCTCTTTTGGAATATAGTACTCTTTACAAGAAAAAAAAATCCGAATACCACCTCTCCCGTAGTAGCTAAATATTTAAATATTGTTCATTATATGTATTTTATCTGCCTATGTATGAATTAAAACCACAAAGTAAAAATTTACATCGGCAAACAAATGTAAAAATTTTATTCAAAAATAAAAAAATAATAAGTATAAAATCGATATGAAATAATGAGATTGTTGGGGTTGGTGGAGTTTGAAAATATTTGATTCCAAACTCGTTTCCATCATTCGCAAATCTCCACTTCCAGTGATGTTCCTTTTCTTAACTAGATCCAACTAGCTACTCGTTCAACCAAATACAATGATAAAAATGCAATTAAAATTTCTGTACTTTAGCTGAGTGTTGGCCGAACAGTGTCCCGTGGTGAATCCTAAAATTTATTAATAAAAGAAAATAGCATTATTCGGTTGATTTATTGATTATTCTTTATAAGTATCGTGTATTTTTATAGATATTATGTATATTGCCCTCCCCTTGACTGCCTTAACGCGCTCCCCCTTCCATTTGCTTCTGAATCCTCTATTGTCCCTGTTTGAGAACCTGTGGTCTAATAATGCTTCCATTTCATGTCAAAGTGTAGTATTCCTGTGTGCACACTCTTTTAACATAGTTATTCCATACTCCCAGGCTCGAAATGGCAAGAATTTTTAGAAACGACATGGTGGCAATGCCATTCCGAGTTCGCTAGACTTATTTCGAAAAATACTGCGTAGCATTAAATATGTCCCTTTTTCGAGAACTTCGTATGTCTTCGGCAATTATCCGCAGGGAGACACTTTTCAGTGAATGAATGTTATTTTTGGACCTGGGATAGAAATCCCAAGGCTGAGGGAATCCGTCTGCCACAGCTGCTATGCTTCTTGCTGCATAGATTCGAAGAGGCACTGTTTCTCTGATAAGGACGCAATTTTTTTCTTCTTTCTCCACTCTTTATGTATTGCTATCGTTGTGGGTGGTCTGTTTAACTTATCGGATTGTCCGGATTCTCTCCTTTACATTTACAAATAGCTGAAGAATGAGCCGCGACTGAGCATATATGGATATACACATGTGCACTCATATACATTCATAACATCCTAGCGTAGCTACCAACTATCATCGATGGGCAGGGGTTCCAATCTTTCTAGGGGCGATATCGCGGAACGCATTGGATAAAGCAGATTTTGATGTTGCCAGTGCTGTTTTCGGTATCAGAAATAATCAAAACTGGGTGAATGTATAACATACCACTTGGATTTTAAATAAAGGATAAATATATGTATTAGTATATACATAATTTGACTGATTTCAGTTCTTGAGAAACGTCGTCACTAGTACGAGTAATATCCGAAGGTTTCTAATAGAACATTTCGTGTTGCATGTGTAAGAGGACTGTAGCACAAGATCCGCAGCGCCGTTCGACAGAAACACCTGTTACCGAATTAAGAAATTCGCGTTGTCAAGGCGTGCTTTTCCCTTCCGTCTCATTTTGTATGTTGTCAGATCTGTGCATTTTAGGCTAGCTTGTTCGTGTGAATATAACATGTACCCATAGGAATATATGTATATGTGTTTGTATTAATAATGTATTATATACCCATAAGAATGTATGTATAAATAATGCAAAAATGTGTCAGAAACATGTTATAAACACGCATAGCGTATTAAATATTTTATAAATTTTTCTTTTGCAATTTATAATTCTAAATGAAAAAAAAGTAGGTTCGATAGGTGTTAAGTATGAAGCTTGGAGGAAGCGCTAAACGAGTCATTTTAACTATCGACGACAGCACAAAATGAGAAAATCACATTCCAGTGCGGCAAAAAGGGGTTTCATAGAACTCACGTTATTCGAAAAGCGGCGGAGAGAATGAACAATAGAACAAATGCACTTTCCTTTGTCTCTTTGCGACGAGCTGCTTCTCGTTTGGCCGCGCACTGGCCATCAAAAAGGGTCATCCACCAAAAAGGTTTGATGGTCATCTGGTCAGAAGGTTGCGAGAGAACACGCTTCGATCTAGGCCAGTAAAAGTGAGGCTTCCTTTGCTGGATTCCCTTTTTTTTATTGAGGCAGATTTTATTTATTTTTTTTACTTCCTTGAACGAGGTAAAGGGGGCATTGTAATCGCGAAAAATTTCAATGGTCAAATTTCTACAAAACTATTTGTATAAATTTATACAGGGTCAAAACTTTTAACAAAGTCTGTACGTACGTACGTACAAAGAAATTTTACTTTAAAACTTTAAATTTTCATTTAAACCATCTATAGCTCACGTGGATTAGTGTCTATACGCAGATGCCAAATTTCTAACATGGCCGGTGGAATAAATAACGATAAAATGTTCTTAATCTTTAACAAAATTACTAAAAAAAAATAATTGGTTAAAAAGTGTACTTTGCATCTGGGAGTAGTTTTTATCTTTAGTTAATTTTCAGTGAAGGCTTCTTCACATTTATTATTTGAAGAGACTGATTTGCAATATATGAAGTCCTTTCTGAAAAAATTCTCTTTTTTTAGGCTCAGAAATGACAACTAAAATAACCAAAAGGGGTTTTTTAGTTAGTTATATAATTTTGATACCAAGTTTTACTGTCTCTAACTCTTTAGATAGTAGTATTATCAATTATAAAGAAATTACGTAAAGTGTAGAATTATTAGATATTGACAAACTGCCAAATAAGAATGCGAAAATAATGCACTCTCTGGGTGCATTTGCTACTTTTTTTTAGCTAGGATATCCAATTTAATAAAATCTAAATAAAAGTATGATGTATATTTTTAAACCTTTTTATTTTTAGTCAGTTATTTGAAGCTGTCTTACAGTATTATAATAGGCTCCTATGTGTTCGTCTAGTTAAAAATCTGCTGGCAATTTGTACTGGTACTCTACGGCAAAATACTACCTTTCACTCAGGCTGCTTACTACCCAGAACTGGGTGTATACATACACACACACGTACATTTATATGTATATAATCGCTTACATACATGAAACATTTTGTTCGTTGATGAATGCTGTCTTTTTATTTTATCCTAGTATATATAAAACACTAAATTTTGTTCATTTGAAGGGTATTAAATATCTTTTCTGGGAATGGCGTTAAATTGGGCGACTGGAGCAGGTGTTTAGTCGCGATAGCAGGCAGTCGGTCGTATTGAATTAACGTTGCAACCGTGTAGCGTCTGAAATTGCGCATTTAAATCTTTTGCGTTGATGTATCGCAGTTGATTTGCCAAGAGTTTTAAATTGGAGATAATTTTTTATAATCTACTTTCTCTTGCTTTTCTTTCAGTCCGCCCAAAATTGTGATGAATAGCAGCTGCTATAATCAGTTCCATCAGAGCTCTGTTTTTTCACCCCCTTTAAAATAAAAAACAAGCTAGTCAGGAATATTTATTATATAACGAAGAAAATGGATTCAGTTATTTTTAAATAAGAAAAAGTGTAATTCAGATTTCCCAAGTGGGTCTCAACTTGAAGTAGCGTATAGATATGGGTTTCTATTTGGGGTATATTAGATGGTTCTACGAAGTTAGGTGATTGGTATCGAACGACGATTCATTTAAGTCAGAAACCATAGAATTATGAGTATGTATGTATGTATATATATATATATATATATATATATATATATATATATATATACACACACATACGTAATGTGTGACAGAAGTAGTAACAAATGTTAAGTTTAAAATAAATTATGCTTACCGAAATAACTCCTAAATTAAGGAAAATGCTATCCCTGTGTCCTTACAAAAGCTTTAATTTCTCATTTAAACACGTGTTGGTACGTGTGCATACGTACAAAAGTTCAGATAATATCTCTTGTTGTAAATTTGAGTGTTGATTGTAAGGAAACTTCGCCCCCCTGCTTCAGAATGGTTAAAACTTTAAAAGAACCTCACAATCCTCGTTTCTGCAATCAATGTTAGAACCCAGTCCTCATTATCGTGTTGCAATATTTGATAATTCTCATGACCATGTGATACGATGTACTGGCTTAGAGGTAATTTTGAATTTTTGTTTCAAATTATTTAAATTATTTTTTGTATGTAAGTTATGTTTTAACGTTTGAGAATATATTTTTCGATTACGGATTTTTGGGATAAGTAAGCGTTAAAGAAAAGCTCGTTTTTCTGAGGACAGTTGTTTATTCCAGATAATTAACTCGCGTTCGAAAATGTGTGACGCATAATGAATGGTCCGCGTTTCGACATCTCTTTGATATTGTTACGTTTCAATGTTACTGCAGAGTCGCGAGGAAAAAAAACCTCCGGCGATGTGCCGCTTAAAAGTAGCTCATATCGGATTGGTGTACAACTCTTATAGATAGATACTCATCTCGTCCCTTGTTATGCGAGCCCCGAAATGGATGTTGAGTATTCGAAACACGCACAGTATTCTTGCACTTTGTTGCTGATGTTTTATCCTCAACTGATTTATACTAATTTTAACGCTGTTTGTACGAAGGGAATCATGGGACACCTTTGTTTTTTAATGTGACATTCCCAATGTTGAAGGTTTTCTTCCGTCTCTAGGTGATAGGCAGATAGTTTTTGGTATTCAACATTTGCAGTAAAAGGAGGAAGTTTGTTTACGGTTACCTTTAACACATTAAAATAAAGAGTTTCGTTTTTCCTAATACGTTTGCTTATTTAATGAGGCACAAACGACAGTCTCTGTTTGTGAATTTCTTTATTCTTTGAAGAGATAATGATGCCATTTTTAATAGTCTTTATCCCAGACTACTACTATCAGAACAAGAACTTGTTCAAAATACGGTATAAGTCAAAAATCACCATTATCAATGAAAATGTGTATTTGTCGAACTATTTTCTTTCCAGCACTCTCATGGTTCTGTAATAAAATCTTGCGAATTAAATGCACGATACTTAAATTAGGAATAAGAATTTATTACCTTTAACATTTAGAAAAGGTACAAGATTACTATGTACAATTGCAAATTGATGGCGAACGATATGATGGTATGTTTACAGTTTATTCCTCGACTGGCATCCCTTGCTATTAGTTACTTGTCTTTCCTAACAACTACTTCGTCTTAAGATTTAATTTTGCTCTCTAGTTTATAATCTCAAATAGTTACGTGTCAAAATTTCGTACATTTACGAAGACATGGTAAGATGCTACTTGTCGGTACTTGAATGTTCGTAGCTGTTTGGAATCGGCTTGAAGCAATAGGTTTCGTACTTTTAACCTCTAGTTTAAGCAAAAAAGTAAATCCCAGCGCTTTGAACTTAATCTAACTGAAATTTCGTACAGGCATATTTCCTTCGAACCGATTGTCAATTTTTAACGGAGAGGGGGGGGGGATTTTTTCTGCAACGAAAAAGGAATCTGTTTTAATTTTTTTTTTATTAATAATTTTTATTTGCAGTATTTTGACAATTCCAGAAGATCAATCATTTACAGTTGTTCTCTTTACTCAAAAGCGTTAAAATATTTGTGAAAAGACTATTCGATTTTTATATTAAAAATAAGCTTAAATCTGTCGGAAGCGAATCTTACGCCTTGTTATTTTTCTATAAACATATTTGAGGGAGAGTTGAGGGATGATCCGTTACACGTAAAATATGAAGTTAAATTTATCTTTCGTGAATACTCCCGTGGTAAGCAAATGATTCCCAACTGAAGGAAATTTCGGTCGCTACGAGAACAGCGAAGGTTACAAACTATCCCGAAATCGCGTTACTTTTTTCTCGGGATTGCTCTCCCCGCTTCGGCGCTGCAGGCAGGCGCGGCCTTCTGTTTTTTTCTTCTGCCGATGATGCAACGGCGTGGGGCAAAGCCGGGAATGACCGCTGCTTCCGCGTGGGCCTCTGACTCATGCCTCCGCGTTGTTCTGCGTCAGCCGATGGACAACACCGAATGCAAACGGAATAGTGGCGTTTGCTAATGAAGCGCCGTGGCCCGAATTTTCGGAATAAGGGGATGGCCGAGAAAGTGGTTGGACACAATCTCTCTCAACGTGATGCGCGGCGTTGGATGTAAATATTTCTTCGCGACCTGGACTACTTTTCGAGGTGGGCCCATTTCAAGGATGCATGTCACCTTTTTTAATATAGTAACTTTTTTCCGATTCATTGTAAAATGAAAAGTTCTCTGTTTAGAATGATTTTTTTTTCAAGTTCTTTATATAATACTTTTTTAAATAATACTTCAATGATAAAGTTAATTCGTTTTAAAATTTCAAGTAGTATTTTTTTTAAACTAATTCTTATGTTTCAGTTAATTTTTAACAGAAGTAATACAAAGATTATGTAATCAGAATTATAGGAATTGTAGAGATACAATAATTAATATAAATATGAAGAAACTGAATAATAAATGATAACTAATAAAGAAAATAATTGCTCATAAAATAGTTTGTTTATATTTTGCTTTTTGTCATCGGTGAAAATTATTTTAAATTGCTTTTAACTAATTTTAGTTAAGAAATACCTAATAAGTATTCCGATTTAAGGCTAAATTCTATTAC
>CM063510.1:157019257-157366757 GCA_032207245.1 Pardosa pseudoannulata
GATGGTCAAGTCTATTCTGCTGTATTTTATCTTATATCAAGGAAATTTATAAAATTGTTTAGTGTTTTCTTTTAACTTTGAACGGAATCGACCTAGTACAAGATGGAAGTCAATTTGTTTCGTATTCAGCTGTAAATATTTGTGCCTGTTGATATATCCTCAAGATACTTTAGTTCTTTGGATTAACTGCAATAATCCAAATTATCATGTAATCAGTGTTTATATTCTATATTATTTGCACCGTATTGCCACGTTGCCGAGGAGCCCTTTACTATTCCTGCTGTTAAAAGCAGTTTCACATCATCTCATATTTATTATTATTCATTTTAAGTAGCCGAGGGAAAAAATTCAAACCTCTAGAAATCGGAAGAAACCGACGAAATAAACTACTTGCACTGGAGTACAGTTTGCGTAAAAAAAATTTTTTCGGACGTTACTAATTATTACGATAAATTTATTTTAAATTCAGCTTATTTGTATATATATGGTAGCCGTTTGTTTGCGGGACCTCTTCAAACCCTTCTAAAATCAGTTTCTTTTTTAGTTCTTTTTGGTTGTTCCTCCTTTACTTAATTTTAAAATTAGGAAGGAATTCTTATCGCATCTCGTCCTCTTTTTCCGCTTTCGGTAAATGTCACTGCGATACCAACTAGGTCTGGTTGGTATACCTCGAATTTTAAAAATAATTGTTTTATCTCCCGTGTGACTATATTTAGCTATTTCTTAAGACTTTTTTCCTACGAAATTGAACCTATGTACACGGAATATATTTCCCGAAATAATGTTGTGAGGCAATCTGAAATTTTCAAAAACGTGACTAATATAAATACTCATATAAATATGTTACAAATAAATATAAGTACAAAGTTTGTAAAGCGTTTATAAAAATAAAGGCTTAGTTTTCGTATGTAAATAAACCATATAGTTCTTTTGAAACACTTGTAAATATAAAATTTATGTAAATATTTTTTTAACTACACTTACTAAATCTGTATCTCTTTCTTTTGTAACAAGATTTCTCTGGTTAATTTATAGAAAACCAGCACTCTATACTAGTATTAATGTTAGATGTTTTTCAAAAAACGCAATCTTTTTTTAAGTGTCTAATCTCCCTGCCCTCTACCGAATATTCTTTACGTCCTCTATTTTCTTCAGTTTAAGTTATTTGTTCTGTAATTCAATGCACAACCAACCAGAGTGCATCCTAATAAAAGAAATGTTTTTCATATTCATATATATTTTCATAATTACGATTTTAATAGAGCGTTTTCCACAGTGAAGTTATTTTAGGTAAAACTCTTTAAGATTTAGACTAATTGTTTTTACACATGCTTTACCAGAAAATATTCCCAGTATAACGTACAGAAAGTGCCCTTTCACTGAACTGAAGCCATCCTTTTTATTAAATGTACCTTGCCACTTTAAAAAAGAAATTTGAGCGCTACTTTATGCTGATAACAGAACTATGAGTTGTTTATCTCTAAGATGCCTTTGAGATAAATGGATCGTATTTGAGCCATTCTTAAAGCTGCGATTTTTAATTAACTTATTTTAACACATTTGCAACTCTTATAAAATCCTTCAATTTGCAGATAGTCTTTAATCAGTACTTAAAATAAACAATTAAATTCATTGATCAGTAAAATTTTTACTGGATGATGATTTAATGAACGGTGTTGGTAATCTGAAGTAGAATTGAGCTTTTATTCTACCAATTATAACCTTTGGAATCGGTTCTGTACCAAGGGTCCATCCAAATACTTCCGAAAAATCTTAAAAATACATGAGAAGCATTGTCTTAACAAGTCTAAAAATTAAAACTCAGTCAAGAACCCCGATCATGTTTAGTAAGATTTTTTAAAAGGAAATTTCGTTCAGCGAATTTTTTCTATTAAGACTAATTTTTTTTCTTCTATACTTATCTAACGGAAGAGTTTTTTCAAACTTTGAACGGCCGTATTGTTTATGCTTAATGTGATTCTTTAAAAACTGCATTTCGCATCTTGAAAATTTACGGAAATCCTGTTGTAATAGATTATTCTTTTTAAGCGACTGTTTTAGCGTTCACAAAATTCCTTTGTGCGAACTGTGTATCAGATTTTAAATACGATTAATACTATTCCTGGCAGCAAGTGCAATTTTTCATTTTCGCACCATTAAAAAGGTTTTTTAAACATTAAAAGGAATTTTTCCTATTATCTTTTGCCATTCGAATTCAAGGAGGTATTGTTTACTTAAGTGTCCAGCCTGCCCGCACGCTACCTTTATTATGAAAATCACTGTTGCGGAATAAATGCTTCTTCGCCAAGTTCGCTGTGTGTATTCATCCTTCCCTCGCGCATGGAAATAAACGAGTCTTTTCTTTTCCATACTGCTCATTTCGGATTGCTGCCCTAGCGGACGAAATCGGAACCAACCACTTCCCCAAAACATAACGGAAGAAAACGTTGTTATTCTGAGAATGCGCCAGTCGGTTGTGTGGCGTTGGGTCTTTTTTCTTAATTGAATAATAATAGAAGTTTTAAATCATTCACGGTTACAATAGGAAATAAAGATACTAAACAAAAGGATGATTCAGTTTTGTTTTTGCTTCATTCATTTCTGTTTTAAGAGATTACTTACGGATTTAAAACAAAATCTAAATTTATTGGAGATTATAACTTACCTTTGTGAAATAGGAGTTAATGTCACGTGATCTGTAATAATCCTTAATGTCAAAGAGTCGACGAATTTTAACAATTTTTCATATCCTTCACTTTTAAATACAACAAAGGCAATTAAATGATTCTTGCTTGCATTTTGAGAACGAATCGTATTCAAACATTGAAGATTTGACAAGGAATGCATTGTTTTAGTAATATCTCAAAATTCAAAACTATTACTTTTTCAACAAAAACTTACATAACTGATAACTAATACTTATAGGCCTTTTAAAGATAAAAATTTCTGTTGGAACTTGCCAAAAATAAATAGGGATATAATTTACTAGAAGTCCTATCAGTTTATCAGAATTTCGTAAAGATGACTTTTCAAAACTTTGGAATACCGCAAAAATACATATTTTTTAAAAAGAATTAAGCTTAGTAAATCATAGTTAATTATGTGTTTTTCTAGAATGAAATTTATAAAAAGATTTTGCTAATGTTTTTTTACTATATATAATGAATGAAAGCATAAAATTATTAATTACCTTTTAATTAAAATTTTCTTTGGGAAAAAGAAAAATTAGTTTACTTTCATTATGTACAATAACTTGTACCACCAAAAAATAGCCAACCAGCTGATATTTATCAGAACGCTTTACTGGTATGTATGTATTAAATTGGCAAGTATGCTATTCTATACGATGCGTTTACCAGTATTCCCTGCTTTAATTTTGCTTTCTTGAGATTAATTTTAGCATACTCAGTTAAACGAAGGGGTTATTTTTTTTAAACTATAATTTTCCTGAAGCTTCGACGTAAACGAAGTGAAATTTCAAGATAGCGAAAGAAAATTTCTGTTAAATAGCATTACCTTATATTTGACAGTGTATGGTAACTCTCAGCAGTTACTAGCAATGAATAGTTTCTATTTTCCGATTGTTCGTAGCTACGAAACAAACTCCGTGATTAATTTTCAGCGAATACTATTTGTTTTTCTTCCTTACCTGTTACCCAAATCAAAGCGAGCGTGTTAATTTTAAGGTTTCGTTTGCGTCTGGCAACAGAAAATGAGAAATGTGTTTTGCAACCGCACTGGTCCGGAACTTGCTGCTGCCTCAGTAACTAACCCCATTGCTTGACGCTACGTGCTCGGAATAAGCGATCTTACAATTTCTTGAAATGGGCATGCTTAGAATTATCAATAAGCAACATTTTTTATTTAATGTTATTCACTGTCATCTTTTCCTGTTCCTGATTTACGCAAATTTTCTGGAAATCGAACCGAGTTTTGGTTTCAGTCGAAAGAGTTTTAAGTTCTGCGCTCTCTTGAATAATTTCTGACTTATTTCTGCTACTTCATGATTAAGATATTTGTAATAGGATGAAATCATCTCTCTAAGATTTCACGATGTAATTTGTCCGATGAGTTGTTTTCCAAGGTTGGCCCTATATCATGTTTTATGTGAAGTAGTCATGTGATATAGTAAAACAAGTTCACCATTTCTCATACGAGAAATGTGTTGAAAGATTTTTAGCCTTTGAACGTTGTTCAGAAGGGGAAAAATGCGTTGCATAAATTTTATATTTATTCTTTACTGAAACCGGTATTTATAATTCAAATATTTATAAAAAACTAAAATTTTCGTGCTTTAAAAAATACTTTAGAAATTGTGTTAAACCCAAACCACCTTGTGCTGTAAGTAGTTTTGGTTAAACGCTGTGGAGATCTGATCGAAAACAAAGGTCTTACGGTTATTGTTTGACCCAGCGTGATCAGAGATTTATCCAGGTCTGTGTGCCTTAAATATTTGTACAGACTTCACTGAAATTTCTTAATTTAGTATCACCTAAAAATTTTCAATGAGTGTATAATTAGCTGTATTAACAGTTGTGTTCTCACCTTAAAGTTTTCGATATTGTGTAAAATAAAATGTTGGCTTTCCTTCGCAAAATCGGTGATAATCTTGAAAGGTATTAGAATAATATAATATTTTCAGAAAGGCCATTTAACACTTTCGGTTCTGACGAGTATATAATTGTATGGGGAAGAAAAAATAAGCAACTTAATTGGAGACAGTAGATCTTAATTGGAGAACAGTAAAGCAGGATAATAAAGGATCTTTGTTTGAGGTTGTATGTCAGCACCAAGACAAAGAAATTTGATATTTATTGATGACATAAAGAATCGTACTCTTTATTTAAATCTACAGTTTCAAATTATCTGCTCTCCCGGTCTCATTTGTTCTCGCGTTGTGAAAGAGTAGACCGTAGAACTTCAAACCCAACCAAATTATCTGCTCAAAATATGAGTACCAGAAACAACTTTCACACAGCTCTCAACGTCTGCCTCTAGTGTCTTTGTTATTGTCCAAGTTCTGAAGACAAAGAAATTTGATACTTATTGATGGCAAAAAGACTCATGTTGTTTATTTAAATCTACAATTTCAGTTTATCTGGTCACAATTTCAATGTCACAAACAATGCTCTCAACGTCTGCCTCTAGTCTTGTAATTGTCCACATGTTCTGAAAACACGACATTGAGATGAAAAGAGAACTATTACAGTAATGATCGAAGTATTGAGGTACCTTTATGAGAAACTGAAACAATAAACTTCCCAGATGTTTTAAATCCTATTATGGAATATACAGTGTATCCTATTAGATACCAATTTATCGAAATAGGACAATATTCACTAACATGTATATTTTTCAAGTATACAAAGACTTTTGGGAGGTAAATTTATTTAATAATGAGTTTCCAGAAAATAATGTTTTACTATGTTTTAAAATATTTTCTCTATTTTTGTTAAGAATAAGTTTTAAATATTACCATTATGAAATATTAATTCTAATGAAATTAATTCATTCGTAAACAATTCGTTTGGACAGTCAGTGTGCATCATAATACTAAGCTATTCCAAAATGGTTACATTATAATGTAAACAGTTATAATTAATTTATTTACAGGAAGTTTTAGTTAACGGTAGATACAAAATTACGTTAATATGATATTCTAATTCAAACAAAAGTCAAGCATAAGCAGTTGCATTTAAATAGAAGTTGTAACATGAAAGAAAAGAAAAAGTTTACATTTGAAACATTTATTTTACCGTAAAAAACTAAGCATCTTAACTCTAGTTTGTGAGGTTTGTGTTTGTCAAATGACTTTAAATGAATGTTCTGAAGCGCTAATACACAATGTGTTTATAATGAAAGATACGTATTGAATTGAAAAATTACTTTTTTAATTTGTAAATTGACATTGTAATTTTAAAAAAGAAAACTAGGAGTGGCTGCACACGCCATCTTAGTTTAATTCGTGTTGGTGTCGTAAATAAGCTTCGAATATGTCTGATGGAAAATGAAATGATCCATCAAGATTTGTAATTCATTTGAATACAATGAATATTGTCTTGGGGGCATTTGGAACAGTAGCTAATCTTGATATGATATTGATTAAATGCAAAGTAATTGTATGAGAAGCTGTTCACGATTCTTTTCTCTCTTTGTCATAATCTAGGTTATTTACGAAATAAATATTAAACGTTTAGTCTGACGTATAACAAAAGTAAAACCTCTTTATCCAGATTCTGTTTTAGCATGCCATTTCTTCACATAAATTTATTCGCGTTACGGAGAAAATTGGATCGAAGAACTTGCATATTAAATAAGCGCGGTTGGCAATTTTACTCAAGATTAATTGTATTCAGTTTCAAGTCTATCGAAATATAAATTTATTTAATTTAAACTCTTGTGGTTTGATGCGACGTTGGAGATTTATTTTTCTACAAAACATTTCACTCTGTGCAAGGTATGTATTTTATGCCATTTACATCTTTTTTTTTCTGATGTATTATTATTTGATGTATTAAAAAAAAATAGTTCCATTACTTTTCAACCTTTAGCATCATTAAAACTTTTCGTGAAGTAGTGGTTGGTTGATTTTTAGTGGCACAAGTAATTGCAATTAATAAAATTCAAGTGTAATTTTGTTTTTTTTTGTCAGGATATAATCTAATTAAAAGTAAATTGTAATTAATAAAATCTATGCGTTATGTATTTAAAACATCAGCTAAATGTTTTTAATTTGATTCTCGAAAAACAGAATATTCAGATTAATTTTAAATTTAATATCTATTTAGAAAAATGAATATTAAAATTACCAAATTGTGATTTACTAATACTAAGCTTTGGTTCTTCGAAGAAATGGATTTTTTTTTAAACAATATTTCAAGTTTTTAAAAAAAATGTCATTTATAAAACAGTAGAAAGCTCTTTACTTTCATAACCTGTAGTCTAATGATATCACTAATTATTTTTAACAAGTTCATAGAGAAATTCTTATCTTTAAAACAAATTAAGCATATTTATAGATATGATTTTCATCAGTTGCATACATATCTGCTTAAATGTCATAGATTTTTGAATTTTCAGATCAAACTTAAAAGAAAATTCCCTTTTTCTTACTTTCGATTTCATATTCATAATACCAACAACCTTAAAAATTCTTAGTCCGTCTTTAAAGTCAGTAAAACGTTCGTAGGTATGCAGTTTATGCACTTTGAATATTTCTAACTATCTTCTTTTACACACAATCAGGTGTGCTTTTTCATAGCTGCCAATGGATATTTGTGTTTGCAAGGACGCGATTTTTTAAATTAATTTTCATAGTGGCTAAGCATGTGCCATTTTGCCCACATTCCCCTATCCTATACTGCAAGAAATTGGGTCAGTAGTTTGTTTCATCGAAATGGATGATAATGTTGTTAATAATGGGTGAATTTCTCGAAAACGAAGCTTTATCGTAATAGAGCTTGAGCAGCTAGCTGCCCTTGAATTCAACATTGGAATTACACAGACACATTGCTAAATTATTACTACAATTTTATTAATATACTTGTTTAAATAAGCCGAAATGAAAAATGGTCCTTAAGTCAGTAAAAGTCAATATTTTTAAAATTTAATCAGTAAGGTCAATATTTAGTAAAAAATTAGACTTGCATACGGCCGTGTTTTACTTAAATATTTTAATTATGATTTATTATTCTAAAAATTTTAATTAGAGCGGGATGGCAAGCAACTAAAATGTGCTGGTAAAACTAGTTTTTTTTTTTTTTTTTTTTAATATTTAATGTATGTGTGTCTGTGGAACTGGGGGAGATATGCCATTTTCCTCGTGGGTGTGCAAGTTTTTGTGGTTTGGGTTGCAATTTATATCCACAGATCGAAAATTTTCCTTATTTTGTTATTTATAAAATTTTGACTTTTGGTAAGTTGTTACATAATACCTTAACTTTACTATAATAACAACAAGGCTTATTACATGCTTATGCCATTTTTATTATACAATTTTGATATAATTTTATGACATGTAATATTTAATATATTTGTGTTTCTGTTTGATTTTAGAAGTCGCTTTAAATATCCTCCACCATCTCAAATATATTTGAGTATTATCAGTCTTGACTACATCACACCTTTGTACTTGACTTATAAAATAGATTACTCCAAAGTAAACTTTGCAACTTGCATTGTTACAGAATAATAACAAAAATAAAAATCATAGTTGTACGAAAATTAACTTTTATATGTCAATTACTATACTAAGGATGGTCAGTAATTTTTATAATCTGTCAGTATTTTTCCAATTTTGATTAGTAAAATCCTTATTTTTACCAACTCTCCTTATACCTAGCACTTAAAAATATGTCTCTCCTCATATTGCTAGTTAGGAGGACCTCGACCAAGTTCGTAAATAAAGTTTGTTTTTAACTCAATTTTTATCTTTTGGTGCAGTTTCTTTTCCCGACCTTCCGTGAAATATTTTTGTTTATGCAATCCAAGTAGTTTATGGTGAATAATACTCATTTGTGTTCGCTACATGTCTCTCTCTGAATTGTTGCTTACCAATTATCTTTTCAAAAACTAACTCATATTTTTCCTCTTCCATCGAAGAATATTGGTCCATCAAATTTGATGTCAGAAATAGTATTCTGGTCAAACTAAGGCTGCAATATTTTCCGAGTATCTGGATATTCTTGGATGAATGATGTTTATTTCTGAATTTTATATTATCGTTTTCCCCCTTTTGATCTCGAGCGTTTCGTTTAGCCTCCGGTTCTGGTGATATTGACGTTAGTTTTTCCTTGATGCATCGACCGTTCCTTGTAATTCACGAGAAAACACGATAATGACTGCCATTTATTATGTATGTATACATATATATGTATGTATCTCGTGTGAGCCTACCATAGTCCCGTTTGAGTTCGGAACGTGGGCAATAATCACTGATTGTTGGGAGCCAAGGCCACATTCCAACATCTTCCCCTCTTGGCTATACCCCAAGGTGACCCCTTTCGGTGGTCAGGGCGAGTTCCGGTTTTTAAACACAGAATGAGGCCTCCGGCCATAAGGTTTGGTTAATATGGGACACACTTTTTCATAGTGTGCGGAGGAAAAAAGCTTGACTCAATTACAGGGGAAGGGAGGGAATATATATATATATATATATATATATTTCTTTGTTTAAAAATTACTGTTCTGTAGTTTTTAAATTAAGTAAGCTGTGTTCTGTAATGAGATTTTCTTAATATTTATTTTAATATTTAATTTTTTTTTTCTCCGTTGAATCAAACCAATTAATAGAAAATATTAAACTGTGTTACGATTTCTCTGCAAACGCAAAGTAGTTTTACGTCGTGTGCTTCATTGTTGTTTTGAAAAGTTTAGGTGTTTTGTTAGTGCGTCAATTCAAAAGACTTCCATCTCTTGGTTTTAAAAAAATATGCGAATTTAAATTATGTTAAAATATTTTCCCCCTTTTTTTTTTGTTTAATATTGACTTTTATTTTAAAATTAAGCTGTCATGAGATTTTCGCGAATATTTTCTATAATATTTATTTTATTTTATTTAGTTGAATCAAACTAGCTAATCTAAAGAATATTAAATTCTGTAACGATTTCTCTGCATATATAAAGTTATTTTAAATCATGGGCTTTATTGCACAAAAAGTTTAGGTGTTTTGTTGATACTTCAGTTTAAAGGACTTTCATCTCTTGGTTATATCAGAATATCAGAATTTAAAATATAAAATATGTTGGAATTTCCTCATACATATTCTAAACAAAAGTACAGTCGCTATCAAAAAATTGGGACTATTTGCTTAAAATAATTAACAGTTCTTTTGGATGAATTCTTTCTTTTCATTTCAGGTATTTAGTCTGAGTTATCGATACTTTTTTACGAATCTTTAAAGTAAGCACATAACACTAGCCTTTGTTTTAATATAAAATTACAAGTCTGAAAACTTAGAGCTTAGTTTGTCGGAAGTCAAAACCTTTTTAAGTTTAACACAGAATCCTGTAAAATTAAAATTCATATTCTTTTATATTAAAATATGTAAAACTCGAATCTTTAAGAATTTCTTTATTCCAATAATGATTGACCTGAGAATATGTTAAGTTAATGCTGAGTTTATGTGAAGCCAATTTTTATAGTGGCACCTAAGGCCGTACCAGAAAATAAGTTTGGGGCGAGACTTATTCAAAATGAAATTTTACAATTGTCCCAAAATATAGATTGAATTAACGTACTAATATTTTCATACGGTGCAGAATACCATTTGTAATACTTAATATATAGCACAACACTTTTATAGAACATATCTGATTAACAGGTGGAAATTTTTGTTTTATGAACAGATCGATCGATCGAGAGGGCCCCATGATATCCCTTCTCAACTCTGGGTACTGTCATGTTAATTCCCAAAAGAGTTTATATTTTAATAATTTCAGAGAAATATCCTATCCATTAATTACAGCTAAGTATTTCAGAATGGAAATTTTATTAACCAAGTTATTAAGAAAACTGTGTAGGTATTTTAAAAGCTGAGTAAAACAAAGGAAAATATTAAATAAAGATCATACTAAGATAAGAATATTACAGAAGTAAAAATTAAAAACTTTTCTTAAACATATACGTTTTCTGCGCACCACAATCCAAAAATTGACAATTGATTTTAATTATGCTTTTATCTGAAAATGTGCCAGTGTATTGTGTTAAGTTTGTCTTCTATTTTCATTATATAAAGAGAAAATAAGTCCTTAAAAAATGAAATTATCCAAGAAATGACATATTAAAGTACTTGATATCATATTTGAAATCATATTTACTTGGCATATGCTAGTCAAACAGTGCCGAGTTAATTTCTTACCATGCACGCTACATCGAGACGTAGACTTAATTAAAATGTATTTCTAAACTCCTTCGTTTTTGACGCGCGAAGTGGCAGCACCTTCACTTTCTCAACGTCGCAATCGCTTAGAATAGCTGGAGGAAGGGAGAAATTGGCGTTAGTAGCATGTAAAGGTGTCCATTCTCAATTTTCCGTGCCTTGAAAGAAGCAAGACGGAACCGTGTTAGTGGAACAGTGCCTGATTCATCCGGGCGACTTTTCTGCGTTGGAGAATGGTGCCAATAATTTAGTGAATGATTGTCCGGGCGCCGATCCACGACGCATTCAAAAAAGAAATAGAGCACAAAACAGTATGATATCTGTTGTTTTATTCTGTGTTTTTACTTTTTAGATTTTATTTGCCAGAAGGGCGTGACTATAGTCCAGGACAGTTTTTAAAACCACATTGCTGTCACGGACTCTGTGCGCGTCATGTACGTAATTTTGTAAATAGGTTTGTTTTTTTACTTATTTTCCCTGCAAATTTGTCATGGAATAGATTCGAATGAAACAAAAAATTTTAATCGTTTTGAAAGTTTATTAAACTGAGTCCGGGTTTTAATAAAAAGAAATCAGTACTCGACAATTTCAGATTACTGAACTCATATATGCTAATGTGTATATATGAGCGTATATTTGTCTGTAAGGGTAGGCGAGATTCGTGTTATACCCTTCAGTTTTCAAAATTAAATTTGATGGAATGTAGACTATAATAAACACAGTTTTACGGCCATCAGACGTTAAGGGCTGTCCATAAATAATGCCACTCTTTTCTTTTTTCCCCCCAATATTTTGGATCCCCTTCGTCACAAAGTGTCACGTTGCAACATAACCCTCCCATTCAAAAATATGCTTGCAGTTCAGAAAAAAAGATCAAATGATAGTTACTTTCGCCCCAATTAAGAAAATACCTTAAAATTTTGATTATTTCAAAACAATTTTAAAATTAACTTTGTTGATTTTAAACGTTTTTATTTTAACCAAGATATGTAATGTCACACTTCTTGCTACTTCCCTTCTTCCTTGTGACAATTTCACGAAATCCCCTCCAAGCGTGATATCATTTATGGACGACCACTTATCGATAAAATTAATTTAAAAACTGCCTTTTATACTTTTACATCTTGCAGGTTTAAATGTGCTTAATAAATATTAGTAACTGTCATTTTTGAGCACATGTATTATTAGCTTAATTGTAACGAAAATTTGTCCGATACGATATTGTGTAACGAAAATTGTATCATTACGTGTATTATGTTAAGAAGAAATAAGAATGGATGTAGTTAGTCTACGCTTTCACGATGGCTACCAGTGAAACCAGATTTGTGGTTATATATTTTTAAGATTAGTAATTTCGGAATTCTTAGAAAACTCAAGAAAGACCTGGAATAAGTGTAATTAATGTCCCCCAAAATATGCCGCCAAAAATTTCGAGAACATGCTAAAAACGTAACTTGTTACATGATTAGTAATTATTACTTTTAAGCTCACTCGCTTTCAGAAAATTTAGAAAAAAATAGTGATTAATAACAAAATTTTAATCTTGTTTAAAATGACATTAAAAAAACATCAGAGACAAAAAAAATCTGTAAAAACATTGAAATGCTTTCTGGGAATGTCTCCGGCCTGTGCTTAACATGTCTAGTTCTATACGATATCGTAAAATACGTCTAGAAATCATAGCAACGAGCTTTGCTAGTAGTCAAGGTTGTGGCCTTGTCTCAAGTACAAGGCTGCCGTAATATAATTTTCGAAATACTGTAATCATATTATGTCCGCCTCACATGTAATGGACTACCGACTCTTGGAGCTAAAGTGCATGCGTAAGCTTTGCTTTCGTTACTGCGTTTCTTTTCAAGGAAAATATGGACTTTGAATCGCAAAGAAGAGATGCACGTTATTAAAAGAGAAAAATTGAGATATTTTTCGCCTTATAAAAAGTAATTTTAACATCAGTTTTAGATTCTAGCAAATTCTGTTTGGGTTTAATTCAGTTATCCTACGGAGGTATGGTAAATGTTTTATATATTGGGGGAAAAAAAATCCTTTGCAGCCTTTTAAAAAGTTGAATGTGATCCTTGCTTTAAATTTGCCCCCACCCCTTCTCTATTTTATTGGATGTTTGTTCTGAATGTCAAGAGCTCGCTTGTGAACTAATCTTTGTTTAGTTTTCTAGACTCCGCTTACTCACAGGTTAAAAAAATGGCCAGTAAACTCTTTAAATGTCGAAGTTTTGAATTGTCGATGTTTGTATAATTTTCATAATTTAGTCAATAAAATAGTTGGTGAAACGTTAGTTTTTCGTGTTCCTTAATATTTTAATTTTGCTTCATTATACTGACAAGGCTGCGAGCAACTGTGAAAAAGCCAGTGAGTTTAGGTTTGTGAGGAGAGAGTTTTGTGGTTAGGTTTGTAGTCATATGCCCGTGAATCGAATATTTTCCACATTTTACTGTTTGCTAATTTTGGTTAATTATTAGTGAGTTTCTCTTAATTTTCCTGTAATAACACAAGTCTTATGATTACATGCACATGTCACTTTTATTATACAATTTTGATATTTTACTGTACATGTAATATATATTGCGGTTCTAAGGTGGTAAATTTACTTGAAATCTACTATAATCGGTTGTCCAAATGTAGTGAAATTGCTATAAAGCTAACTAACGCTATTCAAACTTTTTTCACTGTAGTGGCCAATTTAGGTACTTCCACTCTTCCAAATATATTTCAGTATTATCAGTCTGGACCACATTGCATCTTAGAATGTGACTTTTGATCAAATTCATTCCAAAGTAAGCTTACAACTTGCGTTACTACCGAGTAAACAGAAAGGTTGTAGTTGTATGAATATTGAATGTTATTTGTCAATTACTATACTTTGGTATTTTTCTAATTTTAGTCAGTAAAATCAGTATTTGCAATTCCTTGACTAGCTTTCATTACTGCTGAATTGATAATTCTTGGCACTATTATAAAAAATGGAGAGATACAGTCCTCCAAACCTTAAAGTGCTTTCCTGTCACTAATAGAACAAAATATAAAAATGATTCTCGATCGTCTATGTTTATTATTCGAGTCATTTTTATGTAGTAAATATTCCTCTGAGTACAACTAACTACTAATATTTCTCTATTCCAAAGTTGTTTCCCCCCCCCCCTTCAATTGCCGCTCTGCAACGGTGGCTCCACTTCTACCTCATTCTATTTATTTTTCAAAATCCAGCTACGTGTCTCTCTCAACTTGCACAGGTATCTCTCGCCGTGCATGGCTTGCTAAATGGGTTACAACTTGACGATTAAATTGTGTACTGAGTAATATTCGATTGTTCGATTTAATTAGGCTAATCTGTGCAGGAAGTAGGCTTTGATCTTGAATGGAAAAAGAAAAACCTCACCATCTTGGTTCAGTGCGTAACAGCTGCTGTAAGTGTTTCAATGTCTGTCGCCATCTTTTGTCGAAGAAAGTGCGCTCGTCTCTCACCTCCTATTGTTGAAAATTCCTCTAACCATCCAGTTTGATGAGGCCGATCCATCTTCTGGAAACTGCCTTAAAAATCAGCTTTCTGAGGAATTCTTAATCTTTTGTTTCTTGAATTATTGACGTGTCAAAGCTCTTTTAAAAGAATTTTTTCTTGAAATACGCCAAGAGATAACCGGATTATGCATTTATCGAATAAAAACACTATCTATTATTTTATCTAAGCATATACAGTTTTAAAAATAATCAAATAAAATAAATTGAAAATGTTGCAGAAAGCTCCTGTTACTACAATAGTTACATAAGTAAGGTCTTGTGTGGCAATCACTGTTAGTGTAACACCAAGAGATGTTTCAGAATGATAGATTCCGAATGGCAAATTTAAATGGATATATTTCGCATTTTCATTTCTAAAATGTCGTACAAATATATTTTGACAATTTTTCTTCGGATTGTCTTAAAAACTTACAGTAGTAATGTTTACAATGAAAGTGTTGCATGGAATAAGAAAAAATAAGTATTTATATAATTTTAATTGTACATTTGTTACCCGCTTGCAGCTCCTATTTTTTTATTTCAAATATCAAATTTAGTCTTTTCTTACGTCGTATAATTTTTTTACCTATTTTTTTTCCCCTTGAATAATTTTCTTTTCCGTTATGAGAAATCGCATGTAACGAGATTCATTTATTGTATATAAAGGCCTTATCACATGCAACATGTTCTTCGTTAATTTGATTCCTCATATTGGAAAAGAATGTGCAGATTATTTGTGTTACAGTGAAACATTTTCAATTGATTTTAGTTCATGTTGATTTGTGATCAGGCTTTTAAATAGGATGAAAATTTTTCACAATTATACGAAAAATCCACATGTTCTTTCCTTAAAGAGAACTGAAATCCTAAACTGAATCTGCTGCTTTTATCAACACATATATGTTAACGTGTTGCTTTACAGTTTCGATTTCGAAATGACATTCTCTAACAGATTCCATACAAATATTGTTGAAATATTAAACGAAAATTCATTATTATTAGAATCAATTTGTTACAAAGTTTTTGTAGATTAATACTACTGAAATTTAATAGCATTCAATCGAGGTAGTATTTCTTAATTGTTCCCATTTTAAGAACCTCAAAAAACAAAGCTGATCTTACCTTCTGTTTTTTTTTTTTTTTTTTTTTTTTTTTTTAAAGCTTTATGAAATTCTCTAGGCAATAAATCTCGACTGGACCTATGATTGTTTATCCTTTATCTGTCTGTGTGAAATCGAAAATTTCACATTGCTTCCATAAAATTTTGTATAAGATTCATATCTTTCAAGTCATAAATTACAGAATGTTTTTCTTTCTGTTGTCGATGCCGTCGACAAAACCTAAACCGTCAAACTGTCACATACCAGATATATTTTCTGTTCTGGGCCACTGCTTTTTGTTCATGGAATTCCTTTCCCCCCCACTTTCACGGTTATAGTATTTTCACACATATATATATATATATATATATATATATATATATATATATATATATATATATATATCGGGGATGTCCAGTTTTATAGCTCTATAAACGTTCCCAGAGTAAAGAAAATGCAGTATCGGATTTGTTAAATGACCTCTTTTATGATGGACTGATTAGCAGAGGGGGGGGGGATTTTAAGTGGGTTCTATTTTTTTTAACTCTGAAATTACTACATCTATTATTAGTTCCGAATAATTAGCGTATTTGTACTGTAGCGTCCTTTTTATAGTAGTTATCTTAGATTCCAATGCCAGCTTGTCAGGTTAGAGGCTTTTACTTAAGATTGGTCTGTACCTCTCTGCATCTGAATCTATGAGGGGGGAAATGAAATTCTCTCTGTCTGCCTCACATTTTAAGAATTATTTAAACAAGTTATACCTCACAATAGAACAGTAAATTCTCTAGAATATCTTTTGCTTTAAAAAATTCTGAGAAAATATATTTAATTTTAAACTGTTTTAGAAAATTTCAGTATACCTTTTTTCAAACGCAAATAGACATTTAACAGAAATAAATTAAAGAAATAAAAGATAGCATCCTAAAAAATTTGCTGTTTTATGACGTGGTATAATTATTTTGTTTTAAATTATTTTGAAATTGCGAGCCGGCCGGAGGGAATTTTAATTTTCCCAAAGCGTGCGAAATAAAAAAAAAAAAGTTCCCCTATATAATACAAATGTCATTTAGTATCATGTTTTCTTTATAACAGGAAGTCTCTTACAATTTTATTAAAAGTTAAATTCTCTGGTATAGAAGTAATTTTCTGTACAGTGTATTGCTTTTTACAAAATGAGTTCATTATATTTTTTCCTCAATGCATCGGGTATTCTCCGTACTTGGTACTTGTGGTACCACCCTCTTTTTTTAATACCACACTCAAATTAGCATAATTTATTGAATCTTTCCTTTGATTGTTCCTGTTTATGAATTTTATTGTTTAAGAAATTTTTAAATTTGAAATCTTTTTTTTTTTTTTATTGTTATCTATGTTTAATCGTTATCACATTTAATCGTTATCTGTGAATTGTTGATTCTTTCAAAATTTATTATGCGACCATTTGTACTGCGTTCGACGTGTATTCTACACATTATTGCTTAATTTTGATTAAGCACAACGTAAGCCTTTATAAAATAAATTCCACTGTTAACTGCTTAAGATACTTGTCTATCTTTTTTTAATTTTACTTTCCTGTTAGAATACATTTTTATTATTTAAGTGTGTTTTTAAGAAATAGTAAATATTCTAGTCTGAATATTTTTTAAAGTTTAACTTGAAAAAGGATGAGAAAATGTTTCCAATTAACATTGTTTGTATAAGTTTCCTTTTCACCCCAATTTTTTTTTTACAGTGCATTTTTTAGTATCTATGCTTTAGAATGTTTCATATTTAGATTCTGTGATTATTCCCATAGCATTGACTGTGCGATCAATTTTATTTCGTTAGTAATTATCATTTTGGACCAGCATTAATATTTACTTTTCTTGTGTTACTTGTACTTTAATGATAATTATAGCAGCAAAGGAAATTTAAAGAAAAGTGGGAAGTTGCCATTTTTTTCTTCTGTTTAAAAAAAATTAAACAATCTTTTATTGCTCTGAAGAAATAAATGAAACATATGCTTATAAAAGAATGCTAAGTAAAAGGAAACCTTTAAAAAAAAAAAGAATAAAAAGTCCCTATAAGCATTTTAAAAAGAATGGCTAAGAGGGGGGGGAGATAGTATGAGGGAAAAGGGGCAGCTTTCAGATCCATTCCCAGTCGTGGCATTACTGTTTTGCGTAAATTAAATTTAATCGCGGAAGCTGTAATTAGCTTAATTTGCGCCTACTCATGGAGGGAGAAGAACCGCGGAGAGGTTTTTCTTTTTAGCTCGATGACACAGACGTCACTGCCGGTACTTCAGCGGTCGAAGTGCCGGAAGTGACATTTAAACCACGTGACTGTCGCAGCCAATCATTGGACTTCTTACTCTCGGTGGGGGAAGAAAAAAAATAAATAAGAATACAATGCGTTGACAAGAATATTTTCTGTCTCACTTCTTCAGAAATTTTTTTTCCATACTTAAAATGCATTGTATTTTTCTTTCCATTACACTCGAAATAATAGGTTATTTTTTTATTTTTCCTTTATTTAGTTGCTGATATTAAAGTTGTTTGAATAAATTAAACTGCTACGAATGAAAGGTTGTATTCTGAAAATACCTTATTCCTCGGATTGCTTCTGTTGGTATTTCTTATTATTGTACTGCAATAGGGACTCTGAATGCATTGTTTATAATTCACATTTTACGCTGGAAATACAAAACAAAACTTTGTAAAATACACATAATTTGCTTACGATAATTACCGTTCATAATGAGTTCATTTTAAAGTTGAGATTATTTAGCATAATTTCGTCATGAATATTGTGCATTGGAACATTCAGATATTTTTGTGTTAATTTTCAGGTTTATGTATTAAATCGAGTATTTTCTTTCGTGTACGTTTATTTGTACATTTTTTGTACTTTCATTAAAAAAAATGTTACTGAAATTGCATGTAAAAAATGCAGATATTTCGATAAATGTTTGAATTTTATGATAAAGCGTATTTTCTCTACATTCTCTCATTTATAACATTAGAAGTTAATAGCTTAAAAATTTTAAACACGTGTTTTGTGTAGTTTTTGCCCATATTGATTTTATATTTAATTATATAAAATAAACGTATTATATTTATAATATGTACACTATATTAACCATTTTTTAAGCTGTAAGATATTCGGTTCTAAGCATGACACAAAGAAAAGATCAACTTGAACTTTCTTGTGCTTTGTACACTCATTTTAAATTAGGTTTTCACTATTTTTTGTATTGAATTTTTCAAAACATGCTTTATTGTCTGTTACAACCAGTTCGGTAGTGATTATATAAACATTTTCATTCCTTTTCATTTTACATATTTTCAAAACGTGCAAATATGCTTTTTATAAAATTTGTGTAAGAACAAATTTAACGAGTTTTCAATAATATATTGAAAGCTTTATGTGCATTTTAATTTTGTGTTATACTTAACTATAATTCTTTATACATACGTGCTAACTTTGTTTCTAATAATTTCAACTGTCTTTGGAAATTTTCTGTTTCTACTGTTGCTTATCTTTTAACGATTATATCCTTTATTGGTTGATTCAAATTAATATTATGACAGCAAAGATTTAAAATAGAGGATGTTAGGAACGTAAATGCTCTTCTCCTTATCTTGTACAAAATATTTTGAAAATTCATTCCATGCATTTGACGTACACTGTAAACTTAAGCCAAAAGATTGAAAGCGATTTCATTTGTTGCCATTTAAAAAAAAAAAGTATTAAATCGTGTATTATTCTGAAACTAAACTCTTAAATTTTTTTTCCAGGTTTCTTTTCGTGTTTGAATCTACTTTTATTTTACGTAACACTGTGGATAAATCGAAACTGTCTTTTCTTGAATTTGGAAGCACTTGAGAGCATAGAAAAGGTAAGCTAAGTTTCCAGACAAATATTTTGAAATTTATATTTTTTTTATTGATAAATAACGTCTTATTCTATTGGGAAAATTAAGACATGAACCATTTTTTGAACCGTTTATAGATATTGTGGCACCATTTTTAACGCTGCTTCATTCATGGGGAGTGTTTTACCTAATTAAAAAGGTGCGGAAATAACTTTGAAAATCCAGTCGGTAGCATGTATGTGTGCAATCTCTATTTGAAGATCGACGACAAAAGATTGCATCATGAGTTTCAAATGTCTGGCATTCTTTTATGCACCCAAACATGATGTCGTCTCCAATTCATCCCGTCAATTAATAAGTATGCAAACAATGCATTGTTCTCTTGAACGCTGGAGTTATGATCGAGGATACAAGTGGGTATTAGGCCTACTTGTAATTGTCACTGGAATGGTGATTTTGGTAGTCAAAAGCGTAGTTAAAAATAAAGGTTTATTTTTTTGTAAAAGTTTAAGTTATTTAGTTTAAACGAATTTACAATACATTTACTTTACTTTGTATTTCATGGAAAAGATTTTTGCAAGGTATTTAATGGAATATTTTTTTTCTTTTTAGTTAATATAACAATTTTTATTATGCTATAATTTACTGGATTTGTTTTTTCTAAGCTGTGTAACACTAGTGAAATGAATTTTTAAAAGTTATTAGAATGTATCACCTTTTCAGTTTATAATGCTTTTAAATTGATAACTTTTTTACTTATAATAACTAATACCGGTTTTAAATTTAATTAAATGTGAGATAATATTGCTTGTCTTTTGGTCGGATAATTTTGTGAGTTTTAATGAGGGAAAAGTCAATGAAATTGTCTAACAAGTTATGTTGGGAACTCTGACATCTCTCACTCATCCCACATCTTACCTTTTGTAAATTGATTATCATAATATATCATTAGAAGATAGGATACGGGATTCGTAAAAGTACTCGTTAATTCATAAAAAATTCGTTAAAATTTTTATAATTTTTATATCAGTCCACTTATTCACGTTGGATTATTTTCTTATTTTTCCATATGTAAGTTGCACAGTATTTGTGAACTTGCTCTTGTAACTTTGTTTGCCCTGCGTTGTTTTATAAATAACGGACATAAGTTTCTTCAAAATAAAAAGCATAAGTTAATTTAATGTAAATTCTGTTTAATTTATTCGTTAATAATTGGGGGGGAAATTCCAAACTTGCATCTGTAGTCCATGGTTTGTGGATAGTATGCAACAACAAATATTTGCTATCTTATTACATCAGAGGATTTTTTCACCTAAAAGAAAAAGATGCTGATCTTCTCTATTAAAGTTTTTTAAATTGCACCTTATCTACTGAATGCGAAATTTTGAAATATCAAGATTATGTTTTTAAACATGACCTTTAATGGAACATCCAATGCATCCACAACCTGATTGTTCACAAGAATTTAAAAAAAAAAATAAGGATGGAAACAAAGAATATTCATTTATGACACGTTAGACAACATGTCGTCGCCTGTCGTCTTCCTTCTCTGGCGGAATGAATCCTCATTAGGCCATTTCTTGTACGACTGTGGGTCTAAAGTGCTTTGGAGGGCATCGTTAGCGTATTTATGCAAAATAAGAGGTATCGATTACCGATACAAACGTCACTCGAGGATACACAGATAATTTAAATTGCATCTCTGAGATGGTAAACGCTCCATAAGCTTTCTTGTTCCTTTCTCCGAAACTCAACTTTTTAGCATTTCAAACATTTCACCCTACATTAAGGATTTTTATCTGTGTGTGTGTGTGTGTATATATACATACATATATATATATATATATCTGTATAAATATGAGTATGGCTCTGAGTATATATATATATATATTTGTGTGTGTGTGTGTAACATATTCAGCAGTTCGTTGCCAATCACAATAATCGTAAAGTAGTCATAGCCAAAAATTTTAATTTTCAGGCAGAAATATGTACATCCTTCTTAGACCTTCCGGCCACATTCCATCATCTAATGGAATAATGCCCTGTCATGTGACCATCAAAACGGAAAACAAAACAATTCCACTCTCATAATCTAGAACCCCGACCATCTTTTATTTTTACTGTTATACACACACAATCGGAACAAGTGTTCCTCCTACATTGACCACATTCCACATGACCTCCTACATTCAATGAATGAGCAGAACATCCTCTCATGTCTTGTACCCTCATTTTCGATGTTTGCCGGACGATGGCAGAATAGTAGGACGCTGCTCTACCTGTCCATGTGTTTGAATCCCGCATGAATATTTCTAGCCTTTCAGAATCAGCTTTAAGCAGTAGGTCCCGATCTCATTAATCCTAGTGCAGCAAAAGAATTGGAGCGCTCCATACCAAACCAAACCCTCTCGACGTCCACCTCCACGATAGCTTTCTACAACTTAATCACATATAGTATGCATGCATGTTTGTTTCATTACACCTAAAACACAGTAGTGAAAATCTATACTTGAAGTTCAGACATATAATAGTTTATATAGGTTTCGAGCATTTATTAGTATATTCTTTCCAGCAGTTTAAGATTGGAAGTCGGGGGGCTTCGAAAAGAAGTATCATCAAGCGTGTAAGAAATCTCTTCTGTATAATTTATAAATGAATGGACGTATAAGTATTATGATAAGATGTCTGACCCCCTCTCCTCAATATCCTTCGAGCGTTACTTGAAATGAGATAAAATTCCTTTTGTGAATTTCATTTCTTTACCACAGTGCGGTGTCTCACCTCCCCCCATCAAAAACAGTTTCTTTATTGTGGACTGTTTCACACGAAATGAAGCAAAGTTTCCTGTCTGGTTGTTTCTCACGAGCCTGCCGCTAACATTTAAATGGCATTAGCCCGCGGTCGGACGATGGCAACCATTTGCAGACGTTGCCAATTTATTTCCGATTTATTCCAGACGTTGGGTTTTAGGCCGAGACGTATCGGTTACGTGGTGAAATGAGAGTATGCAGACTGACTCCGTGCTACTTTGTCTGTGGAGCACAGCGTATGCATTTCATTTCCCATCTTGTATCCGAAGAAAAAATGGACGTGAAAAATGTGGGTTATTTTTTCCTCCGTATGATTGTCTTTGTAGACAATTAAAATTGACTACAAAGAAATTGAAACTCAATTGTACTGCTAATCATACTCAATTGAAACTGCTAAATTGAACCCTTTTATAATGTTAGGTAACGCTATATATTGAATTGATTACGATAATGACTAACAGTTCGTTAATAAATCAGTAGTAAAAATTATAATTTACTGTCAGGAGCACGAGATACTTAAAACATATAAGTATAACAATAAAATAGGGTTCCCAACAACCGCGAAAGTCGTTGAAAATATAGAATATAAAGTCATAGAAAAACCTAATATAAAATAATTTAGGTCAAATTTTGGAATTTTTATTTTTAGAAGGAGAGCATGAACGAATTAGAAGAAATTAATATTAACCAATTCCTGGAGAAAAAAAAATATTGCAAGCTTTATATTTTAACCTTTTAAATTACCTGTTAAAAGTTTTTGTTTACGTTATCTTTTTTAATCATAATGTATTCAAAATGCTTTTACTTTTATTTGTATAAGGAAAATATTTTGGCAAGTTATTTAATGCAATATGTTTTTCATGTTTTAGTTATCATAGCAAATATTTTGCTACAATTGGATTTATTTTTAAGTTTGATTTTTATATAATTAACACAAAATAATCTAAAAATCTATTAAAATATAGTACGTAATAATGCTTTTAGTTTATTAACTTTGCTAAGTCCGATAACTAATATCGCATTTAAATTTAATGGTATCTGAGATAATATTGAGTTTCATTTGATAGGAAAGTTTGGGTCAGGGAGAGTCGGTGGAAGACAAGTTTTGCTGGGAAATGTTATAGCCTGTTTTCAATTGAATCCAATTTCTTGGAGGAAAGAAAGAGTAAAAGCGGAAAAAATATGAATAAATAAATAGTACATAGTGAAATGCGTATAAAATTAATTTTGAAGCAAACGATACTCGCACTTCAACGTTGACATTCTTTGAAAACAAGCAAAAGTACAAATTAGCGATTATAGTAAGAATGGCGAAGGGATAAAAATATGATAGTATTTCCCCCAATTCCTGCGTTTTACCCCAAATATCTATTTTTAATTACGAATTACATCTGTGAAAACTGTTTGGGTATTTTTCAGTACATTTCTTTCCTTTTGTATTGGATCCCCCCGTACAAATATAACTTAAGAAGTAAATCTGTAATTTAATTCCAATTTCCTTTTACTGTCGTCTTAAACTCACCCGATTCAAAATGTGGAGACCTTGTAATTGCACGGTTACGTTACAGTCTATTTCGTATTACCCGAGTCCACTGATGTGCGACTTTTTTTCTAGAAACAGGGGGGGGGGAAAAATGCTGGCCAGTATAATTTTCTATCGAAGTCCATAAATACTAGGGAAATAGTATATTTTGACAAATCTTATTCTAAAGTAACTAAGAAAAACGTGACTACCGTTCTACCCTCTTTCCATCTGTTCCTCTAAAAGTTTTCACAATTATATTTTTACACACGTCAATAGATAGGCAAAATTTTACATTTAAATATGTCAAATGAAACGCACCCTACAATGGTTTATTTTTGATACAGTAAAAATTTCTATACCAATCTCATTATTGCCATCTTTCACGGATTATCCGTTAAACTGACGGCTTTTGATTTAATTTTACAAATGGACCGAGAACTTTTTGGTTTTGGACACTGTAAAACTGAAATAGAAAATTTCGAAAACAGTAAAAGTAAAATGGATTTTTCACTTTTGTAATATATATAAATTCAAATATTAATTCCATTTTAATGAAAATTCACATAACTGGTTAAACAGAATATTTTTTTTTTTTTTTTAATTTACGTATGAACTTGTTTAAAATAAAATCACTCTGCTAGAGGTTTATATCAGTTTTGGGAAAAATGACTTATAAACAAAATTTATAATATTTTTAAAAATATCAGTTTCTTTTAATAGAATTGAAGCTTAGTAAATCGTAGTTTGATAATTTTAACTTTTTATTGATTTTATTAGCCTAAATTACAAACTTAATTCTAGAAGAACACAAAACTATATATTAAATTTGGATGAAAAAAAATGAGCTCAGTATTATATATATATATATATATATATATATATATATATATATATATATATATATATATATATATATATTTAAAGAACTCAAAAATTAACTTTACAATTAACTTTTAATTTTAGTTTTCTTGGGGAAAAGACAAAGTACAATTAATTTTTATTAGTTACAAATTTTTAATTTATTTACAATTTCTATGCCATTTAAAAAAAAAAAACCGATATTTTGTGAAAAGTTTAGCTCATGCCAAAGTATAATATTTAGCAAGTATGATATCTTTAAATTATATTACATATCATCAATATAACTCGGTGGGATTGTTTTAGCTTTAAAAAACCAAACTAAGATAACAAAAGCTGGTTGCATTACTAACGAGAACGAAAATGTAGATCAATCATGAGAATTAATAGTAAATTTAACAAAGAGCTAATCTTTTACTGAATGATTTAACACAAATTTTATGAACCTAAAGATGAGATACCTAAAAACACATTATTCCACGAGAACGGATTTTCTATCATACATCAGAATTCAAATATAAACATAAGAGTGCCATCTGGTGGCCGACTCTAATTAATAAACTGAAGACTAACATAAACAATTTCGAAAACAGTGCATTTTCATAAAACTAATCGCATATTTTATTTGAATCTAATGTTATTCGTAAAACTAAAGAAAGAAAAGTGCTGTATTTTTCTATCTTTTGGCAATTAATCGTTGCACTCTAATAACATAAAAACTGTTGAGATTTAATGAGAACTGAGAAATCCATCGAGATAGCAAGATATTTAAGCTTAGTGTGGTAGTGTATGTTACCGTTAAAGTGAAAATCAGTTATTAATCACTGAAATGGTCAAAGGGATAAATTAGACTATATCACTTGAACCAGTTATTGAAATGAGGTCAAGGTCATTATGGAGTTAACACCTTCCCACCACTGGGTCTTGGAACCCCATATAGTGGTATACCCTATACATGTTTTGAAAAATAATATATAGCTCTTTCTCTATCTCTTTATAACTACCTATATATATATATATATATATATATATATATATATAAAATATACACACATACACACTGTAGTGAAATACACCAACTATACGTTCTTCTAAATTATACTATAATACTGTATTAGATGGTTCTAATAATTTGAATATAACACTACAATATAAAAATGAAATGCATAACATGTATTTATGTATGTGTGTGTGTACACATGCATACTCTCTATCTGTATTTTTACTATAAATTTGTACTATCACAGGAGTAGAGTTAATAAGTTCAATCCAGATATACTCTGAAAGGAGGAAAACAGTTTCCAAGTTTCCCCAAATTTATTCTACTTAATCACAGGTATCGAACGTTTTGTAATTTACTAACACATCGTAAATGTTGGTTACCTAAAGAAGTTCGAGCTAGGACATTAAAATTTGTAGCGTACTGCGAGTCTCCGTTGTTTGATTTGAAAAGGAAATTTTATCGATACAATGCGAAGCCATTCGTCATATCCAATCTCCATTGTGCCATAAGAATTCTTGACAAGATAACAGAGATAAGTAGTGTATCATTGAAGACAAATAACAATGTGTATAATAAAATCGTTAGGCTAACCCATATTCTGCTACATGTCTTTCTTTCCTCCAAAAACATCCTTTTTCTTTGTAAGGCTGATCGTGTCATTGAAAGTACGTTTTTATAAGGTAGGGGTGCATAGAAAGCCGTGAATTTTTCCTAAACTGTTCACCCATAATTCAAGTATTGATTTCTACCTATTCTTATTATACTAATGTAGGAGAACATTGTTACTGCACATTGACCCCCAAGAAGCTACATTTGAATCCTTGTAAATGATTCCGTACGATGTCCGAATAGGTAAGGATGCTTATTTTAAGTATTGGAATGCACAGGTTCGAATCCTGCTAATGGCATGGATCTTCATAGACGTTCGGAATCTGCTTTAAGCACTAGGTCCAAGTCTCATTACCCCTCGTATCGCAAAGCAGTTGACCGTAATGGTCCAAACCAAACGTAGCGAATAGTATTGATACATACCTTCCAACTTGTATGGATTATCCGTAAAATTTACGGTTTGGGGGACCAAGATTTTTTTAGGATTTTTAGTGCTGTGAAAATGAAATCAAAGATTTCGATAGAAAAAGAATGGATGTTTGACTTTAGTAATATCTGAAAATTCAAAAATCTATTTCATTTCAGTAGAAATTTACATAAGTGATAAAAAAATCTATAAACATGCTTAATGTTTTAAAGATTAAATTCCTATATGAACGTGCGTAAAATAAATAGACATCACTAACTATATCAATTTTATCAGAGTATTGAATATGATTTGAAGTATAAAATAAACGTTTAATTACATTTTATTAATTACATTTAAGTTTTGGTTAAAATTTTCCTGTGAGAAAGAAAAATTACAATCATTTTTTATTAATTACTTCTGTCACTAAAAATCAATCTGTCAACCTGCCGATATTTCGCGGAAAATTTTACTGATGCCAATGTATAACAGTTCAATATATATGATGATCTATGAAAGTTGGCCAGTATGCCAAGGTATTGGCTTTTGCTCTTCACCGTGACTCCACGATTGGCACAATTCTAAGTAAATTATCTATGTGGTCGTCTGCGATCATGATATTTAAGTAAATAAAATGTACAAAAATTATATTCTCGGAAACAACGCGTTCTGATGATGACATTTCCCGTTCTTCCAGAAAATAGTTATAAATGAAAGGAATGGTGCGCTAAAGTTTGTTTTCCATTTGAAATTGTTTTGGACTTTCCAAGAATCCTGTTAGAATTCTTTCAGAAACGAACACAGAGCAGGTTTCTAGGAAGTGTAGCGCCATCTAGTGTCGCTTGACGTCAGTAAAATTGAGATAGGTTCGATAGGACGGCTTTAAGTTTTTGGTCAGTTTTATTGTTGATATTTTCGCCGTTTTTCTCTCTCATTCTGACCAAATTTTCTAGAAATCGTACTCTTTTCGTTGGCTTCATAAATTACAGTTGAATAATAATAATAGAACTTTGTTCTATTATTGATTATACACTCGTTACTGTGTTGCTCACCATAACCCAGATTTTTTTTCCCTTTGCTCTATATACAAAAGATTATAATCCACTATTTTAAACAAAGTTGAAGACATATACAAATATGCATTTAATATCTTTACATTTCGTTGACAGGGAGTCAAATTTGGTGACATTTCCATGCTTAGTGATATTACTTAAAATTCTAGGTCATGTGAAACTTGCTGAGTTGCACAGTTTTTCCCCTGCAAGCTAGTCTTAAACTGTAGTCATAAAAGCATGCGGGTTATGTGTATTTGTAATGTTATGCATATACCGAGAGACCATATTTTTCTTATTTAAAAGAAAAAAGTCCACACTCTAGAAAAATTGGCTTGCAGCTCGTTTTATTTTTATAAATTTAGAATGAAAAGTTGCATTCATACTCATAAAATTATCAACAGTTTTCTTTCAATTAACTTGTATAACGACTAATAAAAAATAAACTATGCGTTAGGAATTTTGCAACTGACTTGGTTACATTTTATTTAATAAACTAAATAAAGTTTTCTCTTTAGAAATAATACGATGAATATAACTTGGTATTTTTTATGGTTTACTGTATGAAATAAATTTTTTCCGTTTAAAAAAATTCAATACTGGTTTTCCACCTATTTCTTAATTACAAATTTAATGTCTAAATTCACAATATTATATTATTTTTAACATAATTTCAGAAATATTATTGGTCCAAATACTTCAAATAATTTTCTTATCTCTGACAAAGTTTTAAAGGCTTCAAATTATGATTTTTATCCCAATAAAGCTCTTGATATTTTCTAAGAACTGAACTATGAATGATTTAACCCAAAGTAAGCGGGAAAAAAGATTCCTTTTTTGATTCTTTATAGGTGCTCATGGGCATGAGTACGTAATTATGTGTAAGAAATGATATTAACCCTTTAATGCCAGAGTCTCATTTTAGATACCGCTAAAAAATAGCTTGTAAAATTTTTGTTATCTCACAAAGAGTTTTCCTTTTGAGAGTAGGTAGAGAGCAATATTATGAACGATCTAAAACATTTTCAAAGAATTTCTGTTTCCTATAAATTTTCCATTTGGATAGACACTTTGTTATTTTCCGACCAACGCAAATAAATTTACTTTTTTCAATAGGTACATAGACTGAAACCATGACAAACTGTTTTATGTATTATAAAACACCATTTTACAGTACTTATTTTACATGTAATACCAAAAACATTTTTTTCACGAAGTTTTTGTTTTTTCCTAAATGGCATCGTAAGATATTTGAAACGATAGCTGGTCACTGGTATGACATGTTGCTGTATTCAAAGTTGATTAAACTTCATGTTTATTTTATTCTGTGCAGTCCATAATAACTCAGATTTAAGATATTCATCGATATGTCATCGACAAAAATGACTCAGGCTTTAAAGAATTAAACTCAAAAGAGAGAATAATTGCATCTTGTACTTGTTTCATATGTCCAACTTTAAAACTAAATTTTAGATGCTAAATTATTTTCTGATTAAAACAGAGTTCATTGTGTATCAAATGTGATATACAAGGATGCACAGCATTAGATGTGTATGTCATATGGGATATACGAGATAAAGGGTTTAAAGCCGATTCTAAACATCCATACCAGTAGTGAGTTGTGAAACGACGAAAAGTAGCGGCCGACTGTTTCAACAAAAGTACAGGATTGAAGAAAACAGCAATATATCTTGTCAGAGGCCACCCGCTCCCTCTAATTATTTCCCTTTTCTCGCGAGCTCTAAATTGTGTCAAATAAAAGTTAGTTTGACTTATTTACGCATGTACGTATATGTGCACATGCTCACACATAGGCTGGGCCGCATGTATCTTCTAGTGAATAAATTAAAGTCCATTGCCAATGTTTACGATGAGGCTGAGAAGGAAATGCGCGGGAGAAAAAGAAAATAGCAACAAAGGCGCAAACGGTGAGTGGCTTGTCGTCGGAACTGGTTTGTGGACGCGTCGCGTCGACCATTGCTGTGCACGTCACGTGTGGATGCGCTGTCATCCAAGAATTGCATAACACAGGAAATAACGAATCGTAAAAAAAATCTTGGAGGGAGGGGGGGGGGCCATGTTCGGCCGCCGAGGCCAATGGCCCCGAACCACTGTGTTGCTTTTTGCGTCAGGCCAGTATCTTTTCGTTGCACCCGCGGTATTTCGCTTTTTAAGGGGTTCCACATCGCAAGACCATAGTACATCTTAAAAAATAATTGTATAGATGGTAGTTCGTAACCTCCTTGGAATCGCGGAAAGCTCTTAGTTATGTCCCAACATAGTTATTAAATGTTGCATGCATGCATCCCAACTTTTACGCATTTCCGTAAAATTTACAGTTTTTTGTTTAATTTTACGGTCGAATCGAGAATTTTTACGCTTTAGGGAATGGGGAAACGAAATCGAAATTTTCGAATAGAGTGGAATTAATTTTGCAAATCAGTAGTACCTGAAAATTCAAAAAATATTTTGTTTCAGGAGAAATTTACTTAACCCATAAAAGAAAAAGATAAATAATAATTAATATGCCTTAAAAGTATTAAAATCCTGCATGAACTTGTAACTATACTAAAGTTTATATCAGTTTCATCAGAGTATGACGGTAAATATGACTTTTTAAAAATCTGTTATATAGAAAAAAATAAATTCCTTTTAAAAAATGAAAGTTAATAAATCTTAGTTTGACTTCTTATTTTATTGATTTTGCAAAATAAGTATTAAGTTTGAAATTTATTTTGTGATTTTCTAAAGTTTAATTGAAAATATTAGCTAATGTTTTTAGTATGTGTAATGAACGCATAAAGATTTAATTAATTGCAATTGATTTTTAATTAAAATTTTCCCGGGGAAAAGAAAAATTGTAATTAACTTTCGTTAATTTCTTGTGCAACCAAAAATCATCCATCCAACCTAGCGATATTTCGCGAATAGTTTTTGCTGGTGCCAGTGTATATAATGGTTAACAAGTATAAATTTGGTTTAAAGTTAGACTCGTTCCTTTTTCTCAATAGTGAGTCTTCATATCCGCAAGCAAATTTTTCTCGGGATGCTACTAGAATGCCAAACACATATATCGCGATTTTAAAAATCAACGTACGCTGTTATAAACTAGGACTTGGTCATTAGAAAATCCTTTTCCAAAACGTCACTTTCTTGACGTCATTTTACTTTTCGCCAAACGATTTTGGGCACGTCGCCACCATGTGGGCGAATCCCCTGACAGCAGAACGAAGTTTTGCGTTGTGTATTCGAGACCTTGACTTCATCATACTCTGAGAAATAAAATATCGCAGCTGCTGTCACTGCATTTATAGCATTTAAAGACAATTTCCATTTTTTTTTCTTCTCTCACCTGTAATAAATATTTTTAGTAACAGTTGGCATTCTTCGAACTTTTTGTGAAATATTTATTAAAATGAAATTTAGCTGACGCCAACATATCGTATAGTTATACGTTAGTGTTCTAAATGACAAATTTTTCGAATAGATTATTTGATTTCAAATCAGGAGGAATATATCTCAATCGAGATTAGAGGGCACACAAGTATATGAGTATTTCTGTAAGGTAAAAAAATTTTGGGCTCAGTTATACAATTGTTTTGTCTCATGTTCAATAATTATGTAACTAGTCTTATTATATGTTGGATAGCAAAAGGTAGACCGTTGCGTCCATACCAAATCTGAAATCATGCAATAGATTAACTTTGGAATTTCTAAAGTATGTTTAAGACATCTCAATGTCACCCTAAAGTTCGACTGGTACATCAAAATAAATACAGCCAGTCTCACTTTTGTCGAAGAGACTTTCCAATGCGCTTTCTTTGTTTTTAATAAGCGAGTAGCGAGTTAATAACGACACTAGTGTACAATTAGCCAATCAGCTGTGTCCAATCGTCTTGAAACACTTTTGGCATCTTTTTGTCACCAGAGATGTCGTTGACGCGCACGCCCTCTTCTAAAGTGAAGCGGATTAAAAACAACTCCCACGAATCGATTTCGCGACTTATGCAATGGCACTGCCCCTTGCTCCTCGTGTCTCCTCCCCCTTCAAAAATTTTCAGCCCAAAACAGCAGTTGTAAAAATATGATTTTGGCAAGAAAAGAGTAAGAAAAAAAAAACACAAAACAAGAACAACCGCACAACGAAATGGAAGATTTCCGAGTTGGATTAGGATTCCCCTACTTCTTCATTGGCGCCCAATGGAGCTGCCAGCCATAAGGAGAGCTGGAGAACTACAAAAATTTTCCCATAACTGCAAGCCCGGCAAAACTCGGAACTATACACGACTGATTCAAAAGAGAGGGGGGGTAAGGAAGGGGAAAAGAGTTGGAAAAGGCTGTGTGTTCGCCGCGTTAAGGGATTAGGGTGGAGCCCCCGACTCGTGACTGGCCAATGAGGAAGGCGCTCCGTATCGGCTTATCTGCGTAGTGACAGGTGGAGCATGCTTAAAGAGGGTCTGAGGGTGGGGGTGGGATCCCCTCCCATTTTGCAGGCTGATGACGAACGATGCTGTGTAATCAAGTTGGGCTGTCTATCCCAAAGAGCGCTCGCTGCTCGATGCCCGCTATTGACTCGCGCCGAGGTCGGATGGATGAAGGTTTGGGGGATTCTGTAGCCCGTGGCGAAAATCCGCACATTGCGAGGATCATGTCCGTGCGCACGCCGTTCTGGGCAGGCTCCTCCTCCTCCTCTCGGAAAATGGACTGACCGCAAAAGCCCCACACATAATGACCGTTCTCCGAAGGATGTCTCTAATTCCAGTGGCTGCGCCCGCCAAATGTCGTGCCACACAGTAAGTTGGCTGGACGGCGTGTTTGGATTAGTCGATGTCTCGTGCCCAGGATTCGGAGTCGCCACTCGTTCCAATTGATATGTAATAATGGCTGAGCGTGGATCAAAACCATTTCTTTCGGAACTTAACAATAACTATTAGGCAGCTGTAGTTCGTAATTAGCAAAAATGACGATGCTTTTGTCGGCTTCATTATGTAAGCAATCCACGATATGGCTACATCTACAATTGGAACATAACTACGCTATAGAGTCGTACTCCCACGTTTTTCAGTTATTTTGCTTTCACCCCCACCGCCCCAGCTTTCTAAAACAACATAACATAATGCAAGATTAAAGAAATTATCTGAACTGGCCACCCATTCCCTTTTATTTTATATTTTAAAACAGTTGGTCATCATTTTACATATGCCGAAACGAGATTGTTAGGAAATTGCTGTTTTTACTTTGTTTCACATTTTTGCTTTATAAAAGCACTGTGATATTCTAAAATAGTTTTACCTAGAGGTTAAACCAACTTTTACCTCCTTGTAAACTAACTAGGAAATGCCATCGAGTGTAACTTACTATTCGGAATCTGGCAGCAGTTCAATGGAAAGACAAATAAAAAGGTAGCGTTAATACAAGTTAGTTTTATGGCGTGTTCTTTTGATTTGAGTGAATATATTTTTTTGTAATATGTGTACAATTATAAGTAAGCTAAATCGTGAATTAGTGTAGTATTACATGAGCTAAGATTCAGGAAAAAATATTCTTAATTTTTATAGAAGAATCCAACAGAGCTCGAAATGCTGAAACATAATGTTGAAATTTTATGTTCTCGAAATAATATATATTTTAATTGTTGACCATGCCAGGAAATTAGTTCAAAGCCGATTTCATTCTGAGATCCTTAAGGAATACTCATATTTTCCTGTTCTACTTCAAGAACATGTCTGAACTACTAATGTGAGACAAAGTCACACTCGGATTTCAGCAGTAAGGCAAAGCAATTATTCTGTCCAATATGCTGAGAAAAGTTAGAGCACTTACTTCAAAAGTGTTTACCTTAGTTTAAAATAAAATGGATTTTTGCCTGTCGCAAGTTATATAATTTTTTTACGTAACAGAACGTAATATTGTAAATACATTTTACACATTTGCTGCCGTTTTGTTTAAAAGAATAGCCTAAACATTTGAAATAGAAATGATAAAAATAAAAAACATTGAGAAAAAAGGTGTGTTGGAGAACTGTGCACTCATGTGTATATACGTATAGTTATGCATAAGATACAGACAAGATATGTCATTGATATTGAAATCTTCATGAAAGAGAAATTTTGGTGGACATACCTGTAAACTTTTATAGATTATCTGTAAAATTTACGGGTTTTGATTTAATTTTACGGACTTAAACGGGTGGACCGAATCTGTACGGTTCTTTGGTACTGAGAAAATGAACTCGGAAAAAATTTATAATTATTTTTTACTTTAATAATATTCGAAAATATATTTCATTTGTGCAGAATTTTACATAACTGATAAAAAAAAAATCTATAAACATGCATAAGTTTTAAAGATATTAAATTCTTGTGTGAACTTACTTAAAAAAATAGTGGAATCGCTAATTAGAGGTTATACAGTTTACTGTTTTATTTGACTGCATAAACATTTGGACTATGGAAACAAAAATGTTTCTTTATAAGAATTACAGCTTAGCAGATCCTAGTTTGATGATAATTAACATTTTATTGATTTTGCTAAATGGATATTAAGTTTTAAATGCTAAGTAGATATTAAATTGGAAATTTAGATTATGTATTTCTAGAATCAGATTTAATTTTAAAAATTAGTTAATGTTTTATTATATATAATGAGCGTATGATTGTATTAATTCAGTTTAAATTTTAATAAGATTTTCCTGTGGAATTTTTAAAGGAAGAATAACAATTTTAATTAATAACAATTACCTGTGCCACTAAAAATCAACCAGTCGATATTTTGCTAAAAGATTTGCTGATGGCAATTTTATGCATTGGCGGCAGTATAAAAGTTGGCAATATGGAAAAACATGGCTGTATTAGGTGTGTGAACATGAAATATAAAATAGTGCAGGGAAAAAACAAATTCTACGCATCTAAAATCTCGATTATTTCGAAGAATAAGCGTCAAAAATTTACTTTAATTCAGACTTTATTAATGGAACCATCTGGTTCTTTCACAGGTAAAATGTTCAATAAATGTATCTGTATTAAAAGTGTTTTTTTTTTTTCATATTTTATCTGTATATCGATTCAAAAACTATTCGTTACGATTACAGTGTTTTTATACATAAGATATTTATCTTGGATTTTCTTAAAGTTTATATAACCAGTTATTCCCTTTTACACTTAACTCAAAAGAAGGTTCTGCTTGGCACATCTGATGCATAATTAGAATCATTTTACGCTAAATATAAATGAATTCATTTTTTTCTGTCACTTTTTTTAAGGAAAGTATGTATACAGGAATGCTTTTGTTCGATAAAGAATACTGCCTCGCTTTTAGCTATTACAAGGTTGCCTTTCGAGTGATTGTTCTTATTCCTACACAGTATTTTCTGTGTAAAAAAACAACAGGATCGGATGTAGTACGAAATGCGTACAACTCTCCAACATAAGTTTTTGAAATCGATATGTATTTGGAATTATTTTATAGAAACAAAATGTGGGGAAACAAAGGCTGTATAGTAATATCAATTTTCCTTGTAAATTAGTTTCGTTTTGATGCATTTTATAAATGGAAATGACCACAAAATTCTAATTTTTTATGTATTTATATTTATATTTTTCCAATAGGTTTATAAACGTAGAATTTACTTAACACATGTGTAACTTTTGAAAATTTAGATTTTTTTTAAGTTGTTACTCTCGAATTAATAAGTTTTTCTAATATTTTTCTACCTTTTTGAATAAAGAGGCCATTTTAAAATGAATTTTTCTGCCCTGTTTATCATAGTTTTGCTAGTGGAATTTTAATTATTTTATTTAGTTTAAAAAAGAGTCATCTTTTGTTTCTGGGAAAATATTTTGAAAATATTCCCTCTTTCCCTACAAAATTTAAGCCTTCTTTACCGCCATAGAATTTTAGGTATATTCGCTTGAAATAGCTAGTTCGTTAGATGGAGGAATCATTCTGAAATAAACTAACATATATGTGGCATGCACGTTTAATTTAACATTAAAAAAATATCTTATGTTATACTATATTTTATACGTTACTATCATTGTGGTTGTTTATATTGTTAGAATTTAAAACTTTGTATTATTAGTTGAACTAAACAAGAAAAGAGTGATTTTTGCAAAAAAAAAAAAAAATTATAGGGGCGTGTCCTCTAATATAAAAACGTAATACTACATCTAATTGTAAAAAATAATTGCGAATGAGAACTAAGTCAGTTTTTTAAATATAATTATTACTGTAACATATGATACGTTTATTACTTATACATGCCAGCTTTTACGGATTATCCGTAAAATTTACAGTTTTGGGTTTAATTTGACGGATGGGCTGAGAATTTTTTGGTACTGGGAAAATGAAATCAAAGTTTTCGATAAACAATATATTTTCAATTTAGTAATATCTGAAAAATCAAAAATTTTATTTCAAAATAAAAAATAAGATTTATAAATATGCATACTGTTTTAAAGATAGTAATATTACTGGACTAGTGGTTTTCAGTTTATCAGTTTTGTAAATATAACTTTTTAAAAATTTGAAATGTTGAAATATAACAATTTTTTTAAAAAGAATTTTAAAGCTTAGTAAATCATCATAGTTTGACAATTTTAACATCTTATTCTATTGATGATTTTTCTAAATAGATGCTAAGTTTGAAATTTAGGTTGTGTTTATCTAGAATCAAATTTAATTGAAAAAATTAATTCATATGTTTTAATATGTATAATGAACGTGTAAAGATTTTATTAATTATAATTAACTTTTAATTGGAATTTTCCGGGGGAAAGAAAAAATTACAGTTAACCTTTGTTAATTACAATTATTTGTGGCTCTAAAAATAAACCAAGCAGTAGATATTGCACCAAAATGTTTTACTGATTGCTAGTATACTTAGAAGCATTCCATACTTTTTTTAACAAGATATTTGTGCATCTTTTGAATACTTGATGAAGCACTCTCTTCATATTTTAACTAGTGTTCTTTTAAAATTCTTAGATTATTCTTCTTAAATCGTTTAAAGTAAAAGTGATTGATTTCTTAAATACTTTAAATAGGGAAAAATTTTAATGTTTTATACCTTTAATATTTTCCCTCTTATGATTATGGACCAACTAAGCTATTTTTAAATACATCAAATTTTAAAACCACTTTTTTCGTCATTTTATTGCTGATGATATGTGAAGTTTTGAAACGGATCAATTGAAAACAAAATAAATTAATCCGCGGTCACTTTAAACTGAAACAATCCCGGACTCTTTCTTAATTCGACATTTCTCCTAAACGTTCAGAGACCGCCGGGGAAGGGGCGTTATGTCCGAGATGTCGGCCGGCTCCTCAACGCTTTCTGCCGCTGTGCTTCGATCTCTTTGGGTTTTGCCCATCGGATGGATGAGTCCACTTCGCTGTCAGCCCGAGGGAGGGTGGCGTCATACGGAGGGGATATCTTGTGTGTTTTGAAAGAAACAGATTCACGGGGGAAATTATAAAGAGGTAAAAAAACTGAAACACTGGCGTGGAAATTGGTCTGCAAGGAAAAATATGGGCTTATATGTTAATTATACTTGTAGCCTCAAGGTAAAACATATAAAGTGTTTTTATATTTATTCTGCATCTTATTTGTCTTTACGGAACTTATAAAGGTGGAAAGATAATGGAAAATTTTCCTTTTCTTGGAACATAGGCTGACATAATCATATTTATCCCCAATTTCAAATCATTCTTCTCATATTGATATTGAAATGGGAACGAGCTTGCAGTTAAAGCTGCCAAGTCAACCTCAAACTTTCTGTGTCCCCATCCCTTACCCTGATATTAAGAATTATACTAAATATTCTTGTTCATGGAAAATGTCTGGAATAGACATAATCCTAGTAAACGTATCATTTTATCCTTTTTAGTTGGTCTTCACTTTTCTCCAGGATTCATAACGTCTTTGTCACTGTCTCCGCATTTGACGTATTGGATTCACTAGTGTTTGAGGAACCTGCTTCCATCTGTAAACTTTGCAGCATCTCTATCACTGTAAAACACATTTTCGTAGAGTATCCGAATTTTAGGCTTCACTGTGCTCACAATTTTACTCTCATCTAGTATGTCTAAACTTCGTGATCATCCTCATTTAACTCTATTTGATTTTTAAAAAGATATTGGGTGTTATGTTTGTATTTGAGCTCTTATTGGGCTTCTAGTCTCCATACTTTTTATCTTGCTTTTACATAGTGATTGTCTTTGTTTAATTTCTTTATATTCCTTTTGGCTTTTTTGGTCTTGGTTTAAATTTTATCAAAGTGGTTGGCACACTATGTCCCACTAGAGTTCAGTGTCATTCAACTTCATAAAAATGTAATTTCGTTTAGGTATGCGTCCATCCTGTAGGTTTAAATGAGTTGGTGATAATTTAACTGCTCATTTATAAATATAACACAAAAGGAGATACGTTGTATATATACATGAAAAAACAAAATTAAAATCTAAATTGTATTTCTTCAGGAATAACTTTTGTACTCTTAATTTTTTCTGTTGTAATATCAACCATTCCACCCTCCTCTAAATCGCTGTTGCCCTTGAATATCGCGTACACTGTTGATATAAGATACGATACTGCTAAACAATGCGATTATAAGTTCAAGTATAACGTTTAGGGCAAAGTTCTGCCTGATTGTGATATCGAGTGAACGTTGTTTAGTTGAAAGACACCGTTGTCTGGTGTTTGCATACGGTTTATCAGACGTACGTTTCTGCATCATTTGTTTACAAGACGTTGGCTAACTTAAACCACTATCCTCGTAGTATGTACATTTAATTGGTATTAACTGCAATAGGTCACTAATAATGAACGTCTTTGAGTAAATTTTTTAAAGCAATTAAGTTAAGCAATTTTTAAATACTTCAAATGAACGCAAGCAGGGTTATTTCCTTGGGAACAAGGGACCTTCGAATTAATAGATGTTGATTAAAAATGTGAATTTAATTTTATTCTGGAGAAAATAATTTAGTTATAAGATATTTTTTAGATATTTTGACGATTTTTGTGTTGAATTAGTCATTTTGAAGTGATCAGGTGCATTACTTTTATGTACTTATTCAACATTGTGGAGATTTTTGTTAATGTGTTTTCATTAATTTGGGTATTTTTTTTTTTTTTTTTTTTTTTTTGAAAATTTTAAACTATTTTCTAAAATTACGGAGGATTTATTACCATAAAACGGCGGAAACAGCTGCTAAAACATCACATACTTTTCAATAATTGTCTTATAGTACTTATCGTAAATAAAAATCGATACCTAGTTTTGTTTCTATCTAAATTCTAAAAATAAAATGAAAAAGTAAAAGCAATGGGTTCACATGCTGTGCACTAGAAGCATTTCTGAGGAATATTGTTGAGTTTATTTCACAAACCGGTAAAAAATAAAGGACCAGTCTCTTACCAGTAAAATTACCCAACATTTTCTTCAAAATGGTTATGCAACTGTATTCTATAACGTTGCTCATTATCGTGAATAATATGTTACTCCTCATGCATTAACAGTATCTCTGATTCTGAGGTCTAGGCCTATGCAAATCAAAGTCAATCCTGTGCGATTCTATAATTTTTTCGATCCACCTATTGCTTTTAAACTACGATATATATTTCTTAAGTGTTCAAATAGAATTAATCAGAAGTAACCTCAAAATATTTTTTTTTCATTTTACTTTTAAATTAATCGTAATTGTATTGGACAATATGACAGATACGTTGTTAGTGTCAATATGAGCATATATACCATTCTATACGGATTATTCGTAAAATTTACGGTTTTGGGTTTAATTTTACGGTCTTACGGATAGACCGAGATTTTTTGACGGGTTTTGGTACCGTGAAAATAAAATAGGAAATTTCGATAAAAAGATAATGGATATTTCACTTCAGTAATTTGTGAAAATTGAAAAATCTTATTAATTTAAGCAGTAATTTATATAATTGATAAAAATATATCTGTTATACATCTGGTGAGGTTTTAGCGACCACCGAATACGGGATTGTTTAGATATTGTAATTGGATTGCATATTTTTGCCAGTGGATGATTGTGAATGATTTTAAAAAATGAACACACAAATGAAAATAAATTTATCCTATTTATTAATATTTCAATAAGTATCATCAAAATCAGTATAATATCTCCCTGCTCTTATCTGATAGAAATATTCTATTCGAAATAAGTTAATTTTGTGTTTTTCTGGAATCGAATTGGAAATAAATAGTTGTTTTTTTTTGTATAATTTTATTAATTGCGATTTTCTTGGGATACATAAAGAATACACTTGTCTATTAATTGTAATTATTAAAATGTTATCAACTAATTAACCGACCGATGTTTCAAATAAAAGGTTTTACTGCTGTCAGTTTTTAAAAGTTGGCAGATATATTTGAATATTTTCCTTTGTTTTGCGAATTCGTTTTAGGGCGTGTCTGTTTAGAGACCTCGATAAAAACTCCCTTAATATAACTATGATTAGCGGGCAGGGAACATTCCTGATTGAGAATTTTTACCACGTTCGTCGCACAGAAATTCGTAGGGTTTAAAATTTCAGCGACGCAGGTATATTTCGGGAGGTTCCTTCCAGTACGAAGTTGATTTGGGTCACCCCCAAAAAGTAACAGATTACCTCCATTTCTTATTGACATTCCTCCAATTTTTTTAAGCTCTCGTCAGATACTTAGTTTCATTTCTTGTTGTTTTTCCCAATTGGTTAATAACTTAAAATTTTTCACAACGGTGTATTTTTTTAATTTTTTTATTATTTTTAAATAAATCGATTAGGAAAAACAAAAAGAGAAAAAAAAATGCCTGGCGAGCTCTTCTCCCGTTTTGACCCGCAGTCGTAGCGCCAAGTTCATTTCAAACAAATGGATGTCTCGCCGTTATCATTGGACTATCTGCACACAACTCTTTGCCATTAGCTTAGAGCGCGCGCGCGCGCGTTTTCGCCCGTCCCCGGATCGATTGGTGTTCCGAGACGAACGTAGACGCAGCGCCGGCGAAGAGAGGGCCGCCCCATTCGCAGCCCCGAGACAGCGCTGTGCAGCGGCCGCCGCGCGCGCTCTGCACGGCCCGGCCCCTAAACTACTGGATGCGAGCCGACTCGACATTCTCGACATGTAATTTCCCACAGATTTCTTTTTTATTCTTTTTTTATATGCGATTATAATTTAATGTTTTGGGGAACTAAGAGTTCTGTTTAAAAGTCGGAAATTTGTGGATAAACGATACTCGGATGATTGTTGTGGCTGTGTTTCTGAACTGAAAGGAAAAAAATAGTAAAGGATGCAAAAATATGTACAATGTTCCATCATTTAACATTAGATGTCATATATTCGGTAGACTGGAAGTTTAAAAAGAAAAAAAAAATTATAAATAACAAAAATCACTTAGCGACAAGGTTTTTAGAGATGTTACACCGATGGAAGAGATTATTTCTGACCGTTCATTTATCAGTGATCTTCCACAGCACTGATGATAGTTGAAAAAAAAAACGTGTTTTTCCTTCAAAAATTCCGTTTGTTGTCGGCGAAACCGGAATTCGAAGGAGATGAAATTTTTAGTGAAATTTATAATTTCATATATTAGTGTATGGAATTAATAGAGATCAGTTTCCTACTGCATCTTTTTATTTAGTCTTTCAGGGTGGAATTTAGCATTCTCCTCCCCCTTTTTTTAATGATAAATTTACCAACATGTACGTTTCAGCTATACGTATAACGTACGTCTTCCTAAAATGGTGTGTTTGTGTGCTCAGATGGCAGAATTTTGAACTGTTTCAAGTGGATTTTTGGGTTTTGAAAGTGAAGAATAAATCATGTGCGACGGAGCTTATTTAACCCTGGATGGCTCAGTGATATAGTTGTGTTTAAAATACGATACTATGTGTAACCTGTGTTTTGTTGTCACTTGTGTGCTTACGGGAAAGAAGGCAATTCGGACCTTGAGAATTCTTTACAACTATGTTTACGTATGCAAACAATATATGTATTTAAATATTATGATTTTGAACCATTTGAAATGGATATTTTAAAACAGGAATAAATTTGTGGAATATGAATATGTGTGCATAGAAATAAGTTTTCATTGCTTATCTTTGTGTTTTGTGTATAATTGTATGTGGAGAAAAACGTGTCATCATCACTTCTATTTCTCAGGTATCGTAGGCTGGGCTGTACGCTCCCAGGAATGTCCACGTGTGGGCCTCGCCAGTCCTCCGCTCCTCGTCCTCAGCAGTCCAGCAGCCGTGGGCCGCGATGAACGGTCGCGCGGTGTTCGCCGTCAACCGGTCTCCGGTCCTCGCCTGGAACGTGGAGCCGCCGCAGCCCCTGCCCTACGCGGACATGCCCGCCGCGGCAGCCGCAGCCATCTCGCCCGCAGACCCTTACGCGAGGTGCTGGCAGAACCAGGTCGACGCCGGTAAGCCCATTCATTTACCACTACGGTTGCAGATTGCATTCACACAACAATTTATTGGATGCAACTGCTTATTTTATTTATATATTTTTTAAATTGGCACTCTTAGAAAAAAAAAAAATCTTCGAATCGATGCCCAAGTATCGCCATCTATTGTTTGAGTTCTTAACTGTCTTTGCCCCATTTACAGATTGTATCGTTTCCATCTGCACTAGTATTGAATCAATTGTAGATATTAGAATCTACTAATCATTTACTTCGCGAAATATGTTCAAAATGAACTTTCACATAAATGCTTAAAATGCTTTTTAAATAGATGACGTTTAATATAATGAATCTTACCTGTTTTGATGATTAATTCCTTTAGTCCTTTTTTTAAAAATTAAGAATTGTTATATTATTTTTAGATACTAAAATTAAATAATGAATATAATATAAATTCATTATAATGTAAATAAATACTACTTATAATATAGCATTTATTTCTTTCAATGCAGTTATGTGTAGCTTTGTTTTGAAAATCCTTTATTCAGAGTCATTCCTGACAATCTTTTTTTTATTATTCTGTTTTATGAACTATATAAATTTTTTTGTATGTATCACTTTTTTATAATCTTTTGTGCATTAACTTTGAAAGATTGGGGAAAATTATTTGATATTTTTATAAATACAGTTAGGAAAAAGATTTTTATTATAAAATATAGTTTTAATCCCAGAAAAATTTATATGTGGATGCAATTCTCTTAGAGCATATGTAGTTAGAATTGAAGTGTCAAAAATCAGAACTTGAAATTTTAGGGCTGTTTTCTTTAATAAAAAGTTCTTACATGTTTAAGAACTTTTTTATAACAGCCATAACTTATTCTTATTTTAATAAGATAACTATTTATTGTACAAGTACAAGGCAGTATGTTTTATTGAAATGAAAGTAGTTTTTAGGAAATTTTCCAACCATAGTAATACTTATAGAGGGTTAATTTTTGTTATTTCCATTTTAATTTCCTTTCCCCAACTTTATGAATGTTATTTCTTTGCAGAACTGCTTTAAATTTAATATTGGGAATGTATTGTGCACTTCCAAGTTTTTTAATTATTTGCATGTTTCTAATTTTTCTTTTTCAATTGACTTTCTACCAATCCACCTACCCCCAAAACACAATAAGGTTTAATTAAAAACCCATCTTTAAAAAAATAAATTAAAAAGTAATTAAAAAATGCTTGAAATTGTTTTTGAACAGAAAAATGTGATAAATTTACATGCTTTAAATATTTTTGTTAGTTATACTATATCATTTTAAACTTTTCAAACATAGAATTACATAAGGTTAAAGATTCATCATACAAACATTGTTAATATAAACAGTTGTTGTTAATATAATTGTTAATACATAATTGTTAATATAATTTTATAACATATTTTAAGCATTTAAGTTTTAGAAGATATTAAGTTGGTATCAGAGTCAGATGCAATATTTTTCTCTTTAGAATGCCCTATTTTTTCTTATCTAATAAATAAAAAAGAATCATAAAATTCAATATTTTTGTTCATTAGTATCCTTTGAAATAGATTTTTAATATATATGCTTTTGTAAAAAGGGTAGATTAAGCATGCTATCATTGATTATACAATAATAAATTAGTTATCTCTAAAAAACCTTGAAACACCTCCTTTTCTCTAAGAAAAAAAAATGCTATGGCTGTGTTTTTTAAGTTGAGGTTTAAAACTTATTAACTATATTAATGTAAAAAAATTTATTTACTTATAAGAAATGTTTTTGATTACTGTTTTGTAGGTTTCACATTTGTAGTTAAAATCTTGCATCTCTTTTGTTTTATAATTTTTCTTTATTTCATAATAAATTATTTCTAATTAAAGGTTCTGGCTTCTCATATTTTGGAGCTCTATATAACAATTCATTACCTCCTACGGCCTACCGTCTGCAACCGGGTTGTATGGCAAATCTTGGTCAGTTTTGGCCTCCAACTCCTCCACCTGATGGTAAACATTATTCATATATGTAAATCTATAGTTAGCTAGATTATATCTAGTTAAATAAAAAGCTAAAAGTTTTTCCTTTTACATCATCTAATTACTTGCATATTTTATTTATTATATAGGTTGTGGCAGATTTGACGGGAGTAACTTATATTTAGGGCCTCATGTTTTCAGACATGGTGAAAACATTCCCTCAAATCTCAGAAATTCATACCAAGGCTTGGGTCATTATTCCCATGTTGTGGAAGCTCCTAAAGGTACCCCCAAACTATAAATTCTTTAAAAATATGTATTATTAAGTTATATAGATGATATTGGAAAACCGTTTCTTGTCGGTTTTGCTTTTAAAAAAAGAAAGAAAAATATTAAGTATCTTAAATTCTGAAACTATTTTCTATCGAATAGATAAGCTAAATGGATTGTGTAGATTATTAATATAATCCTTCTGTAAAATTTGAGTTGTATACATTTTTATGCAAACATCAAGATTTGAATGTATATATTCGATTTCTACTTTTTATCTCCTATTATGAGACCAAAATATTTTTTCCAGATAAGAGCTACTTTAAGATACTTTCAAAAAGCCCATTTTTGCTTGATATACAATCCCCTTTTTGCTGTTAAATTTTTTTTTCTTCATACATTTACAAATTTTTCTTGGTTAAACTTTGTGTTTAAATTTTATAGTTTTTTATGTTGTATCTCTGTATGGTGTGTGTATGTTTGTTATGTATGTGCATGTGTGTTTGTTTTAGAATACGTAGTAATTGCATTCCTACAATTTGTATTCCCTATTTGTGTTAATAATTCAATACTGCAATCTATAAGTGAGGTGAATGAAATTTTGTTTTGTCAACATGATTTGTTGGGAACCACTGTTACACTTAATAAGATTTTAATTTGAATATGTGGTTTAATTCTCCAGACTTACTTTAAATTTAAAAAAAAAAAATCTATAATTATTCTGTTGCTTATAGAATTCCCTTATGATTTAATAATTATTTCAATCTATGTTTAGTTATTTTAACATAGATATTATTAAATCTAATTATGCTATGAAATTCTTTTAGAATCTAGCCAGAGAACTTTCAAGCGAGAAACCCCCATATCTCCGAATGTTAGTTCTTCTGGCCTATCTATAGGCTCATCTGTTTCAAAGTCTGAAAACTTAAATACACATTGTGTTGTTGATAGCAAGTTAAAGCCTCAAGTTACCATTTCAAGTACAGTACCTAAACAGGAAATAATTTCAGGTACTATTTCTTTTAACTTTAAAGGCTAGAGTAGTAAGGTGTACAATGTACCAATTTTCCTCTATCTATTGAAGTTTTAGAATTAAACCCACATTCACAACTGTTTATAGATTGTAAGCTATTGGAAGTATCATTCTACCTATTTAAGGTCTGAAAATATTTTTTTAGACGTGTATTATACTCAATTGTTATCTACAAGTATTCAAATAATTTCATCTTTTGTTAAAATTTTCAATTTTATATAGTTAAAATCTAGCAATATTAATTTTGATTCCCCCCTTTTTTTTAGTAATTAAAAAAAACTCCTGGGGGGGGTTTAGTTTTGATTAAAAAAAATTATCACAACTATATGCACTCTTTAGTTTAAAATTTTAGACTTCAGAATAAAGATGTATTAAATTTTCTGCCAGTTTAAGACATTTCTTGAAATATTCTATTTAATAAATCTGACATTGTGGTAAATGTTTTATTTTTATTTATAAAACTACAAAAACTATAAATTTAATTTAATTTTAATCTGTGTTTTCACTGTAGAATGCAAATCTAAAGTGATACCTCCTGTAGAGAGATCATTTTTAAAATGTCTGGTTACAAACTTCTGAAAATACTTTATTCTAAAGAATTTCATTTGAATTATTTTCTGATTTTATTTAAGTATTGTGTTTCTAATTAGTACCCATACAACTGAATTTCCCTTCAAGTCTCTTTTTGATATAACTAAATTGTTCATAATTTATCTTTAATAGAAGTAGGTAATATTTTTTAAACATTATTTGAATTGTAGCATTAATAAGGCTGTGTAATATATAACTGTACTAGGATATTGATTGTAATTTATCTTAACTTTGACATAGGTATTTAAAAAAAAAACTTGCATGGACATACTTATATGTAATATATTTTAATTACAGTACTTAAATTTTCATTATAAATGTATACTAAGGAAAATTTTTTTTTTTTTTAAATTTTGAACTGACCTTCAATTTCTTTTCCGTAGCCTCAACTTCAAGTCATGAGACATATTTATGTGCTCCTGATTCCCGAGGCAGCTCAAGTATGCATCCATCCACAGACAAAGCGTGTTTTTCACCACCATATTCATTGAAAAATACTATTAATTTCCATAATTCATCTCAGGACAGTTCTGCAAATAAAGGGAAAGCCCTCAATGGAAGCCAGGAAAATAATTGCAATGCCTCACCATTGAAGAACGTTTATTTTTCAAGTATTGAAAGTGAAAATGTGAACTCTATGCTCAGCAAAAAATTTAAAAACAGTGATGAACAATTTCGCTTTGAGCCCAAGAGTGTTCCATTAGATGTAAATAAATCAAAGAATTCACTCCAATCTACAAACAGTTATTTGTTGCATAATTCTTATTCATCAAAAAAATATGATGTACCATTGTCACAAGATTTTTGTAATATAAATTCAAACTGTAAAGTAAGAGCTGATAAACAAACAGATTGTGTGTTAGTTGGTGAGCAGCAATACAAACAGAAAAACAATGTTTGTAGGGTGAAGCCGGAAAAAAGTAATCATTCAGACTGTAAATACCAGAAGTCAGTAAAGAGTTCTAGTACACTGCCGATACCAGAGTACAGGACCTCTAGTGATGTGTTCAACATCCCTACCTCAGTTATGCCCCCCAAACTGGAGCCAAATGACAAATATTTTTTATCTAATTGTTCTTCCACAGTACCAAGCTGCATGACAAATTCATATGCTAACACTGGTCCCTACCTCTTGACTAAAGATTTCTCACCAGGTTATCGTAATATAGTGTATCCAAATTCATGTTCTCTTAGCAAACCATGGCATTTAAATGAATTGCCACTAATAAGCCCAGAAAGCTACTTCAAAGCGCCAGAAGCTGCAAAGCCTCCAGTGCCAGGTCCACCATACTCCAGTTCTGTAATGCATGAAGGCTTGATTTCGGTTGCACAGACAGCTCCACAAGACATTGATGTCATTCGCATGAATGGGAAGTTAGAGCAGGGATCTCAACCTTCCAAGAAATTATTCCATGAGAGCTCAGACGAGGATGAGGTGCAAATAATAAGTGTTCAAACAAAACAGTCTGCACCCTGTAAGTAAATTTTGAAAATATTGCCTTTAAGCATACTTGTTTTTAATTTTGTTTAATAGAGCTTTTTATAGAAAAAAACTGATAAAACTTTCTTGGTTTTCTGAAAAATGTAGCCTTGTAATAATTCATTTCACCTTTTATTCAGGAGAATGTGATTTTAAATAAGATATCTTTATTTTTTTTTTTCCCTGCTGAACTGTAATCTGAATTTATTAGAGAGAAATTAAATATCATAAAAGCAATTTAAGTGCCAGTTAGAGCTTTAATTTATTTACTGTTATGAGTTTTATTATGCATATGTAAAACAAGTCATTTATTTAATGTTGTGAATATGAATTATGGATAGGGTTATGAATAATGAAAACAAGAATTAATAGCTAGTAGGAAAATAATTTTCTTTTTAAAATTTTATTTTATATAACTATATATCGTTTAAAAGTTAGTTTGTTGTTTTCAAATTTCCAAAATAAATTCTCCATTTATAAAAAAATTATATAAACTTAAAGTTGAAATATTCATTCAATTGATATAAATTCATCTGTTAAAATTTCTGAAACATACATTTAGTTACTGTAAATAAAATCTATCTTTTCATCATTTGGTTATTTTATAGATAATCATTTTGTAGCTTTATATGTCAGTATGACTTCTGGGGTTTCACATACTGTTAATGTTTATTCCTAAGTATAGCAAACTATTAAGCCAAATCCTTTATAAATCTTTGGTTAAAAATATTTTATTTTGGCTTTTGATACAACATTATTAGAATCAAAAATTAAAATATCTTTACCAGTTTTGTCAATTTTTAATGAAGAAAGACATAAGACCTACACAATGGATTGTAGATGTTATATTTTTCAAAGTAGTGTTTTTGAAACCTTTTATCAAACTTGGATTTATTTATGTTAATACACTGACAGTATGAATGTAACTTTGTATTTGTCATAAAGTGAGTAATCATAAATTTGGTTTATAAATCTATTATTTTTGTATGTGTTCATTCATTTCTAAATATTTGTTCATTCATGAACTTATTGGTAAATTGATAGTTTTTTTAATTATAATTTTCAGCCAAAAATGCATCAAGGTATTTATCAGAATCTAAAAGCAGGCAGTCACCATCTGTTTCTGTTGTTTCACCCTTATATTTAAAGGTAATTTTTAGTACCTCATTATAATTTCATTGCATTCTTATATAAATACTTTTTAATGTCTTCCATTTTATAAAGCTGATTATGTGTAGTTATTTGAATACTTTCTATAAGAACTGAAGTATTAATTTTCTTAATATAGTACAAAAAGAAAAAAAAATTCTGTATTGGTATTGCAGACATGCCAACTACTCTGGAGTTGCTCCGGATAAAGGAGAAAATTTGATAACTCCGGAAACTCCTCAGATTGCTCCGGAAAAAAACAAAACTTTTGAACAGCTAAAAGATTACAATTCAGCCCTTAAATACAAAGTTTTGCAAAAAATACTGCTGAATATTACTCATTCCACACAGTAATAACGCATGTTAAATAGTTTTCAGTACTGTGTAAGAACCAAACTGTTTAGGTCAAATTTTGGTAGACAAACTCTAAAACCCCTGATGATAGAAAAATATAAATATTTTAATCAAGGTCAGTGTTGCAATAAAAGTACACTGTTCTGAAAAATAAGTTGCTAAAGCTAAAAAAAACTACTCATATATTTTTAAATGCATAAATTTTAATTTACCTTTTACATTTTACTATTGTGTAAATAATTTAATTTTAATTTAGAAACCAGTAAGATATGTACTTATGTATAATCTGTAATTAGCATGTTAAAATTTCAAACCACGCTGTTGCTCCGGACACAAGTGCCTGAAGTTAGCATGTCTGGTATTGTTTATATTCATAAATTTACCTGTTATTACACTTCTCATATCGACTTTATGTTTCAGACTGAAAAAGATGCAGATGATGAGCCAGAGAAAATCCCAGATAGTGTTTTTGAAGGGAAAGCAGATGATAAAGTTCAGTGGATCAAAACAGAACCTGTGCCTCCAGTTCTTGAGAAAGAAACGTCCGATTTACAAAATTCTCTGGATTCTGTAGCTGAAAAAGACCACCTCCAGTATTCTCCTGCAAAATCTTGTGAAGAAGAGTGTGAAAAAGTTGTCATTAAAAAAGAGGTAACACAGGAAGAAGAGCCTGTAAATGATTGTGATATTTCAGAAAGTGAACAAAAGCTGGTGATCAAAGTTGAAAATGTGGAAACGAAAAAAGATATTTCTGAAGATCTTGTATTACCTGAAGAAAATGCTTATTCAAATACCTCCAAAATGCCTGACCTTGTTGAAGAACATCATGTAAATGTGCCTAATACTGCTGATTTTAACGATAATCACAATCTTAATCTTTTGTTAAACACAATAGAAAAAGTTACATCATTAGAAAATTCAACTTTGATTGATAAACTTGAAACTGTGAAATCAGAACCAAATACTGATAATGAGAACTCTGATAGATCTCTTGAGAAATTCACAGAGTTGCCAAAAACGTGTGGTTTAGATTTATTATCTGTCATTGCTGGACAACGTTTAGTAACAGAGTTTGATGATGTATCTGAAAAGGATGATATCAAGTCAAACTATCCTCTTATCAAACAGGAAAGTAAAGATAGCTTGGAGCAGACTAAACCATTATGTGATACACCATCTAGTTTGCAGAGAGCGACTGTTTTTGAAATGCAAGATAGGCTAGTTGAGTTGCAGAAAAAATATAAGCAGAAACAAAAGGAGCTTTCTCGTCTGAAGCCAAAGAAAAGGTAAGAATTTAAGCTTGTATTGTTCATTAATCTTTTTATTATTCCCATAAGAATTCAGTTAAAAAAATTAAATTTCCTATTTTTGAAATTTAATCTTAAATTGTTCTTAAAGGATAATGCATTAAAATGCAATATTGCATCATATACAGATTCATGTCCAGTAATTTTGTAAATTGGGAAACTAGTAGGTAAATATGTCTGTTTGGTACAAACACAATAAGCTACAACATTTGTTGCATTTGAGAGGCAGTTTTATCATTCATTCTGCCATCTGATAATACAAACATTGCTTTTTAAGTTCTTTTACAGCTCAGAATGGTATTTAAACTTTAAAAATCTGTTTATTTGTACTGTAAATATTAAGGTGACCAATCTTCCTACTTTTAAAAGTTTTATCCTTTCGCAAGAAGTGTTCTAGATGTCTCCTTTTCATTATATAATACTAGATATCTTCCTTTTCAATATGTAAAAACTGATTGACAAATATGCAGCAAAAGTTGCTATTTTCAATTATCAATAGTAAACTAACAATTTTTGATAAATTAGTAGCCTTTTTATTGGCTTTTTACTCAGCTAAAATGTCCTCATTTTCATTAAAAAAAATGCTGGTCACTTTCAAATATTGTTTTGCACTAATTCTCTTACAGAACATTTTAGTTCAATTTCTATGACTTTTTTGTTCTTAATTATTTAATGTCATATATTTATTTGAAAGCTCAAAATGCATTTTGATGTTACTTTCAGATTTGCCAGTATATATTTAAATGGGAGAAAAAAATCAAAAGATTTTAATGATGTATCATCTGGATCAAATATGGACTCTTCCGATTTAAATAGTTCATTTGGTTCTGCTTCTGATGATTTGCAGATTATGGATAATGTATCTAAAGATGTTTCTAATGGAAATACATTAAAGGTATTTTATGAGCCATATAGAATAGTTAAGATATGTTTAGTTTTATGCTCTTAATATATATATATATATATCTGACAAATAATCAATAGTAGGGATGGTGAACTTCTGCAAGGCAAGTAATGTGCCAGTTAAGTTATGGTTTATTATTTTCAGGTCTCTGTGTGCCACTTGGTATTTCTTTTAAAAATCAACATTAAACATAATCTATATAAAAATGTTTAAATTAAAAAATTCTTTGTTTTCTTGGTACAATGTCAAAATCGCTTCTCTAATAGAAAAACTTTAAGTAACATTTATTTAAAAATTCAGTATTTGTATTATATACAGGGTTGGAAAAAAACCATGATTTTTTTTTTCTGATTTCTAATTTTAAACTATTGTTGTGTTTTTATATTTTTTGCAATATACATGGAATAGTTTGTTATAAGTAACAACTTATCTATCTAGTATATTCTACACACCGATTACCTAAAATTAAATACATAAATTTTAATCTAAATACATTCCATTATTTTGTAATTGGATGGTGCAAACTAAATAAGATGTAAATTTAAAGAAAAAATTAAATATTCATTTAATGCACATTATTAATTAAAAAACAAAAAATTCACAATTGTTTCAATAAAAACATTAGTTTTGATGTCGTATCCACTCCTAATTGGTTATGAAGGTTAGAATGAAAAATACCAAAAGAAGAAAACTGTCTTTCCATTCTAGCAGATAATGCGACGGCTGTTGTTATTTGGTAGACAAACTGGATTTCAAGTTCTGTAATATTCTCTTTACCCCCCATTACATAAAATGAATTCCACTAGTCATAACTAGTTGTACCTTCTCCTACTACATACTTTCTGATAACACATGCTATTTATTTATACTCATTTTCTGTGCTGACTGATTGCCAATTCTCCTGTCTTTCGAATTAGGTTTTAAGAGAAGTGAAAAAAAAATTATTTAAATCAATGATTTTTTTTTTTTTTTTTTTTTTTTTTTTTAAATCAACTGATCTAAATCATGCCAACCCTAATTATATAGAAGCCTTTTTTCATGTCACTTTTTTTCTTAAACATGATTAAAAAATTGAATTGTATGAATCTATAAAGGAGATGATCACATTCATTGGTACTCTTTGAAGTGTATGCATAAATTACTTTAAATGAATTAGTTCTCAAGAATAAAATAAAATAAATATCACTGTTCCATATCTCAAAACATCAGTTTTATATCAGACCAACTCATATTATAATATAATAAACCAAAACTAAACATTATGCTATAAGTTCCTACTATGATGCTATAAGTTCCTAAAAACTATGCTATAAGTAATTAAGTTTGTGTTCTCTTTATAATTTAGACCACTTGCATTATTCTCCATAAAATGTCAGTGTCCTCTACAAGGTGGGGGGGGGCAGCAGTTACCCTTATGTTATGCTAAAATGTTGTAATAGCACTCATTCTTGTTTTCATTTCTGAATCAATGTCAGTGGCTGCTGATCTAAGAGACTAGGTTATTTTTAAGTGCATGTAAGTGAATAAAAATAATTCATGGCATGTCGTAGGTTTGCCATCTCTGATCTGTATTATTTGCCATTTGGTAGCTCGTACAAAGAAAAGTTTATGGTAGTTTGTGCAGTTATTTTTTTCCTCTTTAAAATCTTTATTTGATCTGTTTTTAATCTAAAGATATAGAAGAAAAGGTTAACTTTTTAATATCTGAAATAGTTTTAAAATGGGTAGTAATGAAAATTTCTCTATAATATGTTTAAAGAATGCTATCTTTTACTTTCAAATTCAAAAAGTATTCTCTCTTTAATCTATTTTTGAGTTACAAAAAATTATTTCAGTGTCTAAGAGATTTTTAAAGCCTCTTAACTATTTGATTGTTTGAGCTATTTTCCTGTTTTATATAATTTGATTCAGATACCAAATTACTAGTGTTTCTATGTGTCTGAATTAGGTTTATTATTATAGGTGGAAAACAAAAACAATATCATTGAAAATAAAGGAACTAAAAGGAAGCTTTCCTTCAGAAAAAATAGTTCAGAGGGATTGCCTTCCATGCACTCAGAAAAGCGAATAGCAACTCGTAGTTCTTCCAGACATTCAGTGAAGCAATTGAAGTGCGATGAGGACAGTACATCTAATACTGAACAGTCTCGAAAAATTACGAGAAATTCTAAAAGTAAAGGATACCAATTGAGAAAAATGAAAGAATCGAGTGTGTCTAATTCTGTTGATGATGACATTCAAATTATTAGTATATCTGAAGAATCTAGTAAAAATAAAGAATCTTCCAAAAAGACTGTGACGGAAAATGAAAAGAATATGAAAGCATATTCCTTGCGTCATCTATCTCAAACAAATAATAAAAAGCAAGAAAATTCAAGTAATGTTGAAACAGGTGAGATAAATTAATAATTTGGTCTCTTTTATGAAATATGGGCACTCTCAAATTTTTTACATATTGATATACTTATATAATGTACACTAGTTTAAAAAAGAATTACTTGAATTTTTGTGATAGCATTTTATAGCAGTGTTCATTTCTGCTTTAAAGAGAGCATATTAACGGTATGTGTTATAATTTCAACTTTTGTTTATTAAAAATTTCATCACATGGTAGAAACTAATGAATTTTTTTCTCAAATTTATACATGATAAAACAAATTTATAAAAAAGGTTAAATTGTAGATTATTGAATTTTCTCATTTCTGTCTATATATTTTATAAATTTACTAGCTATATGGCCAACCAACATTACCCAGGTTTCTATACACCTTCCAGTATTCATCAAATACAGTAAAAGATAAAAAACCTGGAAATTTCTTTTTCTTTTTTGATTAGAAAACAATGGGGCACATATGATATATTTGCAGTATATAATGACTTTCAAAAATGCATATTACTTTGTCTTTATGTGAAATTTAAAAATTTATTTTACTTCTTTCATGCATAAGATATTTATTTTGTGCTCAGTGTGCATGTACAAAAATACTTTTAGATGCATAAAAGTAATATTTCTCTGTGTATATATATAATCAAAATATTTTGGAGAATAAAGTAGTTGAGCATGATTAGTAAAAAGAAAAACTTCAGTTCATTATCATACAAAAAAATATACTTATTTTCTCACCCAATTTTTGGCCATAAAAATAAATTGACGATTTATTTTAAGTTTTTACTAATTACGTATAAACTATTTAAATGATTCCCTGCATCTAATTACTTGCAAGCAATCTTATTTTGAGGAAAAATGATTCAAAGGATGTTTTAGTAATATAGAATAAATAAGTTATCTTATTTTCATCTGAATTATGTTATGAATTATCATCATTACACCATCATTTGAAATAACTTCGTAAAAATTATTTGTTCTTGTGTCTGCAAACTGCCTCTACATTAAAAAAAAAAAACTTAGTTCTGGAAAGGAGTAATTAAAATTTTTTAATTTAATTTAATTTAATTTTTTTTATGAAATTAAATTTACACTACTACTTGCATCTTTTATTTTAAAACATTAGTAAATCAAATTTTCTCCAAATCTGTCAAAAACTTACATTCATAATAAAGGACTAAGAAAAATTTTGTTTTTCATTTTATAAATATATGTATATAATTAGAATTTTAAAATATTTTATGAAACGGGACTAAATATTTGAAATTATATAAAGCTATTAACATTTATAAATAGTAAAATATTCTTAAAGTTCAAGTTAAATGAACATGTTATATTGTATTTAAAAAATCAAATCTTAATTGAAATATTTCATTATTAGATGAATTTTAATTTACATATATATGTATATTTTGTTTTACAGCTTCATGTACAAAAACAATAACTAGCAAAAGAAAGTCTGACAATCCTAAAAAGTACATGCCATCTAAGCAAAGTAAATTAAGTGGTAAGATATTTATTAAAACAAATTTTACTTAATATAAAGACTTAACTAATGTAATCAGTTTTATACTTTAAAGGGTTTGTAATTATGTCATAGAATTTAAAGTGTTTTAGACTATACTTTTGATTTTTTTTTTCTAATTCTAAATTCATGTTTTAAAAATTTAATTTTAAAAAAAGCCAGCTTATATAGTTTTTATTCCTATTAAACAAGTTATATGGAAGTCTACATTTCAATTTATTTTAATCAGCCTTTTATTATTTATTTGTTAGATATTTGCTTTCTGTAGCACAAGATATGCTTTATTGTGATAAAGAATATTCTTTTAATTTTCTAGTCCTATGTTTTTCATAATCTTAAAAATTGCTCCAAGTATCTATTTTATAATAAATGTTTGAATGTATTCATCAATTTGTACGAAGTTTAAAAATGTTTTATTTATAATCTGTGTCATATTTATAGAAACCATAATTGCAAAGCATTTGAGAAGCAGAATATTATTTGATACCTCTGGTTCTATGTCTGATGATGATACGAAGGTAAGTGGAAAATTTGAATGTCTAGGAACTATATTTTATTTTATGAATGTTGGTTTATGAGTTAATCTGTACTGATTGAATTCATTAAAGGATGGTGGTGTACCTGAAGAATTATATGATGCTTTGATGAAATGTCATTTAGAAGATCAAAGCAAGAAAGAAACATCTGGCCAATCTCTGCAATCATCTAGCAGTCCTTTAGCTTCACCTGGTATGAAAATGGTTTATTTAATAAACACTTCTATTCTTTCAAAATATACATTGTATTCACTATTTCATAGTTGTTTTTTATAAACTTAAAGCTTTTCAGTGTGCTATTTGGAGTTTTTATATTATTTTGAATGTGAGGACACTTGCTTTTATCGCATTCAACACCACTAAGCTGTAGATACCTACTGGCCATCTTTACTATGGGTGCACCGTATAGGTCAGGGATGGGCAAACTATGGCCCATGGGCCAACTACAGCCTGCCAGAAGGTTTTTATCAGGCATGCGATAGAATTTTAAGTTGCTGGTCTGAGGCAAATTAAAAGAAATATATATTTCTACATTATATATCATCTCCTTTTCTACTTTGCTTAAATATTATATCCCAAATCTATTATCTCATGCCCAGAAGATCAGCGGTATATTTGCTTCTTTTATGTGAACAAGTGTTTTCAACTTTGAACTTTAGAAAGGATAATTTCAGAAGTAGACTGACAAATGAGCATTTAGCATTGTTCCTTAAAATTAGTACATCTTACTTTGAACCTCAGTATAAGGAACTTTTAGAAATGAAATCCCAATTTCATTCATCTCATTAACATATTTAAACCGTTAGGTACTTGTATATTGTTTTTAAAATTTTAGAAAATTTATCTTGGCCCACCAAACTTATTTTCTTTCAATTTTTAACCCGTGGCCGAAAAAGTTTGTCCATCCCTGGTATAGGTAGCCAACATTACTCCCCAAGAGAACTTAAACAAAAGTGGGTCCTCGTCATTTAGAAACAGGGACCAAGTAGAAGACCCTCAGGCTGCCTGAGAAGACCCTCAGGCAGTAGAACCCTCAGTTCATTGTCACCACTGAGGTATCATTAGAGAACTCAGAGAACATATTAACACCACAAACCTGTTTGTATGTGCCACAGCTGCTGTTAATAAACACGTTGGATCTTTGACTGGTTCATGCCTTGAACTCGCAACCCTCTAGATACAAGATCACTGCGTTTGTCAACTAAGCTACTGTTGCTCCTGGAGTCTGTATATACATCAGCATAATTATTTTTTATTCAAACTCTGCACCTAGAAAACATAACACTTATCAGTATCTAGTACCCATCTGACAAAATTTTGTGTACTTCAAAGGTTTTAAAATTGGTTAAACACAAAATAGAATTAAAGTTTTACTTTATTTATTCCTTGGAAGTTTTATCTCTAATTATAATTTTACTCTCTAATTTTATTTAAAATAATTAGTTATGTAAAATTTGCCAAAAATTTTACTTATGTCTCCATATTCATGTTTTATTTTATGTTCTTAGATCCAAACAGATTGAAATTGGAAAATTTAGTGGTAAAGCAGCGACTCTTAGCTTTGGAAGATGGATTATTCTATGCTGGGTATATTAAGGAAGTCCAGGCTTCTGACAGGTATAAATAGTTTAATTCTGAAAATTTATTTATGGTGATTATCTCAAATTGGCTTTATTCATTTGTCTTTATTTGTTCTTAATAATATTGTTTTCAGGTATGGTATAGCTCTAGATGGACAAAGAGGAAATAGACTGCATATTTTCACTCAAGAAGAATTGCTCACACAAGCAGTAAGTTTCCCAGATTTATTTGATAAGTGTTGTATAGAATTCAAATGTTAACAGCAATCACTAGACAGGGTGTACTATTGAAAGCCATTTAAAAATTTCCTGATATTTGCATGAAATTTGTAATTTCTCCCCTAAAAAAATTCACAATATTAATATATGCAATTTTTTCAATATTTTAAAAAATAATTTTTAAATATAAATTTATATTTGAGTAATATAAATTTTAAGATAAACAAATAAAATCTAAATACATTTAAAATTTAGAAACATACTTTCCTGTCTTTGGAGTGTTCAGGATAAAATAAACGATAAACAGAAGATTTAACCAATTTCATTTAAAAAATTTCAAGCTTTATTTATAGTTAAAAAGTGCATCCTAATGTATTGATTAAAAAAATGTTCAATATTTTAAAGATTCAATTTGTTCCTTGATAGTGCTAATTTTCTTGTTAGCTTCTTGTTTGATTATTGACATCTTTTGTTTTCATTGTTATTTATTTTTTCCTTTTGAACTTCAATTGCTTCATTTTGTAAAGATTTATTTTTGTTTTTTCATGTTTTCATTTAATAGTGAATAAGCATTTTAAAAAGAATGCACAAAATGTCTTCAATAAAAGTTTTTAGTTTTAACTGGCAGAATTCATTATTTTATTTTTTATTATTATTATTATTATTAATGAGAAAATTTTCTAATTTAAATTATATATCACAATTTCCTCGATATCCAGAATTGACAAAATTCCCTGTTAATGACCAGTTTTAACGATTTTTTCCCTGGTTGCTGGACATTCTGGTAGTTTTTTCCCTCCCCCCCCATTTTCAGTGTGCTCCTTAGCACTCTTTATTTGTCTTAATGTAAAATTACTTGTTTGTTTCTTAACAGTGTGTTAGGATAATATAAAAGGGTTGTATTGGTATTATCTTATGCATACCACTAATTTTAAAATTTTTTCTTCCCCAGATTGTTGAGTCAAAACCTCTGTCTTCAGAACTTCCAGAAGGCACCAGGGTGTGTGCTTACTGGAGTCAACAGTATCGGTGTTTGTATCCAGGTATTGTAGGGAAAGGTATGTATAGATAATTTTTCTATCTTGTAATTTACAAAGTTTGTAAAAATAATTTTATGTGCACTTGAAGAAGCATCTAATAATTTGGGGAGGACTTCTTGTGAGAACATAATTAATAGTATTGTAATATTTAAATCTTCAAATTTTTCTTATTAAAAGTTTTGTCTTAGAACTTTTTTGTGTTAAGTACATACTTTTTGCTAAAGATATTGACAGAATTAAAATTTACTGTGGTATGAGATCTAAGTAGATTAAAATTGTAAATGTATCATATAAAGGATAGGATTAAAATGTTGCATTACAATATTTTTGTTTGCAAAATTACATGAAATTTCAATGTAATCAGGCATACTGAGATTTTAAAAAATGTGCAGTGAAACCCGCTTAAGTTTTCCAAGGACCTAACTCATTAAAACTTCTTAAATGGGAAATCATGCAATAAGCATTATTTATGCATATGTGTGTGTGTGTGTGTGTGTGTATATATATATATATATATATATATACACACACACACACACACACACAATAAAACCCTCTTAAGTTTTCTAAGGGAATAGAAAAAGAAAACTTCTTAAACGAAATTAGTTTTTTTAAAAACAAAATAATTACATAGATAATCTAGAGATTTTTTTTCTTTATAAAATAATATATAAACAAGAGGTTTGGTTTTTCTCAAAAATTTACATTTTTTGCATACTTAAATCAGCTAATAAAGGAAAACAACATAATTACCTTAGAATATCTTTAATTCAGCTAAGAAATATTGCTTTAAACACCACTGGAATCGATTTTTCAGGAAAAATCTGTTACAGTTTTTTGTTGTCGTTTTTTTATCGACTTTTTATTTTTAAGTCCAGCTATCTCAAGCTTTTAAAAATTTCTTCAGTCACATTTTAAATAAAAATGACAACAATCGTTTTCAGCCATAAACATTGACCTTTACAAACAGAAAAAGATGAGAAAAAAGGGTAATCAAAAGGCAACTATACATGCGTTCTGTAAGTAAACTTAGAAATGAAAGAAAACTTTTTAAGCAGGAAAGAGTTTGGAATGAAATTTTATAAACTGGTTATTTTAACATTGTATGAATGGGGGGGGGGGAATGAGTACTGAAAATATAAACTTCTCAAATGGGTTGTACTGTATTTTAAATACTCTTGCTAAAATTATGTTTGTAAACATTTTAATGCATGTTTTTAAAGATGTTTTCTTGCCACATTGTGCAATAAGTTAATATTTTTGAAGTGAATGTTAATTTTTGTGTTTGGACTTTGTTAGCTCCATGTCCTAGTGCTGATTGGTCTGAGCCAAGGGTTTTTGTTCTCTTTGATGATGGAGATTCTGGTCAGATTCCCACTAAGAACATCAGGCTAATACCACCAGACATAATTCCAGGTAAGAAAACATTGCTCATTTTTCAAATGGCAATTAAAATAATTTATTATGAAACAGTTTCTCTTCGAATTTAGGATTGTAGATTTAGTGATGTTTACCAAATAAGCTTTTTCTCACACTATTTTTTTTCTTTCAAACTAGGCATGTTCTAAAATTGTAACTATTTAAAATAGAAGCTTTTTTTTATATCCATATTTAAAATTATATTTTGATTTTTTTTTAATATTAGTTTAGGTTATCTTGGTAAAACATCTTCTGAGCAATTTTCTCAAACTATCAATAAAGCTTTATTTTAACCTTTTCATGCCAATGTTCCCATATGGGAACATGGAATTTAAAATTTTTCTTAAAAACTAAGTAACACTAAAATTGATTTTTAAAAAATTTTAATCACAGACATGGTGTATGATATTAATAATAGTGTTCTAGATATAAATTCTGTATCATACAGAAATTCATTATAAAAAATAAAAAGTTCACTAGAACATTTTTCACATAGCATTGCTGACAAATTCTCCAAATCTATGAATTCAAATCAGATTTATTCAAAAAATTTATCTGATACCATAAACTTTTAGTTTAATGGAGAATAAGAAAATCAGATATGGGAATATAAAGAAATATGCCCTTTTAAAGAAAAAAAAATCTATGTTCCCAAAATGAGAACATAACACCCCCCTCCCCCCTTCCTGATCTTCAATCATAATGCAGTGTTTAAAAGGTTAATATAAGCCTGCCTTGCCTGCTAGGTTACATGCAGGCATGAATTAAAAAAGAAAATCTGTATACAAATAATAATAAAGTTTGTATTTGTGGTAATATCACATTTCATAATCATGATTTTTTTTTTAAATGTTTATAAAATATATTTATCCATTTACATTAAGGTATTGTGAATTAACTTTTGCTCATTATTTTCCTATCTGGCTGAAGAATTTGTTTGATATTAGATCTGTTTGTCAGTAGTTATTTGTTCCAAAATAGAAACATAAAATTTTGATTTGGAACCTGTAATGCTAACTTTGAGTATTGATAGTAAATGTTTGTTGAAATCATTAATAAAGATTGATATCATCAAATATTTTGAAATAACAATCAATACTTGTAAGTTTTAAATGATGAATTCTATTTTTAACTTTTTAAAAGTTGTTTATTTTGTAGTATTTAATTTTATTTTGCTCCTCTGCAGCTGAGAATGATCAAGATAGTGATAGTCCACAAGAATTCCCTTTGAATTCTACTGAAGTAAATACTAATGCTCAAGAACATCAACCACGTAGGCTGCGCTGTTCAACTGCTAAATCTTCCCCAGTCAAAGAATATGGTGAGCACTCTGTTTTTTTTTTCCATAAAAGGCTTTTGTAATAACTAAACAAGGTATATTTGAATACTGTGTATTTTCAAATATAAGCGCTTCTCTGTAATAGCTTAATTGGCAACTTATTTTCAAAAATTTGCACCAAATTAAAAACTTGTATAGAGTTGAAATGGGGGAAAAAAATCTAATGTTCAAATAACATTGCCAAGAAGCCAAAAATGTTGCCAAGCAGGTGAAATAGGAAAAATATTTTCAGTTGGATTGCTGTAATGTATTGCTAATGCTTCTCAAACCTGACTGATGGTGGTGTCCAATTTATGTACTATAGAATGATCACTTACACCTCGAGACAAATACAAAGACATCGCTTGCCAAATTTCAACAGTAGTTATTGACCATAGACAATGTGATCAATTATATTTTTACTTTAATGCCATATGACAACAGTTTCAGCTCTGATAATCATGTCTAAAAGTAGCACTTTTCTTAAATTTCAGCAATGTAGCCGAAAAAAAATTGAAAAAGGGCTATTTTGGGGTGATTTCTCTCTTTATTTCTGCATACATAAAAGTACTTTTTTTTTTTTTTTTTTTTTTTTAAAGATTGTCTATCTCTGCATACTACTGCTATTTTGGTGCAATTATAACAAAGGTAAAAGTCATAACTGTTCAGTTTATTTTTGCCAATTTTGTGATTTTTTGTCATTAATGGTGAAGAATGCCTCCAAAAAAGGATTTATACTACATATGTTCATGGATCTATAAATCGATCCACACATACACATACACTTTGTAGGCCTGAAAAAAATCCCAAAAATTTTTTGGCTTTTATGCGAAAATATATGGTATATCAATATGTCTCATAGGAGTTAGGAGGTTCAGTAAAATTTTAACAGCTATCATTTTAAGATCATTAACAACTTATTTTCAACTTTCTTTTATTTTGTTTAATTGTATCAACTGATTTTAACAATCCTATTGAAAAAAAATGGCCCAATATATATTTAATTATTCATAGAAAGAAATGAATTAAGAAGGGCAGTTTTGTGTAATTGTTTATATTTCTCTTCACTCCAATACTTAATATGGGATGTAGCCTTATAATACCAAAGCCTATCTAAACCCTCAGAGGTTAAAAAAAAAATATGGTCAATATTATCAGAATTAAGTCAGTATGTATTTTATATTTTCTTATTAAATTTTGACTGTTTATTAGTTTATTACTTTATAATATAATAACTTTTCTGTAATATTATAAAAGTTTATATCATTAATGCATATGCCATTTTTATTATACAATTTTGCTATAAATTCAGTACATATATTTAATATATACTGTCTTTCTGTCTAAGGGTGTGTGTATGTAAGAGAGGAGAGGAAATTATTTGAAATGTCCTCCATCCTTCCCAAATGTATTTCAATATTATTAGTCTTGACTTCATCGCTTCTTAAATCTGGACTTAAAATCCAATTGTTTCTGAAGTAAACTCATGACTTGCATTTTTTCAGAATAAGAGGGAAAGAGAATGTTATAATTCAGAATAAGAGGGAGAGAGAATGTTCTGTAAAAATTAAATTTTATTTGTCAATTACTAAAGTTGGTCTATATTTTTAAAATTCTATCAGTAGTTTGGTCAGTATTTTTCCAGTGTTAGTCAAGTAAAATCTGTATTTTCAAGCCTGTGATTAGCTTTCAACCCTGATTTAATATAGATATTACATTAATCAAGTGTATAATTAATTTGTGGTGTGTTTTTATTGATAAGGTTTTTTCCTTGTTTAGATACAAGCAATGAAAATGAATCCAAAGACTCAAGTTGTGCCAGCGTGAATGATTCTTCATGTGATGACAGCTGCTTCATAGAGTACTCTTTATCCCCTAGTCAAAACTGTGAAAATTACTTAAGGTTAGAGAATGGCAGTTGTTCTTTCTCAAATGATGCGGAAGCCGTCAGGCTCGAAAAGAGACAGAGAAAGCGGTCGAAGCGGAAAACGAGCTATCGACTGAAGCATGAGGAGACAAAAGAGAAATACGAAGCCAAAACGAAACGTCACAAGAAATACAAAGAGAAGCACCGCAGGCATCATCATCACCACCACCACCATCGCCACCACCATCACCACCACCATCATTCCAAGAAGCATAAACATAAGAAGAAGAATGGGAAGGAAGGCAACTTCATTCCATGCAGATCTTTCAAAATGGATGCTGAAGCTTGCACAAACCATGTAGAGCATTCCAGCACTGTCAATCTACCTCAAAATGAAAACGATAGAGTTTGCTAAAACTTAATTTTGGGATTTCCTTTCTTTTATTGCAAGTTCTAGCTTTATGAATGAGTGTGAGAGTGTTTGTATAAGAGGCTGGTGTTGTAGAGTTTGTTTATGTTAAGTTTCTTTAAATATCTATGAGTTTTCTCCTGACTGAGCTTTAAATTTGTTTCACCAACTTTGATATATAGGGCTTCCTTGCTTGTATGCATCAAAAAAAATACATAGAATCAAAATTTTTATGATATGCTGCTGAAATAGAAGCAAGAACCTTTAAATTGATTTTTGTGTTTTGAAATTCTTATCTATTCTTTGTATTTTTATAACGTGTTTAAAATTGTAAGAGTTTTTTAATGCTATGAGTTTTAATAATGTTTTGAGTATTGTTACAAAAATGAAATATTATGGAACAGGCAGCAATTTAACAAAGTTTTGGTGAGAAACATTCATCTTGGTCTTCATCTAATCTTGTTTTTGTTTTTCTCTCGAATTTTAATCATAAAAAATCTGTTTCTTAGTCTTCAAAATGATTTTTGAATTTGAAAAGCAAGTTGTTCAAATATTCAAATTGAGAACTTTGAAAAATTGAGTTATACTTAATAAAATTGTAGATATTTCAAAAGCATTTTTTTTCTAAAAAGAATTCATATGCTGGAAAATAATTAGTAGTGGATGAGTGTAAACTACCTTATTAAACCTGTTTGAATATCCTACCAAGAGTGTAGTGTACAGGAGAATGAATATGGGTGCAATTATATTTACTCCTATTCTAGCATTTGCATGAAATCTGTGGGATTTTTCTCTTTGAAGAGAAAGTACAAGTTTATATTTGAAAATAAATGAATAGTTAATATATAATGAAGTTATGTTTTCATTTACATGTCATTGAATCAATTTCTCAATCTTGAAATTGGAATGTGTTTACCATCACTGAAAACTCACCGAGTGAATATGAACCATCATTTGTTAGTTTGCTGCCTCTCAAATGTGTGCAATTTCTGTTATTTAAATTTCTCAATTGCAAAAAAAAATGTATTTGTTACATTTTAATAACTGTTGTTTTTCAAGTTTTGTTCTCTTAGCAGCAATCAATCTTTCATGTTTGACACAGCATTGAAAATTGTCCCCTGTTATTTATTATTTGTGACTTTTGCAAGCTTGGGCGATGATACCCCCTAGAAATACGTGATTGTGTTTATTTATTTGGAAAGCTAGATGCTTTTTGGTTTTTGTGTGCACAAAATGTCTGATGTGCCAAGAGCCTAATTATGATTACATTTTTGCTGCTCCATATATGACTCGATAGTTTGAAGCTGCCATTTTTCGGAAAGATTATGCTATGCACATAACTGTACATAGCAAGATGAATATTGTACATAGTTCTAGCTTAGGCTAGAATTCTGTTTGAGTTTTATGCACTTGTATTTTTTCGCTGAAATTTTAGTTATTTTTCCTGTATGTATTTGAGATGATGCTATACCCTTTTATAAATGTGTATAATGTACAGTACAAGTAAACCTCTTAATAATTTTATTTTTTACTAAAGAAATTCAAATATATATGTCACTTTCAGTTCTGTAAATTTTATGTATTATAAACAATAAACCTCAAAGTATGTGGCTTTTTTAATTTGGAGAACTTTCAATACTTAAGAATCATACCATTTGCTCAAAGAAAAAAGAATGATGCATTGATATAAACAGGGGGGGGGATGATTGTGCTCCAGGGGTACCTTGAAATTTCAGGTTTTATCAATTATCTTTCCAGGTTTGGGAATAATATCTTCCAGGTTGAAAATTACACCATGATAGTTTAAACTGATAGAAGCTAAAAAAAAATTTAAATAAATTAAAAAGACTTTGTCAAACTATTGTTATTGCTTGTGTTTCATGTTTCAACTGCAAAGCAAGCATTCTACTACAATCAGAATTTCTGGTCTTCATAGAATATAGAATAGAAGAGGTGATTAGGTAAATTATAAGCTTTGAGCTTTGAACGCATAATGATTGATTTGCATATATATAGGGTTGCAAAGACATGTTCTCACAACTCTTCTGGATGTTTGAGGAGAGAGGGGGTGATATTTTACTTCTGTGTCTGGTGGTGTTTAATCCAGAGTTCCCACAGTCCTTAAGAACTCCTTAATTTTAGCTTTCAATTTTAAGGGCCCTTAAAACTACTTAATTTTTGTCAAAGGTCCTTAAAAACTCCTTAATTTTAAAATTGGAATGCAATCCATTGATGCTATCCGTCGTTGTCACATGATTTGCTATCAGTTTTCGTCACTCTCTCTGAAATTTCTGGTTTCGTAAGCATAAAGAAAATTCTCAAATACATATGTTTTTGGTGTATTACTGTAGTATTTCAAAATTCCTTTCCTTGATATTCTTAAATTATGACCTTTACCCTTTTCTAATAGCTAACAGTGTTGCAGATTTTAATTAAACGAAGCATGAAGGTGGAAGGTTTGTAGATATTTCAGTTACTTATGGAAGTTTAATATTCCTTGCATTGAATGTAATAGAGAAAAGTCTCAAACTTTTTCCTTTCCCAGGCAATGTTGGACATAATCAGCTAGTGTGTGTGTATTATATATATATATATATATATATATATATATATATATATATATATATATATATATATATATACACATATATATATATACATATATATATACACATATATACATACATATATATACATACATATATATATATATACCTATATGTATATATATATATATATATATATATATATATATATATATATATATATATATATATATAGAGAGTCATTTTTAAACACTCAGAAAGTATTATTTATAATGTATTTTATTGACAATTTATTTATAGTTTGATCACTAAAAACTTTAGATGTACATTTTTCAAAATCAGTTATTGTCAAAAAGATTTATCTTATATTAATTTTCAGGCATTTAAAATTTAATTCTGAAATATTGTAGAACATTTATTGAACATATGTTGCCTGATTCATAATCATTAAAATATGTTCCTCAGGAAATAGGGTGGGTATATGACATTATGCTGTGTATTTCAAATAGGTCCTTAGGAAGTCCTTAATTTTTGTTCTGGGAAAAGAATGGGAACCCTGTAATCTAGCTTTTATCAGAACAGATTTATCGTAAATAAAATGTATTTGATAATAAAGATTTAAAAATCCAATGCTAATTTGCATCTGAGAGCGAGATTCGTTAAAAGAATTTTGGTAAGTTTTACATTTTAATCGCTAAAATTAAACCAGTCACTGTTTTAACTTACTAACAATTAAAATACTGCTTGAAATTTACTAACAGTGCATTGGAGTATATTAGTAACATGGAATTATTTGTTATATGTGATTGACTTTTTTTAGGTCTGGATTTTTGATTATGAATGATATAAATTTCAGTGTTTTTACGTAGCCCATCACCCCTGCATAAAGTCAAGATGCAGTTTGATGAGGGGAAAATTATAAATAATGGAATTTGCTTATTAGGCTATTTTTACAATAGAGGTAGATTTGTATTTGATATAATTAAAATATTTTTAAAAATATGTAAGCACATAACAAAATTTAAATGATAAGCATACTTATATATATAAATTGGCATCAGTAAACTTTTCACAAAATATAGGCTAATTTGTTTTTAGTGGAACAATTCTTTATTTTAAAAAAAGCAAATTTTAATTTTTTCTTTCACTAGAAAATTCTAATTAAAAATTAATTTGAATTAATAATTTTTCAATTAGATTTGATTCTAGAAAAATATAATTAACCTAAATTTCAAACCTAATATCTATTTAGCAGAATCAATAAGATGTTAAAATTATAAAACTATGATTTACTGAGTTTTAATTTTTTTTAAAAAAGAAATTTATATTTTTTACAATATTCCAAATTTTTAAAGTTATGTTTACAAAACTGATAAAACTAATATAGCCTCTAGTCCAATAATGTCACTATTTTAAACAAGTGAATGAGTTCATTATTTTTAGCAAGTTCAAATGAATATAATATTTTCCAAAACCGTGTGAAGCATATTTTATAGATTTTCTTTTATAAGTCGGTTCAATTTCTGCTGAAATGATAGATTTCTGAGTTTTCAAATCTAAAATTAGATCTAATTTTCCTCTTAAGTACAAAATTCAGTGTTCTTTTTAAAAAAAAAAAAAAAAAAATTTTACAATATTAAAAACATATACATTCTTGGTCATCTGTATGTTCATAAAATTAAATCAAAAGCCGTAAATTTTACAGATAATACACTAAAGTTGGTAGATATGTATAACCATTAAGTTTCGAAGTGACACTATGTGCTTTGTATAATACTTTGCAGGGCATGAAGGGTTGCACATTGGGTAGTAATAGTATTCATTTGATATACAATCTGGTTCTTAAAATTTACAAAGTTCTGAGTACTTGTATATAAAACTTTATAAAGGATTTGAATAATTACCCAGTTCAGGGCATCTTTACAATATGTACTTCTATTATTTTTTAAAATTTGTTGGATTATTATTTGAAAAGCTTTGTGGTGTTTTAGAAAATTAAATATTTTATCAAGGAATTTACAAAACTAATAATATTTTAAAAACTTGCTGTAAACGCTGCCAAAGCTGGAAGTAGTTCAGCCTAATTCAATTTGCATTGGAAAAAACAAAAGTGTTGACAGCAGAAAACATTTCAAACATGATTTTACATTTGTTATCAGACGATCTCTGAAATATTACGAGTTCAAACCAGTGCTTACAAAACAGGGTTAACTAAATCATCAAATGTGCATTTAAAAAATGAATCATGGACAGACTTTAGCTGACACTCAGTATAAAATGACCAACAGCAAAGGGTGTTTTTTTTTCTTGCTAGAGTGTGTGTGTGTGTGAGAGAGAGAGAGAACAACTTTTATTAGTTTCAGTGGGGAAGTTTAGGAGTCTCAAATTTTCCCCGTCCCTGTCAACTCTTTCTGACTCTTTTTTTTTTTTTTAATTTTAATTGGCTTTTAAATTTCCTTTAGAAATTGGTTGAAAATAATTTTATTTTTTGATTACCAAATGTTCACCAAACAATTATGGGGCTGCCTTGTGCTGTTTAAATCCAATCAACTTGATTGGATTTAAACAGTAGGCTTTAGTCTTATTAGCCCTCTTGTAGCAAAATAGTAGACCATCAGGGTAGCAACCAGCTAGCAGCAAAATACACTCACTTTCAAAAGTTAAGCACGAATATGTAAAATGCAAATAAAAAATCAACAAATACTGCTTTGATTGACAAAATTTTGTCAGGAAAGTAGCCTATATATATATATATATATATATATATATATGCATAAAACAAAATCAATAATTATATACAGAAATGAGAACAATATTAAATTTTTGTAAGTTATCAGATAATGACATACTGGAAACTTAAACAGAATTATGTATAAAATGAAAATAAACAGCATAAAATGAAAAAAAGGACATTAATTGGGTATGTGATCTTTCCTCATCTGTATACAAAGTTTTAAGTGGGCAACCACCGCAGAATCAAGCAATCGCCATTCTTCTTGTAGAGCAATTTCCAGCTCAATAAGAGTGGCTGGAAGTGGGAAACATGAAGATACAACACTGTCGAGAGCATCCCAAATATTTTCAATGGGATTAAGGTCGGGCGTATATGCTGTCCACGCCATACGCCCAATCCCTCTCTTCAGGAAGTCATCGACGATGTCACCTCCATGGGGACGTGCGTTATCGTCCATTAAAACAACATTAGAGCCAATTGCTGCAGGGTAAAATCTCACAGTGGGTTCTAGGACTTCATCTCAATACCGGACAGCCGTCACAGAATCCCGTTTAAATATATGCAGGTCGGTGCGGTATCCTAACGAAATCCCTGCCTACACCATAATGCTTCCTCCTCGAAATGCATGATGTTCGGTGATGTTTTGGGGCTGAATGAGTGCTCCTTGTGACCAATGAATGCTGTAACCATAGATGTCACACGTGTGGAGGTCCCTCTGCGATTCCACTTGGCTAAAATAGCAATATATTGATCTTCCGCTTGGGTTGTAACCCTTGGAAGACCGGCTACAGGACTTCGGACAACTGTCTGTGGTTTCGACTTGTTTCCATAAACGTGAAATTACAGAATGATGAACGCCGAAGAAAAGAGCAACATCTGTGATCGATTAGCGTGCTCAGAATCTTTCATTCGTCTTCAGAAAGTCATTCAAACACGTATGTCTTGAAAACAAATTGTACAAAAGTTTTAAAAACTTTCTATCAGCACTTACAATTAACTTCTATAACCCTTCATAAAGCTGGCATCTTATAAGACTGCCCTTTTTGCATATTTCTTGACATGACAGCGCGATTGGCTATTAACTAACATATTTGCAGACTTCCATCTACCTCTGCAAATAATTGTACTCCCTTCAATTCTGATTGGTTTCCGGAAATTAGCATTTTCGTGCTTAACTTTTGGAAGTGAGTGTATCAACTGCAAGAATCTAAACCTGATATTTTAGAGAGCTGAATCCAAACTGCTTTAAAGAAATGGTACAGTGTATAAATGCAGGCAATTTTATATTTCAAGTTTGAATATTTGGGCTGGTGATGCTAGATAGTAAATGTCTTTCTATGAAAATTTGGTCTTCTCAAGATTATATTCTTTTGAACAAATTTCAATTATCATTAAATTTTATGTGTATGTACACTATTTTGGGTTCTAACTAACTTCATTATGTAAGTTATTAAACCTCAAAAATACTTGTAATTTTTTTTCCTTTTAAATCTTAACACTTAAAACTTAAAATTCTGCTTATGGCTGACTAGTTTTTATATTGTGGTTTGTTCAGAGTAGGATTAAATACTAAGATGAAGTGCTTTAGGAGGATGTCTTTGTATCTTTCGTGGGGACATTTTGACTCCTCTGTGGGTAGTATCTTTTGCATCGTTCTGCATTTCCGTCAAATGATGTGAAACCCATCGAGATGCAATTTTTTCTCATGCCCAGGCTTTCTTTCAGAGTGTGCAGCACAGTCTTATGCTTAAATCCTGTCTGTCGGGTCAGCTCAAGTATCGTTAGGCGTCAATCACTGTTTATTAGTTCGGCAACAACATGCACTTCTGCTTCTTTGACACTAGGGACGACCTGGCCGATGCATGTCTGCCCCATTTTGGCGTCCTTCATTGAACGCTTTTACCCATCTTGTTACAGTTCTGTAACCTCTTGAAGCACTAGATGACATTGTCGTGCTGTACTATCTCTGGCACATTCAGTTTTTATCCGACTTCGTTGTTCTTGTTTTGAAAACATCCTGACAACACTTACTTTAGTGCGCAATCTAATACAAGGATCGGTACTTCCCGTCACTCCGCATGCGCATGACATAGGAAGTACGAGTCTTTTTGCTGAGAGGTACGGTAGGTATGTAGATCCCGAATGGTATGCCCCATATTCTTTGGTGTTTTTACATCAGTGTTGCCGCTATTAAAGTTCCAACCATAGTATCATACATGCAACTGGAACTAGTTTTCAAATTTAGTCATTGGGACACTGTTGACATGGATTTGCTGAACTGTTTATTTGTGTAAGGTACATAATGAAGTCTGAATAAAACTAGTTGTGATAGAAAAATGTAGCATTTTCTGCCTCCCCCAAAATAGTATTCAATCTGGATTCCTTGATGAAATTGCTTAGAATTATTGTCTAGTTTAGTACTACAAATAATGAGAAATTTTCTTGGGAGAGGGGGGGGGGATTCTATTCAAAGAAATGGAGAATGTAATTTACAGCATGGTTACGAAAGGGTGTCAGGGGAGAAACCCAGGACCGGAACTAGGGCCCTTACTCTGAGCACTGCGGTTCGTTTCGAACCTTCGTTGTGACGTCAGCTTGCGGACATTATGTGAGCAATTGATCAAGCTGACGTCAAAGTGACGTCATAACAGACGTTCGACCCGACTCGCAACATCCAGAGTAAGCCCCTAGGTTCTTTGTCACCCGTGGCAGTAAACTGATTTGCGCCTCAAATATTAGCAAATATAATGGAAAGAAAAAAAATATATAATTTTTATCCCTGTAGCATATATTCATGATGAACAGAATAACAAAATGACCAACTTTATCTTTATGTATTACAGAAAGTGAAAAGGTATTTATAACATTTTTTCCCCAGTTTTAGCGTCGATGATTTCGCCGTAGTTCAAGTTGTTTGTGGTATCTTTTTCAGTAGGGTTATATTCCCTAGGCCTTCCTATACCAACGAAATAGTATTTTATCAGTTCAGCGTGCTAGAAGAACCTTTACATTAAGCTGTCGTTACAAACAGGTATAGAAAGTTTCTTAACGTATTTACTAAATTTGTGTATGTTTGTGTTCTCTAATTCTAGCTAATGAAATCCTTCTAAATTTCGAATGAATTTATTTTCTAAGAAGTCTTTCGTTATTGAAACTTTACACTTGTGAAATGGTTACGATTTTACGTGTATTTAAATTAGTGAAATTTGAAATGGAAAGGGGTAAGGTTGGGGGTAGGATATATATATATATATATATATATATATATATATATATATATATATATATTGTTGTAATGTACTTACAACACTAACACCAGTGTTCGCTTACAAAGGGGAAACACAGTAAAAATATAATACCGTATATTTGGATTAAGACATTTATTCTGTACAGTATTTATAAATTGAAATACTACTTGATCACCATATAACATAACCAGCAATTATTTAGATTTTACATTCATCAGCACACAATAATTATTACAATTCTCTTTTGTTACACGTTATTTCTTAATCAAAATATTGAATTACTAACTGAGGCCTCATAAATATGTGAAATCTATTTACCTTCGGATATTGCAGGCTCGGGATTTCATCAGGATGTAAAGGGCGTCGGTACTGGCGTAGCGGCCGTTATTTTGCTGTACGTCTATGGTGGCATGCGGGTTTCGGGACTCGATTGCTGGTCCGAACTCTCTGGATGTCCAGCAACTCTTCAATCCCGACTTCGACTCCTTTTCTTCACTCTCTTTCCCAACTCATCACCTCGGTTTTAAAGCCTCTTTTTCTTCTTTGCCAATCGCTTGTTTGGTGAAATTTTCCCACATCTGCACCCCCTTCGGGAGTGCAGGTGGGCTCATTAAAATAGCCCCTTTTGTGAAAGCTGACATTATTTTTAGCCCCTGCCCCCATAACTCACGGTTACATCTCTGTGAGAGCTTGACCGTTACGCTTGTGCCATTCCGTGATCTATAACTCCTCCGCAGGGGTCCCTCAAACTTGAAGTCAACAATCGAAGTCCTAAATTCTAATTGGAAATTTTTTCCCCAGCTTGCATGCACGTGCTGATCATCGTGGGAAAGTACCTCGGTACAAGGGTTGGTTTGGTTTGGTTTGGAGCGCTACGGTCTACTTTTTGCAACACGAGGGCTAATGAGACCGGGACCTACTGCTTAAAGCCGATTCCGAACGGCTACGAACATCCATGCCATAGTGGGATTCGAACCCACGAACTCCGGTTCCGAAGGCCAGCACCCTGACCATTCGGCCATCGTTCGGCTCTCGGTACAAGGGTATTGGGTGGTTCAAAAAATAAGTCAGAAAAAAATTCAATGTTCTCTCTTCCTCTATGAGCAAGAGTTTCAAGTTGCAATATGGTAGAGTAAATAGTTTTAAATTCTTACTCTTTGAAGAAATCGAAGTCATTAAAAAAATTAAAACTTTTTTTTTATCTGTTCTACTTAAAAAAAAAATTAATTCTAAGAAAGTTTCAAATTCTTACATGGAGGAATAGAAGTATGCTGAAAGAAAGGGGTAGGACAAGGTTATAACCCAGAATTGGAGGTTTAAATATTTTAAAGTTCGTAGGTGTTTTTAAAAAAATTGAAGCCAGAAAAAATTTCAAACTACCATGTTCCTGTGGTCTACTACTAATCATTATTTTGATAGTTCTAATTTATAGTCTTTTCCACACGCTCCTATTAACACACTGTGTGCGGGCACATTTCGCAGCGGAAATGTACTGGGAGAGGGCGTTTTGCGCTTAAATTTAGTTATTCAGCTAAATCTCAATAGATCGAAAATTATTTGATTTTTTAACCAACTTTTCGTATTTTATATTGAAATAGATAAACAAATATATAAATAGAAGTATATAAATGTTATTTATATATTTCTCTACCATAAAATTTTTGTAAACAAAAAATATATTTTTTAGTGGATAAATTTATAATAGTATCTTAAATATGAAAAATCAAATAGAAATAATAGTATGTAGTTATAATGTTTCCCTTTCTATGGTTCCGCATTGACTGGTGTAAAAACTAATTTTTTTTATTTGTCTAAATTTTTCCAGAATCTATGTAGTAGATTGGAACATTCGTCTTCGTTTTCCTGTATATACCGTTTTTTTTTTTGTACATGATAACAAACCATGTTGTTATACTAACCCGTACTGGTACGTGTCCCGCGCTCAAGTATCAATCGTCAGAAAACGTACTAGTAAGTGTCCCACGTACAATGCGTTAATGTACAAAAAACATTACATGTATTATGGATGAAGAAAAGTTTCAATATATGATTCGGAAATTAAGCAAAAGTAAAAATTGTAAATCAGAATGGGAAACGTGAACCTTTTTAGAGGACTTTCAACTCGAAAATCAAAAGAAAAATCTTATGCCTTTACTTTAAAAAACCAAAAATATTCTAAAAATTTAAATTTTTTAAAAAATTTAAATTTTTTTAATTTAGAAAATTAATATTTTTATTTCTTATATTATTTATATTACTATTATGTTATTTTTATTTTTATTTATTTTAATTAAAATAAATTTTTTTAAATTAAAAATTTTTAAAAAATTCTAAATTTATTCTTATTTTAAATTTAAATCTAAGGATTCATTCTCAAAGGGCGTGTGGCAAATTGTGGCTCTTTGATTCAGTTGCAACTGAACTAGAGAGTTAGGGATTAACGGATAACCGCGATTAATCTCTGTTTAAACGGACAACTGCGTACCACCATTGGTTGGTGCCATGGCTTAATCTCGGTTAGTCGTTAAACAACTTTGGTGTGACCGGTCCTTAATCTCCGGAAGACAACCGGACTTTCCGATTACCTCTAATTTGCTATAATTAAATGCGTAGTTAAACTCTGATTAGTTACAACGGCCCAAGACTTTTTTCTATTTTTAAATGGCTTTTATAAACTGCTTTGTACTTTTGTTCATTTCGGTTATTTGTAAATTTTGTTGGAAAGGGATATATACTTGTGCATGTTTTCAAAATCACTAATTTGTCGCCACATCTCTAAACATTTGAAATCTGTTCTCAACCTTGCAGCAATGCACTGAAAATGATACAGAAAGTATGGCATTGACAGTTTTAAATGGATTTTAACATTTTGTAAGAAGATTTATAATTTGACGTTTTATTATCTAATGATTAAAGGCCAGTCACACTAAAGTCCTTTAACGGCTAAACACGATTAACTCGTAGCACCAACCAATGGTGGGATGCAATACTCGGTTTAAACAGAGATTAATCGCGGTTAGCGTTAAACGACTTTGATGAGACCGGCCCTAATGGTAGTGCAGTTTGTTCATAGTCTATGGCATCATGTTTTTTCTTCACTCATCAGTTCGTTAAGTGTCATTCAGAGCTACGGGGTTCTATATGTTGATTCACGCGGTTTCGGATGGCCTTCTCTCAAACTGACATCGAAGGTAAATACACACTAATTCTTTTAAAAAGTTGCTGAATTCTTACACTGTTTTTCGCGGTTTCACATGACTGAGGCAATTTAAGAAGATGTTAACTTTAAAAATATCGGATTTTTTAAAGTGGTTTGTATTATAAACAAGGGTAACAAATTTGAAACTTGTATCTTCAATGTTTTTAAACTTATACATATAATTTGCATTAGGGGCCATTTTTTTTTAACTAATGAGTACTGTAAATGGCATTTTCCCCCTGTTTGTTTTACTCCAAATTGGATACGTTCCTAATTCTAAATTTTTTCTACTTATTTTGTTTGGAAGAAACAAGCGTTAAGTTTTGTATAGAGCTTTTTGTAATACATAGGGTAACACTATGAATAAAGAAGTGGCTTTACTATATTATACACCGTTATAAAGAAAAAATGTCAATGCTTGGTTCCACTCTATCCGTAATGTTTTTTATAAAATATAAATCTAGAGATATCTAAATCCATTTACTGACTTTAATAGATTTTACTATTCAGGGCCGTCGCCAGAAATTGTTTTCGGAGGGGGACCAAGGGAGAAAGACATCTTTATTTGTGAATACTTAAATTTATGAAAGGTAAAGCACTGTATTTCCGGAATACAATGCCGGAAATACAATGCTGTATTTTCGGCTAGCTGCCAAGCAAGAGCGTTTTTTTTCTAAGAGAATAACTATGTTCATGAACAGCTAGGCAGATAGCGCGCACACACACAAACGTGGGACATTGTCTATCTACAAAATGGTCTTTCAAAATTTCGGGGGGGGGATCCCTCCCCCTGCCTACGGCCTTGTTACTACTGACTTTAATAGTTTTAATAGATTTCCAAAGTATTTTAAAGCAATAATAATACTTCAGATCTTAAAAATGTTTTACAAATTAAAAAAACTTGGACTTTATCTTCTTGAATTGCCTTAAATTGGATTCTAAAATACAAAACGATCAATATTTACTTTAATACTTCGAATAAACTTGTTTTCTTTTTAAGAGTATCGTGTCCCCTTAATATTGAAGGGGTGTTGGGTGCATGAAATTTCATGCTTGACATGTCCATTATTTTTTTTTCAAACTAGTTTAACTGAACAATTCGTACACCAGTGTCTATAAATGAAATGTAGTTGATATCCCAAGCGCTCCAGATATTATTTGCTGCATGGAGCCAAAAATAAACATTTCAAAAATTTTAAGGTAAGATATCACTTTAAAACTAAACAAACCAACACTTAAATAACCAGTCAAATGACCGAACTTTATTTTTTTCTAATTATAAACGTATCAAATATGAAAATTGGAAGGAAATAGACAAATAAACTTTATTATAATTAAAAAAAATTGTATATTGTCAATTTTTAAGTATTGCAAACACAAAGAATAAGTTTTTAATTCATTTCCCATCGCATTTTTTACATAAACCTTATGGATCATTTGACCCGTTATATGGTATGTTTAGTGTTAAAACTACGATATGACATATTTAGCAAGAAAAGTTGATAACACTTTAATTTTTCCACTTATCGGATTGACACAGCTGTTTTAAGGCACAGATGACATCTTGACAGTGTTCAATATCATATTTATTGTCATTGAATTTGGTAATAAATAACGAACTGCACATTTTCAAAAAAAATTCTTCATATACATTACATTTTGTTAGGCAATTTATGTTTTTACTTTAAATAAACTTCTTTCGCGTTTATTAAAAAGGGTATATGTACAAATATAAATAACTGGATTTCCTTAACTGGTTGAATCTATTGTATCGTAATTTTGAAATAATATATTTTTATTTATTAGTAATGATATTCGTTGGTAGTGACCTATTTATGTGCTGTGGTGTAGTACATTGCTGTTATTTCAAAGCCACTAATAACCCAAATTTGCTTTATATCGTCTTTAAGTATAGTAAAATGCCACAGAACTATATTACAATATTCAAATCTAGAACAAAAGTCAAGGAAATATGCTAAAAAATATATATAAAAAAATTAAAAAGTAAAAGCACTCCACGTGCTACACCTGAAAGAAAAAATTGCCGAAGTCCCTTTTCCTTCCTTCTGAACTACTCCAGCAACCTTAGACTTTTTCCATTATCCTGTGCTGATGCATTCGTTGTTCCATTGTCCTGTGGACAGACAATGTGTCCTTTCCCGGCTCTGTCCAGAAGAACCGGGACTCTAAGGATGGTCCTGAATCACCTCCTGGAGACCAATCACAACTCTCCAAAATTTGGTGAAGTTTAAGTGCAGTCGGTTTCACACCACACGCTTCCTGGAGTCGCGAAAAAATACTTGGGCATGCAAACCACAACGTGTGAAAGCGGGCGAGCAAATCAGTTTCGCAAACCTTATGTAAAACATAGCTGCACTCTCACAGTATGATTTTTAGAGCTAATTGGCCATTTTAACAAGTGTGAGCCAAATTGTTCATAATAGAAAAATAATGTATAAATTAATATAAATATCATTCAGCAACTTTCTAATGTAATTCAGTCACTGGACTAACCCTAAAAGTTCTTATACATTTAGAAATTTGATATTATTTGTCTGTCAATTTCATATTTAGAACTAGCACTAAAAACAAATCTTTTATAATTCAGCTATTGTATAATTTCTTTCGATGATTTTGAAAACATGTAGAGTCTAATAGTACCCAATGGGGATTTATTAGTATATGTGTCTACTTCAAATGCACATGTCTAACAAATCTCTTTTCGGTTGGATCACTTTCAGAACTGTTCTATATTTCGGAAGGTAAGTATTGGGTATTTTAATACTGATTTCTTCACTAACATTTGATTGTTTTTATATACGCTTTATTACAAATCCGATCGAGTGAGGGATGACCATTTTTGGAATAGAGAACCGAACCTCCCTGTCTTTGACTTATGAAGCCGACGTAAATGTCCTGTCAACCCCAATAAAGTAGCACCCTTGAGCAATATTTTTTTATTAACGATATCGTTTAATTGCCATAGTTGTCCCAATATAGCACAGTATGAATCTAATCTATTCTGTAAGGTCTACGAAAAGTAATGAATGTTCTCCTTGCTAGGATACTAATTTTATACTTTAACCCTTTCGTGAGCAATTTTTCTCCCACAACGTTTTCAAACTTTGAACACAGAAGTGCTAATTTTATTCAAATGATCAAACAGTAGATGACAGTGCAAAACTGAAGCGGGAATCGGTCTTTCCATTGTTATAATAGCAAGGCCAATATATTTAATGGGTTTGGTGCTTCCCACAGGTGTATTTTGTAAGATCATGTAGGTGGGAAGGAATCTTCCCACGGCCTACGAAAGGGTTAAACTACCCAGATAATGTAATGGATTGCATGTTGTGCCCTGGTCCCGAGTAAGGCTTGGATGTAATTTTGCTGTCCCCTCGCAGGGAACAATGTTTGCTGCTACCATAATTAAACTGCAAAAAAATTGCAGCTATGAAGAGAACAATGTTAAAAAGGCTCTGAATTACAATTGAAGTTTTTATAGTTTTTCGGTGATTACAATTTTATCACTTTTTTTATACTGCAGCTGGCAATGCTGACATATATTAATGACATATTAATGCCGCGGTTGGAAAGCTGCTACTCATTTAATATCACCCGGTGAACATATGTGGCTTAAGGAATGACCCCCAACTTCAGAGGACTTCGAGACCACGAACCTATTTTAAGTACTATTATTGAATACGGTGGATCTTTGGCTTGAATTCGCAACCCTCTAGTTCTGAGATCGGCACCTTTGCCGACAGAGCTCCGCTATCCATTTAAATAAGAAAACTAACAGAGAGCCCATTATTATAGTGAGTTTCATTGCCGACCGCTAATTGAAAGAAACTATAAAAATGAACTACGATGGAAGGTTTGAAGTTTACATCGTTATTAGGTTCTCTCCGGGGCCTTTTTGATAAAGTAAGTTCTGCTATAATGGGAGATAACCGCACTGCTTAGTTACTTCTCTAAGTGTAATCGTTCCTACAAAATGTTCAACAAAAGGCCGATAGAGGGCGTTGTCATGCGATCTGTTTTCGGTCGTTACATGGCTCAACACCAAAAAAACTATAAAAGAAACTACTTTTAGAAGGGAGGGTGGTTTGATAACCCTGTATCTAGAAGTCACGTTATAAGATACTTCAACCAAATGGATTTTCGTAATACAGCTAGCTGGCGCTGTTATGAAATTTCTTGACCGCTAGAGGGCTTTTGACACCGAAAAACTATAAAAGAAATTCCACCTCGAAGGGAAGGCGGGTTGGAGCTCTTTCTTTGCTAGATACCTCAATGAAATGGATTTTTGTAAAACCTCTAGTTGGCGCCGTTGTGGAATTTCTTGGTGGCCACTAGAGGGCTTTTGCATAGAAAATGTATAATACTACACTGCGAGGGGAGGGCACGTTTGGGAATTCGACTGGTATAATCCTTTTCAGAGTTTGCAGTGTAACTTGATAGGTGGCACTGATAAAATTTTTTGGTGGCCGCTAGAGGGCTTAATGACCTAGAAAATGTGTAAAAGTAGCTACACCTAGAAGGGAGGGTGGTTTGGGAATTCTTTCTCTGCTAAATACTTGAACAAAATGGATTTTTGTAAAACCGCTAGGTGGCGCTGTTTTGAAATTATTTGGCCGCTAGAGGGCTTTTGACACTAAAAAAACTATAAAAGAAACTGTACCTAGAAGGGAGGGCGGGTTGGAACTCTTTTCCCACTAAATACTTCAACCAAATTGATTTTCTCAAAACCGATAGGTGGCGCTGTTATGGAATTTCTTGGCGGCCGCTAGAGGGTTTTTGACACCGAAAACTATAAAAGAAACTACTCCTAGAAGGGAGGGTGGGTTGGGAACTCGCCCGGTACCCAGTTGCCTCGGCTTTATTAGTTACTTTCTAGTTTACGATGTTGCACGGTTCTCTTCTCAGGATCCTACATATTTCATTTTTACCTTCTCCCGTTTAAAGACAACTCTTGCAGAAGGCGCTGAACTGTATCGATAACTAGAATACTGACCACTAAGGACAAGAAAGGGAGGAACCACTTCCTTTTTTTCCAGTATGGTGAACGATTAAAAGGTTGTCAATATTTGTAATTATTGTGTCTTAAGATTGCTAACTATATAGACGATAGAATTTTCACCATTTTTGCCCAAAAGAAATCCAATATGGCTGTCACTTCAGAAATCAGGAAAGAACACATGTACTATAAAATATGCATCAAATATAAACGTTTCTTACAAACTGAAAATTTATTTCAAAAGTACTACAGAGTTATTTCACTGTATAATAGTTATAGGTTTACCACAATTCCAGAGATAGAATACAATCCTTATTTTCTAGGCTTTCATTTCAATTAAAATTTTAATAACAGGGCACACAACGTTTATTTTAAACATTATGGTGGCGTTTTTCCAGGTGTAGAATCTTTTCGGAATCTTGAAAATCCAAAGGTAGACTATAGAGTTCGAAACCGGATCAATCATTCGCTGAACAGAGCTAATAATTGGAAAAAACTTCTGATTAACATAAAAAAAGGGAACTAAATTTCAAATAGCAGGAAGCTATAGGATAGTTTGGGGAGCTACAATTTACAGTTTTGCAACCAGTTTTGCAGACCTATTGCCCTTGAAGAATCGAGTAACAAGAAGTGTAATATCACAAACTATGGTTAAAAGCGTTTGGAATTAACAAAATTCGGAGGCATTCTCTTAATTTTGGCGAATTTCTTAATTGAAGACATTTTTTGATTAGAATTTGAAAGTAAAAATGAAGAGCATTTCTACTTTTGATATAGAAACTATTCCACAAATCAGGTTTGAATATACCGTAGCTGACAAAATGTTTTCAAATAGTCTGCAGTAAGTCTTAAAAATAAATGGGTGTAAAAATAATCAAGAATTCAGTGAAGATCAGGTTTAGTATGTTTGTTACTTACCTTACGAGATATAGAAAAGTGATCCAACCGAAAAGAGAGTTGTTAGATATGTGCATTTGGAGGAGACACATATACTAATAAATCTCCATTGGGTACAACTGGACGGGAAACAAACATTGGCACAGTAATGTTTAATTCAGTAACAATTATAACTATGTAAAATTTCCTACTATTAATTCACCCATTATTAAAATACAGGCAATAGAAAAAGTTCAACATATATTTTAAATAGTAATAAATGGTTTCTAAAAAAGCTCTCAATGACGAAAAAAAGATAACTTTATACTAGATTTATATAAAAGAAAAAAGAATTCTAACTTTATAGTGTTTATTCATGGAATTAATAGACAAGCACAAATTTATAAAAACTTGCAGGGTTGACCCAACAAGTGAAATACGTTTTTAAAAAATGACCATTTGTTAAGGATATGGAAGGATGGCCAAGCAGTTCTAAAAATCATACAGTAAGCATATAGGTGATTACTAACATATATCATTACTAAGAAATAAAAATATCTTTCAAAATAACGATACAATGGATTCAATCAGTTGATTAAGGAAATTCACTGATCATTAATATTTCTACAGATACCTTTTTTCTAACGCAAGAAATTAGCCAAGTAAAAAGATAGATCGCCAAAATAAAACAATGTATATGAAGAAATTTTTTTAAAGTCGTGAAATTCGTTATTTATAACCAAATTTTATGAGAATGAATAGGGTTCCCCATTTCCACTGTCATCTGATCAGTAAAACATGGATCAAAGCGTTAAAAACTAAGTCTGTTGGAGGTAATTTTAACGTGCTTTCAACTTAAAAGTACTTAAAAATTTTGAAATGGTAATATACTGACAAAATTTGAAATGTTCCTCCATTTTTGAATGTCTATTGGTTTATAGATTAATAATCACTAAAAAATTGTTAAAATGTAACGAGACTTGTTTAGATCACAATTGTAACACAAATATAAAACCAATCAGTCTTGAATCTGTTAATAGACAAACTCTCTTGTTAAAAGCATTAATACTCTTACACTTAAAAGATTCAGACTGTAAACGTATTAATATAAAATTATCTATAGAATAAAAACGTTTAACCTCGTAATTATACTAGAATACCTACGTAAAGCAATTTAATATGTAATTAGTAATTTAAAATTATTATTTTGAATCAGAATATTTAGTTTTACTGGTACTGTTAACTACGTCCCATACATTCTCGACATATTTTGGATCAAATTGTGAAATTAAATAATTAAACTTCGTTTCCTCAGCTGTTATTCCACTGATTTTAAATTGAGCCTCCACTTGGAAAATCCATATTTCGGGTCTATCAACCCAAAAAGGTGGTATTTTAACACTCACCTTGTATAATTCCTTGTCATCGTTGCTGACTTCACTGTTAACATTTGTATTTTCCGGTATAGAATCCGGCATTTTTGTCTTCTTATCACGTCCGGGTCACCAAAATATCGTGTATTACTACGATATTAAATTAATTATACACTTAGTTTGAGCTATATTTATATTTTTTTCCCTTGATCAGGCATATAATCCAATTAAAAGAAACGAAACATTTTCCAGTCTTCTTAAAACAACAACTTTTATTTCATATATATTTTATAAAAAACTTTATAGCAAAACTTAAACTTTCAAAAAAGCAAACTGCAAACGATTTTTAAACTAAAAATAAATCATTGAGTCTGTGCTACCACAATTAATTTACAAACAGCAAAATGAGCCTAAACACCGTTCAATTTTAAAGGGACATGGCACTAGTTTAAAAGAAAACGACTATCACACTAAATATTGGAATTGTTTTGTAATTTAGAATACATTTTAAGGCAATTAAGGAGAATATGGTCTAATCAAGTCATTTCATTTTTTAACCCGTGAAATGTTTTTATTATTATCTTTGCTTCTCAGATGTACTCCAAATATGTTCTATTAATTCTTTCTACGTAAATCTGAGTAAGAATTTTTAGATACCTCTAGAATAATATTTCTTAAAAAAAAACTTAAAAACAATGCATTTTGGTAGCATATATAATATATTTGTGTTTAACAAAATAACGAATCAACTCTTTCTTATTCCATTCACAGTTTTATCATATACATTACAGAAAATCAGTATACATAATTTAACGCTTCCATGTTCAACACAAAGTAAGACTTGGAGTTTGTAAAGCATAGAATTTGAAGGAAAACAAAACGCGGTAATAAGAAATTTACAGCTTTCATTTGTCAAGAAATGCTATAAATTATATTATATGCACAAGTAACTTTAAAATAATAAAAATACAGATAATTTTTCCATACATATTTGTAAATGAGAACACTACGACCCAATTGAAACAATTCGACATTCTTAAGGTTAAAGCCTGCTTCTATTGATTTCACAGAGTTAAATTGTAGAACAGTATAAGAACTCACAAACTTTATAAAAAGAACTATTTACCGTAAGTATCCGTCAGATAGTTGACCATTGAAAGCGTAGTGTTTCGAAGAGAACCCCGTAGCTACGATTCTAACGAGCTATCCACAATCAGTGTGCTGAAAATTTTTGACAGCTCAGACTATTAAGAAACATTCATTCAATTAATCATTAAAGAATTAAAAGTTAAATTTATTACCTTTTTTCAACCTTTAATGCCATTACGTTTATATTTTTCGTTACCATTTTCAGTTCACTGCTGAGTGGAGAGATGTTGCAAGAAATAAGTTGTTTAGAGTTTACACACAAATTAAATTCTCGTTTTCAACGAAATTTAGATGTAACCAATATCAACAAAAGTGCAAAGTACTTTAAAAAAAAACCATTTCCATCTTATAAAAAATAGAACTAAGGCCTAATCTTACCAAGATTATCTACTTATTTAATTATAGAGAATTAGAGCCGGACTCACCAAAGTCATGTAAAAGCTAACTGCGATTAATCTCTGTTTAAACGAAGAATTGCGATTGGTTGGCGCAATGTGTTAATCGCGGTTAGGCTTTAAACGATTTTGGTGAGACCGGAACTTAAATGTAACCGTAAAATCAATGTAAGGTCTTACTGAGTTCAATTACATAGTGTTTCATATCTATGGTTATTTCTAATCAACTGTTATGCAGTGCATCTTTGATTTGTCACACTCACTTTTTTATTTTAAGAGATGGCATTATTAGGATAAAAATCAATTTAGAATTTTTTTAGTGGAACCATTCTCACGTGTACCATTGTGGAGGACTTTAAAAGTCCTCCACAATGGTACACGTTTACTTTTCTTTCTTTTTCTACATTTCTTACATTTGCTAGTGACAATTACGGGAAAGAATTTCACCAAAAATGAAAATTATCTCTATTTTTCGCTCTATTATTAAAAATTGTGCCACTCATAAATTTTCCACTGTATGTATGGAAAGTATTTAAATAAAAATTTCAATACAAACCTCCCAGACGTACAGCCCGATAGATTAACACTATGGTTTGGTTTAGAGCGCTACGGTGTACTGTGTACCTACTGCTTTAAGTTGATTCCGAACATTCATTCCAGCAGCGGGATTTGAACCCTCAAACTCCGGCATCGAATAGCAGCACCCTGCCATTTGGCCATTGTTGGGCATAGATAAACACGAAACTACAGAATCCAATATAACCGGTACTCAAACCCTTTAACGTAAACACATAAATGTAAAAACACGAGGGAGTTTTATGTTTCTATGTGATAATTTTTTGAATATATTGCAGAGCTCAGAAATTATGCTCCTAAAAATGATTATTTAACTAACTTCAACAAGCGAAGTTTCAGATATTTAGGAAACAAAACTATTATATCTGAAAAAAAAAATTATTAAAATTGTTTATGGATGATTCTCTTTTACAAGATAATATTTCAGTGTGTATGAATACATTGTCCTATAGCAAAATGTAGTGCTCCAAACGAGACAAGAATCAAACATTTTTATGCTTGGAAAGTATTGTTTTTATATATCTACTAGAAGATTACCTGACTAAATTACCAATTATAGAACTATCAATTTATATTTTTCTCCTACCCCCTTCTTATATTAAATCATTACCTAAATCAGACATTATTTCAGTGACATTTTTTTTGGTCCATCCTAAACATGTCAAATAATCACACGTAAATATTTTCCCACAGTTACTCTTTCAAGATTTTAAATACAATGGCTATAACATTTTTACTAATTATCGATCTTTTATCTTGTACACTTTTCAACCTAAGAAATACTTCCAATACCAGGCGTCCCTAGATTGAACTATGATTGGAAAATTCAATTATAAATGGGAGGCAATAAAAATCGGTACGGATCACTGCGGTTTGCCAAGGTAACCAGGGAATTTATACTCACAGAACTTCAAAATTATTTTGATGTTCATCAATACATGGGGATGCTATTTCGTGAAACAGATCTGTATTCTATACTCCTAAAAGCTGTGTCTGCAGCCAACGTGGAAATGTAGACAATATTTTTTTAATGTGAATTCATGGAATTTTTACATCTCCGCATATCTTGAACTCCGGTTATCTCGAACACCCGTTATCTCGGACTCCTCTTATCTCGAACTCTACTTATCATCTCCAACTCCAGTTATCTCGAACTCTCCTTATCTCCAACTCCACCTAAATGGAGCTCCCGTTATTTGGAACTCTCGTTATATCGAACTCCGCTTATTTCGAACACCCGTTTTCTCGAGTTCCACTTATCTCGAACACCATTTATATGGAACCGCGCTTATCTCGAACTCCCGTTATCTGGAATTCCCGTTATATCGAACTCACATTATCTCGAACAGCACGTATCTGTAACTCCGCTTATCTGGAATTCTCGTTAACTGGAACTCCGCTTATCTCGAACTTCCGTTACCTCGAATTCCCGCTATATCGAACTCCCGTTATCTGGAACTCCGCTTATTTCGAACACCCGTTGTCTCGATCTCCACGCTAATGACGTTTCAATTCTGGCAACCCTATACACTGTCTACCAATAAGTATTTGGACACTTATGCAAATGACGATATCTGCGGTCCTGAGGTACGTCACGTCCTCTGCCGATATACATCGTATAGGAAACAGCATCGGCATTAGTCGCATGCAAGATGCCGCACAGTTTGGAGCTCTCTGATTTCGAGAAAGGTATAATTATCGGGTATCACAAATGTGGCCGATCCTTAAAGGACATATCTAGCAATCTGAAGTACCCAAAATCGACAGTGGCCTATGTAATTAAGAAGTGGAAGGTGAGCGGTGATTGTCGGAAATTGCCCCGTGTCGGCAGACCAACGAAACTGGGAGATAGAGACCGACGAGTGCTGTCCAGAGAAATTCGGAAGAACTGCACCCAACCGATGGCCCTCATCCTCGAGGAGTTTCAACAGGCATCCGGGAGTATTGTTTCAATGAATACCATCCGCAAGGAAGCACATCTGCTTGGTTTTCATGGTCGTGATGCTGCCCATAAGCCTTTAATCACAAAGTCCAACCGAGCTGCTCGGTTAATGTGGTGCAAAGAACATCGACATTGGACCGTAGATCAGGAAACGGGTTCTTTGGAGCGAAGAATCAAGGTTTACTCTTTACCGCTCAAATGGAAGGGTCTGGGTCTGGCGTCTGCCTGGAGAACGTCTCCTGCCATAATGCATTGTGTCAACAGTCAAGTTCGACTGAGGTGGAATTATGGTTTGGGGGCGTTTCTCCTGGTATAGACTATTACCCTTGGTCTCCATTCATGGTAAGCTCAACGCCGATGCCTACAGCACCATTTTGGATGACAATGTGCTTCCTACGTTGTAGCAGTTTTACGGGTTGGACCCCTGTTACTTTCAGGACTACAATGTCAGTTGTCATGTTTCGAGGTTAATCAAGGCCTGGTATGGTGTCAATGGAGTTCATCGAATGGACTGGCCTGCCAAGAGCCCAGACCTGAACCCCATCGAGAACCTCTGGGACGAGTTGGATGGCCGAATTAAGAGGTGCACTACCCGTCCAAAATCGGCGAAGGAACTTGTATGTCTACTCCTAGCCGAATGGAAGACAATGCCACTAGCTGTAATATAAAGACTTGTGGAAAGTATGCCCCGGAGGGTGCACGCTGTAATTGCCTCTCGTGGAGGCTCTACCAACTATTGATTTTGAATAAAGTTAGTTTTTCTTTTCTATCACAGGTGTCCAAATACTTATTGGTAGACAATATATAAAGATAACCTTTTCTTAAATTTAAGAGCTATAAGCTTAGAAGAAAAAAGATGCAATTTATTGATCGCTTCCGGGTTACGTAGAATTGTGTTTATTAAAAGATTAGGCTATCCGCTACCGTTATTGTAATGTTTGTTTTGGAACGATTATAACACAGATAAGAGTCATTTTAAATTTACTTTTCAATTTTTAAGTTTTCTCATTTCAAAATTTTTACAAGCTTTATTTACTTTTCGCCGTTAGTCATTTGTTTTGTTCTTTACTGTTTTTTTTTTTTTTTTACCGTTTCGTTAGTTTTTGCAGATTAAGGGATTTTTTTTGTCGCCAACGGCAAAAAAGTGGCCAATAAACACATGTATTACATCTGTTCTATGGATCCGTATATAAGCCGACACCTCCACTTTAGGTCTTTAAAAAGCCCCTCAAAATTCTCGGCTTATATATAGAAATATATGGTATTTAAATAAGTCGTCTTACTACTCATTCAACGATAAATATCTTGTTAATCGAAAATTATAATAAATATTATTCAAAAACTACTATTTCAAGCATTTTTGATTATTTTTTCTACTATTGAAGCATTTTTCATCCCACCGAAGAAAATTATGTTTAGCGTGAACTTCCAATACATACACACACACACACACACACATATATATATATATATATATATATATATATATATATATATATATATATATATGTGTGTGTGTGTGTGTGTGTGTGTGCGTTAGAATCAACGAAAATAATTTTATGTTTAAATTTTAACTATTTTAAAAGTTCTTATTTAACTTATCAGACCCTAAGTTCTAATTCCATTACTGGGGTTAACCAGATTTCAGCTCATAGCCATCCCATAAAAATTTATGCCCATATCTATAGGAATTTCACCGCCGTCCTCCTACGCTATGCTACTGAATATACGCTGTCGTCACACTAGTTCTTTGCTTGTAAGCTGACATGGATAAAAACTACATAAGTTGGTGATCAAGTTAAAGAAATAATGCCAAGAACGGAAATCATTTCATAAAACAAAATACGTCACGAGAAAAATTAAGGAATTTACGTATTTTTTTTTTTTTTGTCTGGGAACTAGTTTAAAATTAAGGACTCGAGGGACCCAATTTTAAAAGAATCTAATTCAAATAGTTTTGAATGACTTTTGATGACCATTCGAAACTTTTTCTTTTTTCTCCCCCCTCCCAAAAAATACATTTTATACGCATATATAGATACCCAAAAATTAAAACTAAATTTTAAAAATATATCAAAGAATGAGATCTTTTTACTCGATATTTACTAGTTTAATGGCACTTAATGTAAAAATTTTAAATACGTATCTAATAGAGCAATTTGTCGCAACGTCACGAACTATTATAATGCCCTTTCCGTTCATTTTCAGGTTTACAACAGCCAAAAGGCAAAACAATAAACTGCCTTTACATTTGAAATTAAAGCCAGAATTGTCATAAGTTGAGATGTGCCCTGCTGCGTGAAATCGCCTTATTTGGAAATATGAAATAGTTCTATATAAATAGTGAAGCTTAAACTATGCCAGCGGCGTCACCTCGTGACTGGCGATTAAGAATCCTGCTGGGTTGACTCATACAACTATAAATTGTGATAGATGTACGTGCTCTTCGTGACAGAAATAAACTTCCTTCCTCTTAATCCCAAAGTCTTTTGTTTTCTGATTACACCTACGTTTTAAGTCGAGCATATCCAGCATGGATACTATTCCCTTTAGAGAAATTACCCTTTACATGCAAATATATATATATATAATGCACCTTTTTTTGTAATGTTTCATTTCAATATCAAACTATTTTTGTCTGCAAATGATAATAAATGAATTTTTTAAAAAAGTTTATCTTGTTTTTTTCATTTGTAACAATACAATTGTTTAGAAGCTACAGTTTTAATGCATAAAATTTAAATCTTAATAATAATTTAATAAAAAAAAGTCTTCTGATAAAAAAATGAACAGTGTTGACACACACACAAAAAAAAAAATTATAAATTAATGTGAATGTGGAATTTTTCTGCAAGTCTTTTTTTTAAATCCTCTCATTGTCTGGAAAGTTTCCATAGCATCAATGATAAATTTAAAAATCAAAAGGTAGAAAATAGAAGTAACAATTCATTACATGCAGATTTGCTTCTATTTATTTATTTTTTAGTAAGGGTACTTCTATTAATTTTTATCAACATAATCGTTTACAATTATGAGATTCATCTAAATTAGGAGATCATATGAAAATATTTTAAATTGAGAATTATATATCCTCCATGTTTTTCACTACATTTGTATGCAGTATTATGATACTAAAAAATATTTTTGGAAACAGAGATGGTAAATGAAAAAAGTTTCCATGCAAAAAAATGAAGTGCAACATAATGTATTTGTTTAAGATGTAGGTCTATTTACGTGATGACACATTTCCTATACCAAGAATGGACAAACTTTTTCGGCCGTGGGACAAAAATCGAAAGAAAATGGCAGGCCAAGATAAATTTTTCTAATATTTTAAAAACAATATACAAGTACCTAACGGTTTAAATACGTTAATGAGATGAATGAAATTGCGATCTCATTTCTAAAAGTTCCTTATACTGAGGTTCGAAGTGAGATGCACTGATTTTAAGGAAAGATGCTAAATGCTCATCTGTCAGTCTACTTCTGAAATTATTCTTTCTAAGGTTCAAAGTTGAAAACACTTGTTCACATATAAAAAGCAAATATACCGCTGATCTTCTGGGCGTGAGATATTAAATTTGGAATATAATATTTAAGCAAAGTAGAAAAGGAGATGGATATATAATGTATAAATATATATTTCTTTTAATTTGCCTCGGATGGGCAACTTAAAATTATATCTGCAGGCCGGAGTTGGCCCATCCCTGTCCTATAGAGAATGTACACATGACGTGAGTTGCAGCAAAAATTGCAGCTCAACTTCCTCGTTGGCAAAACACTTGAATTTCCTACGGATTGTGCTTGTTATTGGGGTTTTAATTTGTGACAATTATCTGAAAATGGTAACAAGCTGTTGTGTGGATGGCTGTACTAAGCGTTTCAAAAGAGGTGAATATATACGATTTTATTGCTTTCCTGAAGATCCTACATTGTGAATGATTAGGATAAAAGCTTTGAAAACGCAAGACTGGACTCCAAGTTCTTCTTTGAGAATTTGTGGCAAATATTTTCAGAATGGTAATAATAGTATGTAATAGTTTATTGTGCCTGTTAACATAATCAAAGTAGTCTTCGATTATGATACTTAATAATGCTGTGTAAGGTGTTTAATTTTAAAATATATATATATATATATACTTTTGTATGTGATAAAAAAATTTATTTTCAATTACTTGGCCAGTTTCTGATATTTCCTTCCCCTTTCCTTAAATAAAATTTAGTTTTGTTGTATACATGATCCATGTCGAAGCTCATTAGATACAATGAAAACAAGCAGTGTTTTGCCAACAAGTTGAGTTGTAATCAGCACTCGTATTTGTTTACAAACATGCACTTTCTTTATACTATGGCTTTTCCTTTCAAGGGGGGGGGGGTTGTCAGTAATGTTATGCTTGATCATTTTCAAAACAGACTGATTTTTTCAGTACATAATGGTGTTTGGAAGAAAAATTCCTTCAACATACATGCATGCATTCAAGACTGAATGATGACTGTTATACAAATATATTTGTTTATAGAAAGAGGTAAACACCAGCATGAATAAAAAACACATAATTAAAATTTATTTTAATTTTTTTAGACTTTTGAAGAAAAAAAAATATTAAAAAACTAGTACAAGACTGATGAATAAAAACAACAAAAGAGAAACATAACTTTGTTCGATAACCAAAATATGCAGAAATAATTTACAATGAGGTGTACATTTCTCAACAGATGAAAAGTGAAGTTATACTAAAAAGTAATAAAATAATTAATAAATTGCAACAAATATAAAGTTTTGCACAACTTTCTACAGATTTCTAAAAACAACCCTTTAAACTACAAGTAACACAAATGACTTTTATAGACCAGATACAACACACAATATTTTTAATACACTTAGCCTTGTGATTCTTTAAAACTGCTCCAAAGGTCAATTTGATTTGAATAATTTCAAAATAAAATCTTTACACTTCAGAAAATTAACCCCTTGACATACAATGATGTTGAGAGATGTCAGCCATTTCATGTGACAAAATGTAAAGTTTTATGTCTCTGAGACACCAAGAACGGTCTCTGGAAGTCATTGTGCAGCATAATATAATCATTTATTTAATTCAAATTTTGACAAGAATGTTCAAGTTCTTAAAAAATAATATAAGCAAAACAACATAAAAGTCTAAAAAATGTCAGTTCCTTAACCTATACAGAAATGCTTTGAAATGTTTCATACTTTACAGAAATACTAATTTTATACTATTACTTATTGTCCATTAACATGATATATGAACCTCAGTAAATGTTACATAGCTATGCAAATTTAAAAATAAAATGTTCTGTTTCTAAGCTTGCGTTAAATAGTATTTTTTGGGTGCATTAAATTCCATTTTATTTGTATGTCAAGGAGTTAAGCTTTTAAAATTTATAGCAACTCCTACATGGAAGGTAGATTATGAATTTATCATCTACATATAAGATTTTCATCATATATTAAAATACATACTTGCCAACTTTTATGCATTACCAACGGTAAAACCTGCCATGAAATATTGGCTAGTGGGTTTTATTTTTAATAGCACAAGTAATTGTAATTAATTATAATTATTTCTTTACCCGGAAAAATCCTAATTAAAAGTTTATTGTAATTAATAAAATCTTTTTTAATACGAATTTATTATCTTCAAAACATATTAAGCATATTTATAGGTCCTAAAAACAGTTATGTAAATTTTCTGCAGAAATGAAATTGATTTCTGAATTTTCAGATGTTATTAAAAACAAAAAATCCATTATTTTATCAAACTTTTTGGTTCCTTTTCCCAATACCAAAAACTGTAAAAATTCTTGAACCATACGTAAATCCATGAAATTAAACCCAAAACTGCAAAAATTTAAGGATAATTTGTAAGAGTTGGCACGTATGAAAATACTATCTGTTTAACTTTAATCAATTATTCAAAATTTTAGCTATACACACACATAAAAAAACTCCTTTTAAAATTTAGGATTTATATGATAGTCACTGCATGATTATAGATTAAATCATATTAATTTAAATATTTCCAATAGAAAAGCTAAACGAAAAAATTTTTGACACATCAACAGAATTTAAATTTAAACACCTGATATGAAATATTGAGTAAATTGACACAAAAATTGCTTTAACATATGGCATATGCTACAGTTAAGACCATTTGAATAAATCTTTAAAGTACCTTATAAGCAGAAATTTGAAAACCTGATCTGTTTTAAATGTTTTGTAATTTTCTATTACAGTTGAAATTGTCATTGTTTGTTGATATATACATACCTTTTTAAGATATGTGTATCATAAAAATATTATGATTGATTCAAATGCTCTGGCTGATTACAATGCAAAGCTCTCTCATTTAATTGCTTTTATTTTGGTGATGACACAATTCGATGAAAGCATACACGATTAGAAGCTTTAATAATGATATGGAGAAAAAGAAATATTTTAAACGAGATTCTAAAGTCTCACATTCCCATTTTCATGGTGGAGTAGAAATCAATCTGGTCTGCTACAATAACATAGATTCCTTTCTACATTTTATTGGATGAAGCTTTGACACAGTGCTGCTTCAAAAATAGATCTTCAACTCATATAAATATGCAAAAAGACAAACTGCATATTTTGATAACAAAGTTTTAGACTACCTAACATCTAAGTTAAAAAGCAGTGATATCGCTACTTCTATCTAAACAACAAATATGACTGAAAGGCAGAAAGAATTTCTTTCAAAGAGCTAAATGTTACATTGAGTCATCTCCATATGTACAGTTATTTGCATTATAAAAAATGATTTGCTTTTAGTTGCACAAAATTAAAATGTGAATGATGTCATAATGAGATAATGCAAAGCACCATTGTTGCAAAAAGAATCGAGCAGCAGAAGGCCTGCAAGTGGGTGCAATAAAAAAGGGAGTTTCACAATAAAATACAAAAATATAATTTACAATCAATTTCTTTAACATCTACCAGATGTTCAAACTTCAATTTAGGTAACGAACAATTAAAATGAGAATTATGCAAATTAACAGCATATATACAAATCAGAATTCTTAAAAGCTGATATTTTTCTACTGTATGTACACATTTTTAATAACATAGATGAAATTTATTTACAAATTGTGGCAAATTTTCCTCTAAGATATAAATTATAGAACATAATTTTGTACAGTTAAAAAATGCTTCTTCTATGTTTTGAATATAAATTTATTTACACAAATAAGTGATACTTCAACAAATGATAAACACTTCAATACTTGCAATGAATAACTTACTCTACAACCAAGAGGAAAAAAAATGAACAGAATAAACCAGACCAAATATACACAGTAATACAAAGTAAATGAAAAGTTTTGGCAATAGCTCATTTCAAAAGGCTAATTAAGAAAAAAAAATTACTTATTAATTTTAGACTTTACACATTTATTTTCTACTTATTTACATTTTTTTAAAATATAGATTAGGCATAAATGCAGCAGGGAGTACCAAAGGTTCAAAGGTCACTTCTCCACAGTTACATTACCACGTTTCTTAGCACTCAAGAGTAAAATACTTTACACAGGTAACTTACTGAACAGAATTAGAGTTATTAATAATAAAAATTTCTTCACATTATTCCTCTGAATTAAAACATATCAGAAATGAGTCTAGTAACAATGAAAGAAATTTTTAACTATAAAACTGGTTTGCAGAGAATTTAAATAATTCATAATTTTAATTTTAAGTTAATGGTCAAAAGATGTTAAAAACAGGGAGAAGCCAATAGAGGTTGAATTAGACAAATATTTTTTAAAAAGTTTAAATCTTTAAAAAATTATGCTAAACCAATCTCAATAAAATTCAGAATTTTTCTGTGCATATGGGAAAACAGCTGAAATACCTCATCTTCCTCAGGTGTGATTACTGAAGAACAAGCTTACAAAGGTGAAGGCCTTTTAAGAATGTATATTAAGTCATTAGCCTTTAAGGAAGATAAGTAAAAATTAATCTGGACCTTTCCCACTGAAATTGGCCCTTTTTTTTACTGCATCTTATCGCATGTAGAATAATGAATACTTGCAAACTTTTATAAATTGACTCCTCTGTAAATTTTTTCTTGATGTATTAGGAGGGTAGTTGGCACAAGTAATTATAACTACTAAAAGTTAATTGTAATTTTTCCTTTCACCAGGAGAATTTTAATCAAAAGTTTATTGCAATTAATAAAATTTTTTATGCAATCATTATACATAAGAAACACATTAACCAATTTTTTTCAATTAAATTGGGTTCTCTAAAAGCAGAAGTAGATATTAAGTTTGAAATTAAGGTTAACAAAATCAATAAAATGTTAAAATTTTCAAACTGATTTACTAAGTTTCAACTTTAGACTTTCTTATAAAGAAACTGATATTTTTTAAGTATTCCAAATTTTAAAGAGTATATTTATACAAGTACACATAGGTAATATCTTTAAAACTTATTAAGCCAATTAATAGACCTTTTACTTATCAGTTATATATATTTATGCATAAATGAAATAAATTTTAAAATTTTCAGATATTACTAAAATGAAAAAATTATTGTCCTTTTTTCAAAATCTTCAATTGCATTTTCACAGTACCAAAATTCTTAAAAATTCTCAGTCCATACACATAAGTTATAAACCATAAATTTTACGGATAATCTGTAAAAGTTGGAAGCTTATGATAATGTATGTATTCAGGGCATAGATAAAGGTTCCTAACCAAAGGGACAATTGGAGACACTCCTACAATTTTCTTCTGCATCAAAATGTTGAATACCAATGCATTCTCTACTAGTATCAAAGGACTATGAGATTCAAGGCTAGTGTTGAGATCTTCACTTATCCATTTAATATTTCCTTAGAAAACATTAAAACGGATGCGTAAAGATCTCCATACCTTATTATTGCATCACTGTTTGTATTGACTGTAAGTCATTGCTCTTCTACACTGATCTTATACAGACTCAGTTTAAGCTTGGGTAAGTAACAATAATAAATCTGAGAGAAAGTGTGAATATAAAGCTTAGTTTGTCAAAATCTGGGTATTTAGTAATCTTTTTTTGTTTTGTTTTAAAGTTTCAAAAATTAAAAAGTTTGAAAAAATTTTTTTTAGATAAATCTCTTTTTAATACTTGATTTATAAATCTCTTTTTAATACTTGATTTATTAAGTTTTAAAATTTATTGACTTCAGTCTATCTTGGTTACAATGCACAAACAGAGCCCATGCTAAACCTTGGCTTTAAGTAGACAAACTTAAGTATTTATACTTGTCATTAACAGCTGTATAAAACTAAAATTTACTTATATATAAATTTACAATCACATGAGGGAGGATGCCAGAAAATTCATATAGGCATACAGTCAATAGTAAATCTAAAGCAATATAATCAACAACCTAACTCATATTTAAGAATAAATGAAATTGTCCTATGTTAAGGAATTTTGTGATCATTGTTGAAACAACATAAGATAAAGCTTCAAAAATATTAAACTTGAAAGAAGTGAACTGCAGTATACTAATTATATAGAAATTTTGTACTAAATTAATTTGTCACTTAGGGGAGGGGAAAAATCACATGGTCAGCATCATGGCAGTTTGTAATGGAATTCAAGTTGAAATACTACCATTTACTACTCAACATACAAAAAGAGCAAAATACAGCCTAATTTCTGAAACAATTATAGGGATTACGACACCTCTATTGGCCTTAAGGTGACATTTGATGAAAACTCCCGTAATATAAAGCATTTTCTCCCCTTCCTTTCATTGACACAGAAACTATTAACAGCTTTGTTATCAAAGTTTCACAGCTGCCTTTGATGTTATATAAAGGAAAATATTTTCATCTTGAAACAATCCCATATGAGAAATATGGGATTTGCATCTTGTATCTTATTGGCACAGAAAATGAACAGCAGCCATTTAGAAATTAAGTTTAACCAGTGATTATTTAAGTAATAATCTATTGTTAAACTTACAAATCATATGCAAAACCCCAATTTAACATTCGTTCCTCATTGATCTTGATAATATTATCGAAAATGTTTACCAAGGCTATCAAACTTACAAAATGTTACAATCTTTACAATTTACTGAAGGTGCCTTTGAAATAGGTGCACTGTTTTGAACAGAAACATACCTAAAGTATAAATTTTGCAAACACCACAGAATGTGACGTCTTCATCTGGATAAAATTTTGACTTCAATTTCACAAACTATTTTTCATATTTAGGAAGGAAGTGTTAGTCCATTATGAAATACTCTTCCAATTACAACTAGAAAAAAAAATCTAGTCTATTATCAGACTCTTAGAAAAGGGAAAGTACACTCATTACATTTAATGCACTTAATATAAGAACCAGACCTCCCTGCTGCAGTGTTAATCATTTAAAAGAGGTCTAAAACTCAGGTGCTTTTTTAAAGCACGCAGCACAATTGAAAATTATAACACTTAATGATAATTCGAAGCACTAGACTGATCAATATTTATTAAAATATGATTTATAACTAAATACACATATCACATGTGAACTTTCAATATTTAGCCATTTACAATTCTAAGCATTCCAAATATATGGTAAAATTGGATTGGAAACTTGTTTTGGAATAAAAAAATAGGCCCTTTTTCAAACTCAATAAAACCTGATACAAAATGCTTTGCAAAGCTACAAATATACAAAACTATGTATCTAAATTTTTGGTAAAATAGAATGACAATATCAAACTTTGCCTCATGAAACCTTAAGCACATAGTGTGCAATGGCACATATTTTGAAGTACGAAATGTGCTTATAAAATTTGAAAAATCACAATATTGAATAAATATCAATAAAAATTAGCTTCACATCTAACTATGAATACACGAGACAAGTCTGATATAATACACAGTTTGCCAGGTAAGAAGCAACCAAAATTTCACTTTTATCTTAATCCCAAAAAATTTTAAAAGTTGGCAATATTCTTTTTTACTGAAAATTTTGACAAATAACCTTTAAAAATCTAAAAAGTCATTTAAATATATACAGAGGGTAAAGACAATACAAAGGCAATCGAAATCTCAAAATTTTTAGGATTGCTTTAACTGAGAGAACATATTTCAAAGTTAATAAAATGCAGCACATGGAAGTTTATCACATAGCACTCAAGAAAAAAATGAAATAAGTGCATCATAGATGGAAGATTTCATTATAGTACACAAGCTAACCACACCTTAGGGAATCTCACAATTAATGAAAAAGTTAATCAAGCAATTATTACATTAATACAAAATTTGCTTTCTATTTTCTGTATACAAATCTGAGCAAAGTATGTTTTAAACACTATTTTGAGACAGCAACTAGAATATTTACAGTAACAAGTGCCTATGTTACACTTATTTCATAAGAAAAAAACAATTTTTAAGTTAATTTCAAATTCAATAATACTTGGCACATATCAAAGTAAAAAGAAATTAGATGAAGTAGTAATTATACAGAAAGTATATTTGGTGTTTGAGTTTCTGAAGTAGATCATTAGCAATGATTTTTTTTAAATTTCAGAAACACTACTAATTAATCATACATTTCCATTTCACACACAAAAAAGAAAAAATATTATTCACAATGTAAAGAGAGTACACTTAAATGCCTAACTATTACCCACATAAAAAATACGTTCATAGATTAAAATAAAAACAAAACAAATACCTTTCAAATATTATTGGTTTAGGATTCTGGCAACAGCTTAATCGCAGTTCATATAAATTAAGCACTACTAAAATTTCATAATTACTCCAAATTTGACATGGAAGAAAAAGAAATACATATATTGTGAATAAAAATACAAAGATGTTCTTAATATTCCATTAAAGACAAGGAATGGTATCAAAAGTACAGAATTTCTGAGCAATAAAAATGTACAAAACAGACCTGTTAAGCAGATATCTAACTTACATGAACAATAATATTGAGCCATGATATTTTAATTGATAGAATAAGAAAATTCAAACCTCAATATGATAAACAAATAACGTTCAGTACAAAAAAACTTGCAATATTTTCTCCTTTAAGATTACCTGAGTCAAAGGAAAGAATTTAGAAACATGGAAGCTTCTTTACATTACATATGATTATGTACTACCAATCAGAAATGATTTTCAGATAAAACATTGATGACATACAGGCTCTCTTTATAAATGTTTATTTTAAAAACAAAATCCTAATTCATTACACCGAGGAGCCCCCTTGTATGAAATTCAAAGCTATACACTACAAATTAGGTTCTTTTTAAGTGATTAGTATCTGCTTTTTTTTAATCAGCTAAATATCAGTACAAAGAATTTATAATCGTCTTAACAAAAAAGCAACAAAAATCTTAGGCATCAGAAGCAGTTTTGAATTTTTGTGAATTGCCTGAAATGAAAATTTTAAACAGAATTTTGTATTCCAGAAGGGCAAAAAAAGATTTACCATAATAAGAGCTTTATAGTCTGTGTATTCAGAATAGGTGTCTCACAGTGATCAGTTCTCCTTCATTACCATGTGTAACTATGGCGATGAAAGTAATTTTCCTCCCCCCACTCTATTATTTTCTTAAGGGATCTCACTACCATAAACATGGGATCAAAAGAAAATTTTTAATTGATTTTAGAATGTCATATTTAAAAAAATCTCCACTTTTAAAAAATGTTTAATGAAAATATATAGCATTCTTTAAAGTTAAAATTTAGAATATGTACTTGCGGGTATGATTAAAGTTTATTTGACACCGTAAATATCATATGTAATATATTTATAAGTAGCAGTCCTTGCTTGAACTTAAAATGTGTTATTTAAATAACCTAATACATTTTGAAACAATAAATAAACAATACCAAAAATTGTTACAAGCAATGAAAGTCATAAATAAAATTAAAAAGATTAAAATAATATCCAAAGCAGATAAAAATATTTAGAAGAACAAAGTAAAGGAAAAAAGTTCATATTTAAAGTAAACCAATCTTCGGCATAGGTGTAAAAAATAAATGCACTTGCATCAGTTTCCCACTTACTTCCATAATTCGAATGTGTTAGGGAATGAGGATACATGTCCTTGAAATCCCTATTCTAAATACAGACTATAGTCCTTTCCCATTAAAACTAATTTTTTTTTTTTTAAAAAAGAGGGCAATACATTAAAATCTTTTTAAAACAATTCCTTTTTGTATGCAATTGCTAACAAATTTGATGGCTTATGAATTTTGATACATAAGAACCAACAATAATAATAATTTTTTAAAAAAATCAACTTTTTAAATAGATTTTCAAGTAAAAAATGGTAACGAAAGTTCTTTAAAAAAATCTTTTGGAGATTCATTAATGGAAAATTCACACATATAAATATAATCTAGAACATAGTAGACATAATGGTTATCTGAATAGCACACTATAAAAGAGTTTCGCCAAAGTAAAAGTTCTGTAAATAATTACACAATGCCTTGGTTTAGAACAACATCATCATTATTTTGAGAGAGGGGAAAAAACCAAAAAGATTTGCAATTTGAAATACTGTATATTTCCATGTATAAGCTGAGAATTTTTAAGTGCTTTTCATCGATCAAAAGTGGGGAGGATCATATTATATACAGATCCATGAAACAGGTATAGTATATGTCTTTCTGACAAATGTTTCTGCTATTGGTGACAAAAAGTCAACAAATCAGCAAAAATTTAAAAAAAAAATTTTCTAAAAAAGCAGAAAATATATAAGTGCAGAAGAAAAATGAAACTTGCAAAAAGTTTTAAATGAGAAAAAGCAAAAATAGTAAAATAAATTTATAATAATAACTCTTATTTATGTCACAATCATACTAATATAGTAATACTTCATTTATAATAAATCGGCTAATATCCTAAAAAATGTACTTCTATGCAAGCTAGAAACAAGTATAAATGGCCAAAAAATAACAATTTTTAAATAAAATATATAATTATATATAAAAATATATGTTTATAATGCTTAAATTTATGAAAAAGGTTACTTTCAGATAGGTTACCAAAATTGAAACGATTGTTGTTTGCCTCTAATAAACGGAAAAATTAATATTGGCTGCATAGTCTAGCACCGGGATTCTCAAACTGGGTACAGTGGCGGTACACAAGAAGTGTCTACATAAAACTTGAAATACAGTTAAGAGTTGTCTTTGTATCTGTCTTGAAGTGTGACTAATCCTCTCCATTCATAGTATTTAAATTGAACACCATGACTAAAAAAGCTTAAGAAGAATTGGTCTAGTGTTTCACTTTACAACAATTTGATTGGTAAAATATTTCACCTAATTATACCAGCATAGCAACATTTTTGGTTTCTTGGTGACATATTTAGACAATATAGAAAATTTTCATTTCAGCTTATATATCAGTTTTGAATTTGAAAATTTTTGAAGAAAAATTTCATTCTTGGTTTATACACAAATGGGCTTATAGTCGAAAATATACAGTACTATTTCAAGCAAGTATCAATGGAAATATTGATACCTGTTTGTATGAAAATCCAAGTAAATTTTCTTCAGTAACAGAAACTTTCATGTACATAATACTCTCAATTTTGGAAAAGAAATACTTTTAGAATCAAACTATTACTACTAACTATTTAAAACAGAATTATTTTTTTAAAACTACTATTAAAGTAAAATCAACCAACACTTTTAAATATAAATTTAAGGAATATTATCTGCTATAAATATTCTTTTCTATAATACTGACTTTTCGTGCACCTGTTTTGGCAGCTCTATTTCTAATGAGAAGTGGGTTGAGTTATACAGGGTGTCCAGGGAGAAACCATTTAGAAATTTCCTCATATTTTTCTATAATTCAAAAATTTTTTCCTGATAAATTCATACTATCCAATAATAATATCTTTTAATTCTTTTATAAAGCTATTTTTAGATATAAATTTATCTTTAAATGAAATTATAAATTTGACATAAACAAAATGTCTTTGCATTTAAAACTTTAAATATTCTTTTCTGTTTTTTGGGGTGTTCAGAATAACCAGTGTGAGAACAACACTATTAATCAATTTGTTTAAAATAATTCTAAAAAATAACTATGACAACTCTTGCAGTTCTGCTTTTTTGCCTTTTATGTTTAAATAATTTAGCCTGATATAATAATTAAAAATTTTACAGTATTATTTTAAAGATTGAATTTGCACCATGATAGCATTAATTTCCTTGTTATTTTCTTAGATTATTGACATTTTTTGTTCCAATTGCTTTTTAATTAATGTTGACCTTTGTTTTTGAGCTTAAATTGCTTCATTTTCTGAAGATACCCTTCCTTGTTTCTCCTTATTTTCATTTACCAAAAAATAAGAATTAAAAAAAAATGCACAAAAAATCTGCAAGTTTTTTTTTGTTTTTAAACTGGCAGGATTTATAATTTAAAAAAACTTTTTTTCCCACTAAATTCCCTAATTTCTTTAAAAAATGTCACAATTATCCTGATAATTCCCAGTTTTGAAAACAATATTTTCAATTGCTGGACACCCTGACGATGGTACTAATTATAAGAACTAAGCACTACTTCAACGGCTTTGAAAGATAGGTTAGAATAAATTACAATTTTTTTTTGTATCAAACATCTGTTTCATACAAAAATATTTTTTGTCAATATTTTCAATTTCCATCTAGTGCATAAAGACATTTTTTTTTTTTTTACCAAGGTCCAATGGAAGCTATTTTTCAATTGTTAAAATTTTCTGTCTACAAAATGTGAGACAAGAAATACAGTTTGAAAGCTGCACATAATCAGAAGGTTATTAAAACAATTCCTTGAACACTTCAATAAATTTTAAAATATTTTCATTCAAATGTACATGATAAACTGAAAAGGATTAGAATATTTCATATAGTTAATGAAAGTTGGTTGTAATTAAAAAAATGTTTGAAGAACAAAAACTATTAAATTTATTTTAATCAATGTGTCGGTTAGCTTATAAGAGAATTTTTAGTGATTCAAACTTAACATTCAAAGTTTTTAACACATATGGGCAGCAATGTTGGAAGCCTGATATATATGTTATTTAAAAAATAACAAAAATGAAAAACCTGCATTTTTTAGCTACATATCACAGAATACAAACTAATAAAACAACAAAATAAATTAATTTGTCATTTAATTAAAAAATAAAAGTAAATCATATTAGTACAAGCCAACTTACGGACCTGAATCTAGCATAGAAATGCAGAACTTATAATGTTTTGTTCCACTTTTTTCGATACACAATAAGTTCAGTTACGTTAAATATGGGAGACTTTAATATAAAAGGATTCATGCAGTATAAATTGCTACAATAAATATATATTTTACCTTCACATAATATAGACAGAATACAATAGTTTGGATTTTTTTTTTTTTTTTAAACCTAAAACATGGTGAGGAATTAACACTCATTGGAAAGTAAACCTAAATAATAAATATAAGATAAAAACAATCTCATAAAAATCTGGAAAATCAGATTCAGTTAGCTGCACAATGAAACTATATGTGTATATAAAAAATTTAACTACATTTAATACTATAAGACTGGATGAGCTAATAGAAGTAAAACTATAAAAATGAGTATGTATAACTTGAAAACATGTAGTTCAATTACATACATAAATTTAAAAAAAAAAAAAATTTAAATGATTGTTACAAGTGCAGAAATATATTTAAAAATACTAAAATGTAAATGATTAAATAACCCCAATTTTATAACATTTTACTTTCTCATCAAGAAATATACTTTACAATTAATACAGACAATTTTAACATGTGTGGGATTTAACTAAAACCATGTTTTTTTTCCATCCACTTTATAGATCAAACAAAGCTTTGAGGAGAACAACAATTGCATATGAACATAAAGTTTAACTTGCTTCTTTTCTGAATGTATAAAAAATTAGAAAGTTAATAAGGGAAATAAAAGTAGAGGGAACATTCATTGTTAAATAACTCAATCATGACTTCCAGAATAAATTATCTAAAAATACTTATATGAGTCGCAAATTTTGCAAGTTCCATGACAGCGAAATATTTGTAATTGACAGTAAACAATTACAAAAGATTCTTACTTGATTTTTTAATGTATGCGATCCCATCAATAGCAGCCTGACTTTAGCAGTCGAGTACGCTCCTGATGCATTGCACACTTTTCACTCAATTTGTTAATTGGTAACGGTTTGTCTCAATATACATCTATTGTGCTTTATAACAGTTTTGTTCATAAATATATAACATCACCACATAACAGTGGTTGAAATTATCTTCTCCAAGAAGATAACACTTTCATTATTAAATCAGTATCAGCAACAAAGCAACTAATTTAAGTTCTACCTATGAGTAAGAATGAATGCGTCCACCACATTCTGGCAGTTCATGAGTACTTAATGCAAGTGTACCATCATCTTTCACAATTAGCATAAGACCAGGAGCTGCAAAAAAATAAATAAACTGAATACTAAGCAACAATAATGTATCTGGTATTTTAATTCAAACAAACTTCCATCAAAAATACTAATAACATGTTATATTCAGTTAAACTGCATTTCAAGAAATTGAAATATAGGATATCTTAATGGAAACTATTTACAAACTACCTGTAAATTACAATTTTTTCCCTGATAAAATTCACACAATGTACAATCTCTTTCAATTTTTAAAAAAATTATTTTTATATAGAAATTCATTTTTACATAACATTATAAATTTTAACAAACAATCTCAATACATTTAAAATCTCAATATTCTTCTCTATAATTGAGCATTTTAGAATTACCTACACAATTAACAGAAGATTAATTTCATTAAAATAATTATAAAATTCTACAAGAACTTTTGCAGTTCAAATTTTTAACATTTTCAAGGTTCAGACTCTTTCCACAGAAAAAAAATTAAGCACTTTTTAAGCACCTAAATTTTTATTGTACTATGATCAACCTACAGCTAAAGCTTAAAAATTGAAGATTTTCATGAAGCTTTTCATGAGCTTTATGACTTGTAAAATGACATTAAATAATATATATAGACAATTTAATAATTTTATTAACATGGTTCGTACACTGTTTTAATGGAAAAAATTAAGCACCATTCAAACTTTTTAAGCACCTCTTATCAGAAACATATCAGATAAAATAACGGTTATTACATTAGGTTCAACAAAAACATGAACAAAAGAGAGTGTGTATAAGTGAGAAATCATTGTATTTCACAGACACAGAAGTCAAAATTTTTTGGGGAAAAGAGGGAAAAAAGCAGAAAAATGCAAAAAAAGAGGTAGCTGAATAATTATTTAAAATTAATGTTCTGATTTACTTTAATACAAAAAACAAGTGCCTAAATATGAAATATGAAAGTATCTAAATAATTTTTTATCAATATAAACAAGTACTTAAGTTTCCTAGTAAAAAATAATTTAAAACAGATTCAAATCAGATGCTTCTTCAATTTGCTAAATTAAAAAAATAAATTCACCAATACAGTTGAACTTTACTATATTAAACTTTGAGGAACCATATTGTTTGTTGGACTTAACTTTAGAAGAAATCTTACAATAAAGGTTCTTAAAGAACCTTTAAAAACCTTTTCTACTCTTTAATGTTAGATCTCAGAAAATTATAACTTGTATAAGATTTACATAAGATTACATATTATATAAGATTTACATATATAAGATCTTAATTGACTAAAACCAAACAACTGATGGATTGCCTATTCGAATGACCAAAAATGTAGACAAATGCAAAACTAGTTATTGCTTACTATTTTAATACTGAATTAATTTATAATCTTCTATAGACGTGATGCCAGTATCAAGATAGTGTAAGGAATTTCTTTGTCTTACACAACGAAAAACATTTTCTTTCCTTGAGTAGGTGAACAAGATGTTATTAATTTCATGCACTTTGTTTTTAAATCTAGACACATATATTTAAATCTTTTCATAACTGCAAAAATGTTTTATAAAAATTGAAGAAAAAAAACTTAGTAAATGACTGAAAAAAAATGGATCCTTCTACCTCATTCCTAAGATTCACTATAAATGTATAAAATGGACCTTTACTATTTATGGATAAATTAGCATGCAAACAAAAGGAAAATCATGAGATCAAAATTTTCATTTGTTATAAGCTGGTTTGTTAAAATAGGGATTTCAATAGTACACCAATAATTTAAAAGTCTTTTCAAATAGCAAAGCTTTAAAATGCACTTCTAAACAAAACTTAAAAATTTTGTAACATTAAAATTTGTTTTTAACTAGTTTGTAAAATTCTATTAATTTTTCTTAGATTGATTTATAATTAATGTTTAAAAACTACAGTATAAGTCTAATTTTTTTAAATGGACAATTTCAAAAAATTTTCAATAAAAGTAGCAGACCCAGATGTTAAATATTAGAAGGAAAAAAAAGGAGGAAAACGAAGAAGGAAAAACGGAAATTAAAAAAACAATTTTAAAATATTTATTTGATTTACACAATGCAAAAACAACTACCTAAGTATCAAATATACCAGAAGCTAAATAATTTTTACTAATATAAACAATCACTCGAGTCTCCTAATCAAAAAATGTTGAAAACAGATTCAAATTAAAAGTTTCTCAAATATCCTAATTAAAAAAGAAAAAATAATATAAATGCGCATTTTAGATATCAAATTTTTAGAACACATTTCTATAAACAAATTTTTAATTTTGTGACTGCAGAATTTCTTAAATAGCAATAAAATCGATACCTTATTAGTTTGGAAAGATACAATAATTATCATTAGATTTAATTTAAATCAATGTGTAAAAACTCATGATTTAAATAATATATGCACTGTATAAGGCTATTTTTTAAAGTGGAAAATTAAAAAAAAAATTTTTTTAAATAGTAATATTTCGGGACGATGATCGAATTGGGATTTTTTTCGGTATCTGAGCCAGGGGGTTCGAATTGTACTTTAGACTAACAGATTTGTAACCATTTAGTTTGGTCTGAGAGCGCTAGAGTTTTATTTTATGTTACCCGACGGCTAAAAACATCGGAATTTACTACTTAATTACTACGATTCTGAACGGCTACGAACAAAGAGCGGGATTCGAACCCGTGGCCGCGTCCTACCGATTCAGCTAAAGGGCTGATTTTTATCGGGATTGCCGTTAAAAGTTATGATTTTTCATCAACTTCAATGCACACGCAAAACTTAACAAAAAGAAAAGGTGCGGATTTTTCAACAATAAACTTCCGTGCATATCCAAAATTTCGTAAGTTTTTTGCAACAGTGTCATTTTCTCACAGACACTGCCCATAGCAGAAAATTCAGTCAATAAGATAAAGTACCGTTTGAAACAACTATAGGAGGGATTGGAATCTCAATACTGTTACCGCGATATTAAAAAAATACAGATATATAAAACAGTATTACGATCGGTCTATATGCACGTGAGTTCGGGAGATATCTATAAAGAAAGTATGCAGGTTGTTAAAACAATTCTACCGTATGAGAGCCCCATATTATGATCGCACTATTAACTATAATGGTCCATTAAAAAATGCGCATTTTCTGGAATCGAAATCCAGAAAACGGTTGTTTTTTTTACTAAAAACATAGAATTACGGCATAGTTATACTTTTATAACTAGAACCACAGAAGTCCTATATGTTTCATTTATACCGCGTCACACGGCTTTTTGACCTCGAAGCATGCGTCAATAAATATTTGAATTATAATTCGATATGTCTATTTTTAAGCACACAATTTGTAATCTAAGTTAAAAATTTTTTTTTAACAGATCTGAACTACAACAAAATTGTTTTGGTTTTACACTTTGATCGAGATTATTTTTTATGACCGCTAAAAGAATTTTTTTTTTCAATCATTAAACGTTACAATATAAATTTTTTTACGTATTTTTGATTTTTTTTCCCACGCAATAGAAAAAAAAAATAAAATGTAGAAAAAGCAAAGATGTTATCAAAACATAAAAATATTTAAAGAAACATCCAAAAAGGATTGTTTAATAGGTCTTTTATAAATGTTGAGAAGAAAAAACGAATTAAATGAATCCAAAGAAAAAAGAAAATAAAAACAATAAAAATCCAAAAAAACAGAATCGAAGAAATTTTTTTACTAAAAAAAATAAACGGCAGTTTCTAGAAAAAGAAAATAGAAAAAAATTCAGTCTTTCATTCACACTGTATTAATGCGAAGCATCTTTTATGATTTTCATAGACTTTCAAAAAAAAAATTGTGGAAAAAAAAAAATGAAAATGAAACTTTCAGATTTTCAAAAACTTGAAATTAAATGGTTTTTCACTTTTTAAAGAAAAAAAAACATTCAGAGAATCATCTGAAATATTCAGTCCATTTTAAACACAAAGCTTGTAAGATTTTGGATTAAAAAAACTGAAAAAAGTTTTTTTGTCATTAATATCCGTTTTGAGAGAAAAGAAAAAAAAGATGTATCAAAACAGAAGTAAATTAAACAAAAAAAAAAAAAAAAAGATGTTAAAAAAAAAAAAAAATTTTCTAGAAAAAAAAATGAGAGAAATAATTAGTAAAATGAATAAAGATATCAAATAGATGGAAACACTAAAAAACTATAAAAAAAAAAAACATAAAATAAAAAAAAAAAAAAAAAAAAAATACTAAAAAAAAAAAAAAAATACACAACAAACAAAAAAAAAAAAGATAAAAAAAAAAAAAAAATACATACAAGAAAAAAAAGATAAAAAAAAAACAAAAAAACAACAAAAAACAAAAAAAAATTCAAAAAAAAAAGAAGAATATAATAGAAGATGAGAACCAAAAAATATAGGAAGGGGGAGAATATGTCTAATTTTGAAGTTAATTTTGTTTTCTTCTATACATTTTTTTTTAATTAGTCTAACTCTTCTTTCATACCTTTAGCTTTGTTGAATGAATTGACAATTAATTACCAAGGAAAATAAAAATTCAGCAACCAATGTTTGGGAAAAAAATAAGCACTTTTTGAGCACTCAGAAAAAATTATAAATTTTAAGGCTACAAAAAGAAAACTAAGCACTTTTTAAGGATTTTAAGCACCCGGCTGAACCATGATTTTATTTAAATTTAAATAATAAAACATAATATATCAACTAAAAATTGTTCATTACAATTTTACAGATTCAATTTTCTTTATGATGGCTTTCATTTCCTTGTAAGATTCTGCATTGATTATTGACATTTTTTGTTGCAATTGCTGCTTTTTAATATTTTTTTTCTTTGAGCTTCAATTGCTCCATTTTCTGAAGATTCCTTTTTTTGTTTCTCCATATTCTCATTTAACAGGGATTAAGCATTTTAAAAATGAATGCACAAACGCTTTTTTGATTAGAGATTTTTTTTTTCTTTCAATTTTCACTACAGGATCTACATACCTAAGTTTAATTATATAGCAATTTTCCAATCAAAATGTTTCCAATTTGAATTCAAGGTACTTTGGTATTATCCAGATGACCATGAATAATAGCCAAATATAACCCTATAATGTTTATATACAATATCCCTAGAGATAAACTTATATTTTGTGCAAAAATCTTAACTAATTTTTATTAAAAAATAATTATTACTATATTAATAAAATTTTAATCTACAATTTAAGAAAAAACCAGAATAATATACATTTACCCTCCATTAAGCTTTCTTGCTTTGAGTATCCTTGGTGAACAAATTTTACTTGGCAATAGGGTCAATAGGATAATGCATAAATACTAAACTCAGCCAAATGACAAGTAAAAATAGAATTAAACAATTCAATGCATTTTTTTTAATTGGTAGTTTAGTGGATCCATGACTTTCCATGACTTTTACTCATTTTACTTGAAAAATCAAGATTTTCCATGACAAAATTAATCCATTGTCTAAATTCATGATTATCCATGACTTTCCAGGTGCGCGGAAACCATGTTTGTAAAAAATTCTGATTTTTAAAAAAAATTTCAAAATTTCCTTAATGCTTCCAGAATTGCCAAATTGTTTGAAATTTTCTGGTATTCCCAGTAGCTGAACACCCTGAAATAAGATAGTAACAAATGAGTTTAAAAAAGATAATTACATTCAGTTGAATCATCTGGTTCCAAATTTGTGGCTTCAAAAACTTCATTGATGACTTCTTTTGCACTAACCCGAGTAGAATCCATCCGACTTTCATCAACAGGTTGTTTCTAGTAATGGATAATTTTTATTAAGTATGATGAATTTATATATCTATATATACATCTAGTAACAGTTTGATCATTTCACCTTGAACTAATACAAATCAGAAAAACATATAGATACACTCTTGAAAGAAAAAAAAAATCCTCAGATACATTTTATAATGTTTATTGATTATTTTCAATGATGGCACACTTGCTTTCATAATATTTGAAATTACCAAGTCACAGATAGTTGTTAGCCATTTTATTATAGAATTTAGAAGACCATAAAGATAACCAATATTACATTTTGTGACGCCTACAATATTTTCAAATGAGAGGTAACGTGAATAATGGATCACAGTATAAGATAACATTGGTTTTGGTTTGGAGTGCTACGGTCTGCTTTTTTGCAACACTAGGGCTAATGAGACCAGGACCTACAGCTTAAAGCAGATTCCGAACAGCTAAGAACAACCATGCCACTGTGGGATTCGAACCCACGAACTCCGGTTCCGAAGGTCAGCACCCTAACAAATCGGCCATCGTTCGGCAAAGATAACATTGGAAATTCACTTTAATTCTGGATTAAATACGGTATTTACAAAGGAATGTTAATTCCTAAAACGTCTAGAACTGCAAAGGATGGTTGCCGATAAAACTTCCTCACGACAATCACAGTCGAAAGGAAAACAAGAGATTTAATAATCTCTTACAAATGGAGAGGCTTTTCAGGGTGCAATCAAACCCAATTTATCCCCCGTTCGGTATCGAGGTTCTGCCGCTCCCTATATAAGCATACTTTACGAATCTCCCGAGCTAGCAAGTTGACGCTGGTAAAAAAGGTGAAAGCCTCCACAAGATCAACACACCTACAAAAAAATGACGAAAAGCCCTGAGTCGCAAAATTGTAGGCTTTTTAGGGTCAGTTACGGTTCTGCCAATTGTTTTTTGGGGGCCAGTTAAGATCCCAGTTACTTGAGAACTCCAGCTAAAGTTACAGTTATATTTTTTAGCTGAATTCTCATTCGCTGCCTGTCCCTTCACGGAATTTTCGAGCATTCATTAACGCGATCCATCAGGGGCATATTCGTCTATTCAGCCTGATTGTCAAGATTCCAGATTCTGTGATGCCACGCTATTGTACTCCGCACACAGGTGTACTCCAGTCAGCTGTTTTGGCCCGTGCTCGGACAAAGGGGAGTCTTCACAATTTGCACAAAGTGGGTCCTTGTAATTTAGAAGTAGGGACCAAGCAGAAAGGAGGTGGGACTAAGGCTTGGCCTGCCACCTCTTTGGAAATTTGAAGAACATTGCGGCCATGAACTTTTTTACGTGTCTTAGCCACGATTAATGAACATGAAAAACTTACTTTAACAAAGTGTAAACTGACATATAATAAATCTTAAGTTTTTAAACAAACAAAATTTATATATACATGTAATCCATGTTTTATAAAACTCCTTGACAAGGAGAAAGCTCAACAGCTAGCAATAATAAAAATGCAGTCGGGCCAACATTGACGAGAATGCCACCAGTCTAATTGAAACTTTATTCCAGAGCTGCTACAGTGCACATCTATTCTACTGAATGACAAAGAAAAACGAGCTGTATACACAGAAAGTTTACATTTTTAGGATAGAAAGATTTGGGAAGAATGTTAAGTGGAAAATACTTCTTTGATTAAACTATTTAGATGCTGGGAAAAAGATTTAAAGGAATTAGAATGGGAGAGAGGAGGTTTTTAAGGAAATTTTTTAAGTTAGATAGTTTTGATATATTACATACATACATATTGTATAAATAACAGATAATATTTCAAATTATTCTTAAAATATGAGGATGTTAAAATAATAAAACTTGTATGATAAACTATAAAAATCTGGCTAGTGTGTTCAAATGATTCTTAAAACATGAGGATGTTAAAATAATAAAACTTGTATGATAAACTATAAAAATCTGACTAGTGTGTTTTAATCTTTAAAAGAAAGTTCCAAACTATGAAACTGGAAATAATTTTTCTTTCTTTTTTATTAACAAAATATTTTAATGATTCTGCATATTTAATTGGGTGTTTGTGTCATAACTTGAAATAACCCTTATGTTAATAGACACTTAATTTTAAAAAAGGCAAAATCCTTTTCCCAATATTTGATAAAACATAAAAATTCATAAGATTAAAATAAGAAATTTTTACAAAATTTTTAAGTTGACCCAAGGGATCCTGGATAATGTAAGCTCAATATGTATGCACAATTACCATTTAGTGATTAAAATGAAACAATTAAAGAAAAAATACCTTTGATGGACGCTTGCGATCAGGGACTTTGGGAACGCCAGGCAACATGTCAAAGTTGGAACTTGAACTTGGATTTCTAAAAACCAATACAAAAATTTATCATTTTCACATGCAAATAGTTTTATTAGTAAAAGGAATAACATTTTAACAAAGCTATGATGTCTCCCTTTTAATATTTAAGATTATTTCATACTAATTGCAATCATAGGGAAGTATTGAAAGCATAAAAAAGTTATAGGAGTTATTAAGGTTGATATCCCACACATACATAAGCATATATACTCTTTCCAGCTTAAAACAAATTGGATTCTTTGCTTCCAAAACTTATCAACTATAAGAAAGCTATTGTTCAACATACTTATCTATATTCATTATTTAACATTAAATACAATGACTAGATTTTTCAGACATAATAAATGTGTTACTGTTTTTGAGTCTTAAGTACAAGAATGCAAACAACTTCAATACCACTAAAATGAATTAATATAACTTCATGTTTCACTACTTTAAATTACACACACACAATATACATGCTGGAATACATTAAAATCTGAAGATAAAAAATTAATTTATTCAGACAATCTATCTTTGATACCCTCCTGCCACAATGTTTTACATTTGCATACATAGTGCTATGAAGGCACAAAGCACACATTTAAAAGAGAAAGACATCTTGCTATAAATTTTAATTTCAGGGATAGAATCTTCTGAAATTTATATTAGAAAATAATAAATATGGTTAGTTTGGTCAAAATATCATTACACACACACACACACACACACACACACACACACACACACACACACATATATGTCATACAAAGGAATATACGATTGGTGGTTTGCAGTCACAGCCAGAACAAGACACCATTTTAATCATAAAAGAACTTTGTTACAGAGCATTGGTTGGTTGGTTGGTATTGGAGCGCTACAGTCTACTTTTTGCAACAAGAGGGCTAATGAGACCGGGACCTACCAGAGCATTGGTTGGACGAGAAAAACAGAGAATAGCTAACATGAAAAATCTAAGTAAAAAGCTCTGTAAAAAATATGAGTAAAAATCTCTCTGTGATATCATGCATCTTCTTTGGATTAGAATTTGCTTAAGTGGCCACTAGGGCACTATAAAGTTTTAATTGGTTAGCCTCCTTCTCTGAGGGCATAAACAGTAATCCCAGTAGTCAGTGTAGATTAGAGTTTAAAAAGGGGAAAACAAAGAGTTGCGAGGGGTTTGGACTAGACTTTAAAATTTGAAAACTCCTGAGATTTTTCTTGGGCCATAATGAGGGCTTTTGGTTATAAATTTACTTTGGCACGATTGAACTATCAAATAAGAAGTTCTCTGACAGTATATTTCTTAAGGGTCCATCTTTATGGTTTTAATACAAAATCTCTATATTAGTTACTGATTTAGGTTCCTTTTCCCTTATATACATATACAATAAATAACAATATAGTATAAAGAACAAGGAATGAAAAATACTCTGAAATTTTTTACTTACCTATGATGCCCAGATTCAGCACTACTTTGACGTGAATGTGCTAAGCTACCATAGCCAGAAGCTTTTGAATGTTGACTTGTACAGCTAGAATTTCGAGAATGCCCTCTTTCAAACTCAGGAGCATGTTCAGCATCTTTTCCCTTTTCATCACATGTTGCTCCAACTACTGTGTCTAGAAGCAATTACTGATTAAGAACTGGCATTTGCATAAATATATTTTATATTGTAGAAGCATTTAAATGAACAAAAGGACAATAAAATCATCACATAAGATGTAAACTAAGAGCAAGTGATTTAACAAGGATCTGCTTGCTAGTTAACTGAGATAATTTAAAGTTCTACAGATTATTACATTTTAAAAGTTAAATACTGTAAAGTCAGCAACTGTTTATGTCATAAGGAACCCTAAGTAGTCCTCTGTTCGAAAGATGTACAATTTCTAGACTCCTCCATTCATCCATTAAATGTAGGGAACCTCCCATAAAATATTTTCTTCGATAAGATTGTGAATAAAAAACATAGATTAGTACATCATCAATGGAAGAGTTCCCATATGATACAAAATTTAAACACAGGTTCACAATGTCTTCATACAAAAAGTTAATACAAAACTTACTTTCTAATTCCTGTGTACAAATCTGAGCAATACTTAATTTTAAACACTATTTTTAGAGAGCAACTAAAATACTTAAAGTAGCAATTCACTATGTTACACATAATTCAAAAGAAAACCAATTTTATGTTACTTTCAAATTCAATAAACTTGGCACATATGAAAGCAAAATAAGTTTGATGAAGTAGCAATGATGCAAAAAGTATACTTAATGTCTGAGGTTTTGAAGTAGATCATTAGCAATAATTAAAAAAAAATTTCAAAGTAACCAATAATACAGTTGCTATTATTGAAGAAAAGAAATATTCACAACGTAAAGACTGTATGTACTACAAAAAACTATCTTATTTGTAATGCATTCATCATTGTACTAGATGTTGTAACCTCAAAACTAGATTAAGGAAAAATGTGAAATTTGTTTTTCTATTACAAAGAAGAGTTTAAAAAATGTGTTTTTATGAATGTCAGTTAAAGAATTCAGATTTTATTGAAAAAAAAAATTAGTACATTCTGGATTAAAAATTTTCCTCCCCTTTTGATTACTAATTATAATCTACCAAACATTTCCCTGTACAAGTCAAGAACTTTGAGCTAAATTGGAGGGATTGGCTTGCATACAGATTAGCAGAACAGATGTAACATAAAGCCTTTCTTGGTGCCGCTTTTTGTTCTTATTGGTAATCAAAAAAGAAAAAAAAAAGATTGCCAAACTGACAAAAGAAATAAATATATTGTTAAAGAAAATAGGAAATATATAATGGCATAAAAATAAATTAACTTTGGGAGAAATTTTGAACTGAGAAAAACAAAGTTAAAAAAAAAAAAAAAAGTATAGCGACTTTTGCCTGTGCTATAATCAAACTAAAACAGGGGGAGGGGAAAGATTCGAAATTTAAAAAATGTGCTAAGAAAACAAACTAAATCTGTAACAGATCTTGTTAGTCTTCTTGGCAACATTATTGTCATTGGTGAATAAAGGAAAAAAAATCCCAAAATGGCAAAAAACAAACAAATCATTAGAAAAAAGGGGATACATAATGGTGCAAAAATAAATGAACACTGAGAGAAACTATGAATTGAGATACACATAAAAATTTAAAATTAAATGGTTTGGTTTAGAGTGCTACAGTCTAATTTTTGCAACACGAGAGCTAATGAGACTGGGACCTACAGCTTAAAGCCAATTCTGAACGGCTATGAACATACATATCACTGCAGGATTCGAACCCATGAACTCTGGTACCAAAGGCTAGCACTCTAACCAATTGGCCATTGTTCGGCATAAAATTAAATGGATAATTAGTTTTACTTGTGCTATAATGAGGCTAAAATAGAGGGGCAAAAAGGCCAAAATTTTGAAAATGTGCTCTATACTAAAGAAATTTATACTAAATCTGTTGTAAGTTCAGCTAATCTGGTAGAAAACATACTTCACCCTAAGCTGGAAACAAGCAATAAATCCCTAAATATTGCAATTTAAATTTTTTAAAGTTTATATTGATTAAATTTATCAAAAAAAAAAAGTTATTAGGATTTAAACTACTATTGATGAAGTCTAAGAAGTAAAGATGTTATTGCAGCATGGTTGCACGTCATGATTCTCAAACTAAATGCTGCAACATAAAGATGCTTAACAGCTATATTTTAAGTTGTCTTTCTTCACCACTATTGAAATGTATTAAGAAATAACATTGTATTTATTTTGAGATGTAGTCAGTCCTCTATTTCAGCAATTCTCAAACTGGATGCTGCAGGGAAAAAATTCTGAAAGCCATGGTTTTGCACTTTAGCAATTATAGAAAATACTTCCCTCATTTTATTTGCTTGGCAACATTTTTAGTGACATATTTGAACCTTACAGAGAATTTCTTTTCCCTTTTCGATTAGGAGTTTTGAATACATACATAGAATACATAGGGATGGGCTTATATTCAGAAATACACAGTGTGCTGAATTTCAACAAACTGGACAAATAATATAAAACAAATTTAATATGGTTGACTACTGAAAGTCATAATAGATGATTGAGAGATTACACACCTGACAGTAAATTTGGACGTGGTAGACTGCCAAAACCACTGCTACCACTTGCTAAACTATCTCCACTGTAATCATCACCTTTTTTATCAACAGGTAACTGGATTTGTGGATTATCTCCCAGAGGCACAGGAGTTCGTATTGGAGGTCTAGAAAGATACAACAGCTTATACATAATGGAAATTACAAAACATTCATCCTTACATGCAGAACTTTTACATTTTTTGAAGTAGAGGGATTCTAAAAAAAATTGATAACTGAAATTTTACAGTGAAAGTACACAATATATTTTTATAAATCAATGCACACATACATTATTTATTTTTATATATATATATATATATATATATATATGCATATGTACGTGTGGTAAATATCATCTTTGGAAATTATAACACTAATAAATAAAAACTAATAAATAAAATAATAAATAATATAATAAATAAAATTTTATTGTGTTACTTACACAATAAAAACCTTTATTTTCTAGTAATAAAAAAAAATTACCTTGCTTAAGCACTGATAATATTCAAATTATTAAAATTTACAATTATGAAATTAAGCAAAAGTAAAAAAATTATCTTTATTCAATTAGAATAAAAGAAAGAAGTAGCTGTCCTACATTATTATATTGTTAAAAAGTTTTCTCCAGAAACTCAATCTTTTCTGCTAGACTTAGTGTATACTTGTCAGCATAAAAAATCTTTCTTCGCACGCAATGATGTTCATGTTGCTGAGTTGCATCGCATCCAATTTACCCCTTTTTAATTTACTTTCTGGAAAGTCTTTGGACATTCTTTTTCTTGTTTTTAAAATGATTCTGCAAATATTAATTTTTAAGGAATCCATATATTCCACTATTGATAAGGAATTGTAAAAGCAATCCAAATATAAATTATACCCTTATTCTCAAATAAGCCATCCATCAGTGTTTTCACTACTCTTTCTCCACAAGAACCATCACAACTTAATATTTCTGTGTCTTTACTTCAGTAAATTAAAAAACACAACAGAAACAAATTCATGTAGCTTCTATAATTTTATTTTGTAACGTGATCTTTTTGGTAGAATATACCGACAGAAGCCCAGGTGTATTTCCAAGCGAAAAGGGATTCCTTTATTATGTAAATAAATTTCTCTGATATGTAGGTTCTTTTAAATTTATTTTTAAAATTTTCTACAATTAGTTCTTCAACTTTTTAGCACTCTTGTTAGAGGTAAAGTGCAAAAATTTTAAAACGTTAGGAAACAGATCTCGAGGTATAACTTTGTTAAAAAATGAAGTGGTGAACATCTCCTTTGTAGTAAAATACATTTTCAAATTTGTTTTCTTGATAATGCCCATAAATATTATCATTGCAAAAAGCACTTATGTTTTCAACAGTCAGCTAAATCTGAAAATTTGGCCGACTTAGAAGTAGATGGAACACTTCATTGCGCATTTTTAATAAAACTGTTTGTTTCTGCTGCACTCAAATTTAACACGTGATCATCATGGAAAATATTGGTTAATTTATTATATGAGTATATTCATCTTCTGATAAATAGTACTTTCTCACCATAATATGAAGTCAATATTTACCAAAATTAAAGGGATATTCAGGAAATATACCTGAAAGCAACAACAACTGGTAACACGACTGACAATAATCCTAAAAGTTAAAAATCAGAATTGTCAGGAACACAAACGCTTATATTATGTGGAAAGTTAAAGAGCTGAGCTCAGTTTTCATTCTCATTTCTTTCCCACCCTCTATCCCCTGCAACAGCTGACAAACAAAATACCAAACAGAGGCAGAATATGAACAAACTGAAGGTCAGAATAATAAAACTATTTTCAGTCCAAATGTAATGGATCCAATCATCAAAAATTGTATTAGCCTGAAATGCACATATACACCTGCCATTCACAAAGTCTGTTCTTGAGTGAACTGCCTGGATGCAAGAGACTTTCAAGCAGAATGCATATATGATTTGTCTGTTGCAAACAGGATAAAAACAACTTTTTAAGTAGATTTAGAACCCCTATATATCATAACTAGGAAAACATATTTCCATCTCTTATAAGTACATAACATAACAAACACACACACACACACAAAAAAAAGATCTTTAACAAACATGAAAGAATTTTCATTAACATATGGTACACCAATTGTGTACATATAAAATATTTCAAACAAAATTCATGAAAATTAATTCAAATTTATCATATAAAATTAAATATTAATTTTTATATGATTTCTTAATGCATATGTCTGCAATGAAACTCTTAATAATTAGAAAAACAATTACATCAAAATAAGATACCTAAAACTTATATGCAAAGATTAAAAAAAAAAAGGTTTATAAATTTATAAGGAGTAATATATTATTCTTACGTTTTAAAACATGGATCACCAGCTAAGAGAAACATTTCTAAAGAAACATGAAGCCTAGAGTTGTCTTGCCGCAGCTTTGAATCATACCCTTCCAGCAGGTATCTGCGGTGTGCGAGACCAGCTCCAGCAAATTCCGCAAGATTCAAATTGGCAAAACCAAGCTTCTCAAAAGAACGACCTCCACGTACTTCCTACAGACATAATTTAAAAAATTATTCACCAATAATTAATAACACTGTACTTAAAAAAAAAAAAAAATTACAAGGAAGATCCAAACATATATTGGATCCATTTTGTGTCCTTTTCACAAAATTCTGTATTGAAAAAAGCAGCCTTCTTCACAAAATTTGGTATAGTACAGTATATAAATGTATGAAAAAAAATTCTAGTCTGTTATTTCTGAAATCAATTAAACATGCACACGTGCGGTGCATACTAATGTGTTCACGTGATCCTCACTAGTCTTTTTAAATTTTAATGAGTTTAGTTTTTATTGTTCTCAAGAAAAACATCTAATTACAATAAGGAGAACTTTTAGTGTATTGGTATATAATTCAGGGCCATAGCCAGAAATTATATTTGGAGGGGGACATTGATTTTGTGAAGGATAATTCAATAAAACTACAGGTTTTCTTATGTATGTATACTCCTAATGAGTATCATAATGCAATGTGATTTTAAAATAACTAAAAATGATGTAATGAACAAATTTATATCCTTGAATGAGTAATGTAGTAGCTACACAATGAATTAAATAGTAAAACTAACATTGAAAATATATAAACTATACATGGTATTAAATTCTGATTTTTAAAATAGAAGTATAAGAAAAGAAAAAGAATAATTTTGAAAGAAAATGAAAATTTTCAAATTTTTACCTACATATTATAAAATATGCTCTTTTTGAAATTTTCGCTGACAAGTTCTCGCAATTTCTTTCGATTGCATAACAATATTGTGATGAGATGCCAAAAGTGCTAGTCACTCTGTTCTAACATGTCGAATCTAATTTGCACCTACTTCTTAACTCAACGTCACTATTCTAAGCATACTGTTGTCTATGCACAGCTAGGCCAATGACACACCAACAGAACACATGGTCCATTTTTTTTCCACACACACACACACACAAATTATGAAATTTTTTTTTCACTAAATGGGGATCCAAATAAAAATCTGACTTGATTCCGGGCTTTATAGAATCACAAATATAAAATAAAACCCTAAACATATGGTTTACATATAAATTTAGAGAAATATAAAAATAAATATATACAAACTAATATATATCAAGTGTTTTTTAAAAAATCAATAGTTATTTTATATATATACGTATTAAAGTATATGCGTGTATTATTTTTATATATATCAAATTTATATTTTATATATTTATATATATTATATTTTATATATATCAGTAGTTATTTTATATATTATACAAGTATTATGTATAATTTCACTTACCTTTCTAACCGATATTTTACATATGCATGGCTCTAAAACTCCAGTACTGGCATTTGCTGTCATTTTGCAACCAAACTGAAATTTTGTATCCCATTTCACACAATTATTCTTAACTTCTTGCCTAGACAAGCAGATAAAAAGAATTAATTCTTTTCAAAATATTTATGAAATTAAAGTTTACTACATAACATGAAATTTTGATATATTTTTAAAAAGTAGAATAATAGAGTAACAATATTTTTTTTTTTAAATATAGTAAAAGTCATTATTTGATTCGCTTAAAACTAAGAAATTTCATATATATATATATTTTGCAGCTATTTAACAACTGATTATTTATACATATAGCGCTTTTAATATACAATATTGGTCAAAACAGACTTTAGAATAACATATATTCATTAATATATTTTATATATACATCAGAAAATTCTTCATATTTATTTTTCTAAAATATTATAAATAACAATGCTTTTTTTAAACAACTGCTGAAATCTACAACTTTTCAACAATTCAGAAATTATCGAATCTTTATTGCCTTAAATATGAACATAACATGTAAGGTGTTTTAAATAATTGGATTATCATGCTCCACAAAATTAAAAAATGAACGCAAAACAAAATAACTTATTTTTCTAAATCATAAAAAATATTTTAAATTTTTAAGTTTTAAGTAAGTTAGCATTGTGTGCACGTCATTTACTATACATGTATCTATTCTGTGTGCATATGCAATTTTAAGTTTTAAGAATTCTATTCCTTTGACCAAAATGTATCTTTATTCAATATTTTCAGAACAATATTTAATATACACATAAGAAAACCCGATTACATATAAAATGTAACATACATTTTAAGTTGAAATTGTTTAGAAAAACAATTAACTAGTAAAAGGAATTATATTTCAGCTCTACAGAATCTCATTTTTAAGCAATTATACAAAATAAAATAAGTCATATAAATACTTACTTCTGTGATAATTCTGTGAATGTTCCACCATCAATTAGCCTTATTTTAGCAAATATTATCCCATTAACAAATGTTACGTCAGACAACTCCTGTAGCACTAGATCTACTTTAAATTTATACTTTTTCTTCTTCAGCATAAAAGACATCTTTAGTTTTTTTTTAAACTTGCCAATACATTTTGTATTCAAAGGAGATTAATTCTGAAGGAAAAGAAAATAAGTTACTTTCAAAAAGAAAATACACCATTTCTCTTATATGACATATAAAATCAAAACTTTTCAAAGTTGAGATAAAGAAAATTTACTTTTGCTAAAGTTATAAATTACACACGAGTGATAAATAGTGTACATTAAGGTTTCTAAATATTTCAATAAATATTTTATGAGAAATCAAATGGCATGACAAAAATATACTTTTAAACAATTATATTTATAATGCGATTTCTTATAACTTAAGTTTGTTCCTTTTGATTATATTGTTTACTTCCCAGTGGCTAAAAAAATTATACTCATAAAAAAATAAATAAAAACTAAGTTTAAATAAATACTATGTGTAGCAAAAGAAAATGTATTGAAATACATCGATCATTTACCAAACATTTATGATTTAAGAGGAAAATAACGAATATTTCGTCAATTTAACTCGACGATCTTTCCTCTTAGCTACATAATGATTATCTGTCACCCTAATAGCAAAAAAGAAAAAAAAAAAAGGGTATACTATTACTAGAAGTACACGATAACCCAAAGTTGAAAGAATACTGGTGAGCCACACCCAGTATATTTTTTAAATATGCAAAAATACAGAACAAACTAAAGCTTTCAAATAATCATATAAGCAGTAACGGAGGAAAATCTTAGAACACGAACTTATCATTTTCAACAGGAAACTTGGAGAATCAAAATTAAATATGCCTACACATTTCTGTAATGCTGAAGTTTCGGTTTATGGAAAAATGTTATAGTAAATACTTCAGTAGGATGAGCACTAAATCACATTTGATTAACACAGTTACACATAAAATAATCAACACTGCTGAGAAATAAAAATTTAAAATTTATCTTCCCCATTTCTGTAAATTTCGAAATAAAACACACGCAGCTGATTACTGTATCGTATATTTACATTCTTCTTCTTCAGTCGTGCGTTTCAGTATCAAAAGATAAAAAATAAATGAGATGTTAAAAATATACATAAACTATTGAGCAAAAAAGAAAAAAATTGTTGATTTATATAATGCATTCAACTTTAGAAAATAAAATATAAATAATTTTTTTTAACAATCAAATCAAAATATTTACAAAAATGACAAGTTACTGGGAGAAATTTTTCAGTTAAAGGAGAAAAGAAACTATTTAAACTTTAGTTCTGAAAAGTTTAAAATATAAGGATAATTGAAAAGCTGCTATTTATAAGGATTGCGTGATGAACGAATCGCCCACATAGATTTCGGAGGTTGTCTGCAGTGAAAAAAAGTGACAAGGCAACTCACCTCCAACGTTAACTCTCTTGAATGTTACTCTGCACACATGTTTTGTTGCACTTATTTATGCCGTGTTATAAAATTATTTATCAAAATATACGCAAGAACGCTTTCACCCATTTCGTGTTAAAACTTATGATATTATTCTGAACAACCGAAAGTATTCTATAATGACTGCCGTTAACATACCTCCCTCCCGCAATTTCAATGAACTCCCTATTAAGGAACAGCAAAGATTAATTAAACTGTTTAAACAGCTTGATGTTACAAATGATGATCAAATTACTGCAGAAGATTTAGCTGTGGCATTTAAGCAAATGGGGATACCATATCATCCCGAAGGTTGTATTCAGGTAAAAATATTTTCATTAACGCGATACTTTACTTTATTTTTTTTTTATTGTCTCCTGATTATGAATTTAATAAAGATCTTAAACTATTCGCTATGCATACCAATAAGCCGGAAATAAATTTTATGTAGAGACTTTTTAAAATTAAATTTAAATGCTTATTTGTCAATGTGCTTTGGAATCTTTCAATGTTTAACTGTCCAGTAAAATAGTATTTATGGTACTACATATTACCTATATAGTTATAAATTTATATGGTATGTTTTGTTTTTTGAAAGGACTTTTACAGATGCAATTTTAAAATTTTATCGTACTGACTTAATGTTTATTCACCCAATGTTCATTTATGTGTAATGTGTGATAGTTGACCTCTTTTCCCGTCAATATTACAAAGTTTTCATTGTTAGTGAACTTATGTTCTTAGTAAAAAATGTTATGTTTGTCTTTTTTGTTTATATATAAATAATATACCTTTTAAATTATGGTGATCATAAAACTTCATGTATTAGATTTGATATATGATCGAATGGAGTTGTTTAAGTTATAACCATTCATTACTCTTTATTCAAGATTAAATGACTCCATAAGGTTAATTATGATTCCTAGCATTACACAGCTATTAACATATTTTTCATCAAAACCTGTCTGTTGTTAGCTAAGGGAAAATCATTTCTGTATATTGTGTATCTTTCATGTATTCGAACTCTCTTGTAAAGCAGTAGATAAGTATAGAAGTAATAATTCAAGACCCTATCACATGTTGACATGCACATGCAGCAGATTAAGAAATGAATAAGGATTAAGAATTCCTTTTCCGGTTGAAGAATCTACTGATTTCTTGTTTGATAGTGGAAAATTTTTCAACTGGTTATAGGCCTTATCACAATTCATCCTGAACTAAAATACATTAGTTGAAATTTTTTTACTGTAACACAAAAAATTGCACATTTTTCACCCATAGAAAGAGTCATAAACATACACGTTGACAAGTGATAAGGCCTTTAGAAGCCAGACTTCACTGCCAATGTGTTTCTAAAGTTAATTAATGCTGAATAACACCTGGTAACAAGGCCGTAGGCAAGGGGAGGGATTTAGGGGACCGGTTCCCCTCCGAAATTCTTAAAGACCGTTTCATGGAAAGAAAATAGACCATGTGTGTGGGTATATCATCTGCCTAGCTGTGCATAGACAGCAGTGAGCTTAGAACAAAGACGTTGAGTTAAGAAGTAGGTGCAAATTGGATTCGACATGTAAGAACAGATTGACTAGCACTCTTGACAACTCATCACAATATTGTTGCACAATCGAAGAAAATATGAACATTTTTTGCAATCTTTCATATTCTATAATATACAGGTGAAAAATTTCAACATTTTCGTTTTCTTTCAAAATTATTCGTTTCTTTGGTTATACTCCTGTGTTAAAAATTAGAATTTAATATCATGCATAGTTTATATGTTTTCAGTGTTAATTTTACTGTTAAATTCACTGTGTAGTTACTACATTACTCATTCCAAGCTATAAATTTGTTCATTATATCACTCTTTAATTATTTTGATATTTTAAAATCGCATTGTATTACGATACTCATTAGGAGTATATATAAGAAAACCTGTAGTGTTATTGAAGTATCCTTCCCAAAAAACAATGTCCCCCTCTGAATATAATTTCTGGCTACGGCCCTGCCTGGTAAATAAAGGTACAGAAAAACTTTACTACTGGTAAAGTGCTAAGAGTGTTGTAATCTACTTCTTCACTCCATGATTTACAAGCTTGCATTTTTGTTATTTAAGTTGCCGTTTATTAAAAATTGCTGAATTGTGTTTATTTAAAGACGATAATTTGTTGTTGTCATACAATTTGCTCTAATTATAAAACCAGATTTAAAATGATTATTTATAAAAAAAACACTTCACTCTGATTATTTTATGACATTTAAATTAGTTATTTAGGTATGTTTAATTTCACCTTTCATTGATGATATAGATAGGTATTTTCTAAAGTAAATTATATAATTATTTTATCAAAGAAAAAAAAAATTCCCAATGCAAAACATTGCTATTGAAAATTTATCCTTATGAGTCAACATAAAGGCAAAGACTTCCCCTTGATGACTGTAAAGTGTAGTTTCATTAAAATTTGTTCACAGAACTGAGATCTAATTCTAAAGGGAGATATTCGCAACAGTGTCCGATTATGAAGATTTTGGGCCCAGGGTAGAGAATATGTTTTGGGCCCTTGTAGATTATTATTACATTTTATTAATGTATAGCTGAAAGATTTTCATAATGCAACAAGAATTTTTTTTATTTGATATGGGGTTGAAAAGATATGCTATTATGCAGGTCATATTCCAAACATTTTGCAAACGGAATCCACCAATCAGAAATCTCAATTTTGCAATTGCAAACATTTTTGAGAAAAGTTCTCAAAATCTAGCCTTTTGATTGGTGGATTTCATTTGTAAAATGACCTGCATTCTTGCCTTTAGTTGATAAGTGCATACCCAAGACTGACAAATGTGTGGGTATTTATACTTGCGAGTAAAATGCTGAAAAACTTACAAAATTTTAAGCTCACATAATTTGTATGTAGAATGAAAAGATGAAATTTTTAAATCTACAAAATTTGTTTCAAAATTACCTCTGGGTCTAAAAATGAATATTTCATTTCTGCTCTACCTCATGCTTAAAGTCAGTGTAAACAAATCTGCACCATGATCATCTGCAAAATCATCAAACTTGACACCAAAAATGTGGAGAGATATGAAGAGTATTCAATACATTTCTACCATATTTCCAAATGAATATTTCATTGCCATCATTTGGTTAAGCAGGCTGACAAGTTTATGTGATAAAATATGCAATTGTGCCGTATAATTCTGATTTCTCATACCTAATCTTCTATATAATTTATTGCTTTCTGATCTATTCTTAGAACTAATCTTTAAACATCATATCAGATTTGCACTTGAGCTCCTTTATTTATTTAACATTAGCTCTTTTATTTAAAATTTAACTTTTAAAAAATACACTCTGTTGTTCAAATGTCAAACTGAAACGGCCAGTAACTGATCTTTTCTTACAATGCCACTCTGGAGATTTCATCTAAATGAAACTCGCGTTAGAATATTCAAAATTTATATGAGAAATCGAATTTGAATAACCAGACTCCTGATTCAGTCACGTATGTGATATCTTCATTGTGGAATCTAGAGTATGATTTCATAAAATTCTTGGAACTTTTTTTTGGAAAATTTTTTTACATACTTATATTTTAAACGATCCTGCAAAAACAAATAATTTTTTTTGCAACTTTCTCTCCCTTTCTTATGACATTCTTTATTAATTGTTAAAATGCTCCTTGTGATTTCATTTTTCATTGATATATAAATTGGGCAGCCATTTGAAAGTTCAACTTCATTTAGATTATTAAAATAAAATTTAAATTTAGAAAAGTTAGCATAAAAAATCCATTGTGCAGACAGAAATATTTCTTGTTAGTTAATCAGTAACTTTATAGGTATTTTTATGTAATAATAAATCAAAAATTTAAAATGGAGGTCTAAGGAACTTTTTAAAAACTAACAAAATATTTGTTAAAAAATTATTTATAAAATATTTCCTGATTTTTAAAATTTTCTTGTTATTTATTTAATTATACTTCAATTTATATGTATCCAAAGTTCATAATTTAAAAAAAATAGTTGTGTGTGTGTATATATATACATGCACACAAACAGGGATCTATTAAAGTGAAATTTGCAATTAATTAACAATCTTTATCTTAATCCATCAACAATCTTCGTACAAAATATTAAAAAAAAAAAAAAAAAAACTTCCTACTCAAAATTCTTCCTGTGAAAAACTGATTTTTTACAAATTTGTATGATCTTAAAAATGATCCTTTTGAATAAATAATTGAATCCTTAAATATATATAATGTTCATTTACTAATTTGTATATATTTATATTACATTTATATATTTATTTATATATATATATTATTTATATATATATTATTTATGTATATATATATATTATGTATATATATATACATATATAATATAGCGTCAAGTAGATCAAGGTAGTGTAAACTGAGACAGCTTTGGCCGGTAACCGTCTGTAGTGCCTCGCAAGAAAAAATATATATTTCTCTAAAATCAAACTTAGTACTCATTTCCAAGACTTCTAAATTTGCATAGTTTCACAAAATCTCCTCTCTCTCTTTATCTACATATATATTTATATATACACACACATCTATACACATACACTCGCATATTCATCGTTTGCTTAATTTGATAAACCGCGTTTAACAGAAGAGCAGAAAATAGATGTATATCTCGCATACTTATAATTTTTGTGTCTTGTCCGATAAGATATCGCTTCTTTATACGTTTGGACTTTTGATTTAAACTTTCGTTGCTCCTCTCTCACTCGAGATTTCATTTCGGTCACATTCATTCGTCATGACATTCAAAGTTTTTCCTGGATGAAGTCCCCTATTTCCGGAGCTTTTCTATCAGTCTCCGATGAGCTCATTTTTATTTATTTCTCTTTTTTCGTTTTGATCGGATTTTATCGTTTTCTCCAGTTTTATTGAAGGATCGGAGAAAATATCTTTTATTAAACCTCTGTGTACATATCCGTGTTGGATTTAAAATGCCTTAAGACCGCGATGTTTGTTCTATTCAGTATATCGTCTGTATTTAAAGAACAAAATCCTTTGGAAGTTCAAAAAAAGATCGCCAGGGTCACGCTTTAGCGAGAGAAAGAAAGATTCCCCCTCTACCTCCAAGTTAAGTCGGTTTATTGAATCTGTGAAGCCTAGCGAAAAAAATCGGGTCCGTTCAAGGACGTAGCCAAGAAAAGGGAAAATGAAAGCGTATTTTTAAACATATATATATGTTAATTGTGCAAATAAAACAGCCAGTTCTGTAAAAATTGATTTTGTGTAATTTTTTTTAATGATTTCAAATGTGCATTCCACTGCCGCAGGGTTGGCAAGCGTTTGCCACAGGTGGAAAAAACCAGTAAAAACTTCCCCGGCAAAAATAGATTGACACATTAATGGGCATTTATGTACTTTTACCTATATTAAATTAATAGTCACAGACTAGTATTACAATACATTAGGATGATCACATATTCTCATTTTAATTTTTACAAAATTATAAATTTCATTAAAAAAAATCTTAAATTGAAAAAAAAATCAAATTGTTAGTCTGATTTTTATGTTGCAATAAATTAACAAGATTACAAAATGTATAAAAGTTATAAACAAACACTTCCAGTTTTAAAATATCAACCTAATCAATTAACATAATGCAATATTTCAGAAATGCAAAATATAAGCAATAGTGATAAGTAAATATATATTAATATATTATGCTCAAATAAGTGGAGTTTTAAAATTCTTATTTAAATTTCACTTTTTTTTTTATAATACAAAAAATTACACATTCAACATTCAGCTGCACATTCATCATCATCATCATTAAAAAATAATACTTATTTCAGCATTCCATAACAAAAAACAAGTTTGGAGACATTAGTTATTGTCAGTCTATTACGAAGTTTTGTGTCGAGAAAAGAGAAGTTTGAGAATATTCACTCAATCGAAGCACTACTAGATGGTCATGCTTGCAGATGTGCTATTAACCCCAAAATTCTTTGGATATTTCGCATTTTTGTTTATTTATTTTTACTAAGAAAACATTTTATTTGTTGTTATGATTCTTTTTCATATAACCTGTATTACTAAATTTATTTACGCAAATTTTGATTTTTGCCGGTTTTTACCAGTTTTTGCCGGTTATTACCAGTTCTTGTAAAAGTTACCAGTCCTGGCAAAAAGGTCCGGCAAAATGACTAACCCTGCACTGCAGTAATTCTAACCTGTCAACTTTTCCCTAAAATTAACGGTTTTGAGTTTAAGTTTACAGACTTACGGAAAGACTGAGAATTTTTTCGGTTTTTGGTACTGTGAAAACAAAATCGAAAATTTCGGGGAAAAAAATAAAGTTTTCACTTCAGGAATATCTGAAAATTCAAAAATCTATTTTCATTACCTCAAACATTTACACAACTGATTAATTAAAATGATGTATTAATAAGCTTAATATGTTTTAGATATTAAATTCCTGTGTGAACTGTGTAAAATTAAGTACTGACATACTGGACCAGAGGTTATATCAGTTTTATCAAAGGTTTGCAAACATAACTTCTATTTCGTATTATCTACATTTTTATACAGCTTTATATTGTTTAGTTTTTGTGTTTATATTTAATCAGTGATAAATAGTAAGCACTTAGTTCCGTTGCTACGTATGTTGTAACAAAACGGCTTTGTGGGGTAAAAAGTTTGAGAACCACTTCTCTAATGGACCTAATCCAACTGAGTATCTGAACACAAGAAGTTTTATCTCCCTTTTCTAGCTTAAAAACTTGTTAGCTAAATGTTCAAAAAGATCACATTTTAAATTTAACTTCAAGCACTCCTGAAGAATCAATTTCAAGAGAAACGTCACGGGATAACTTTAATTTGTCCCCTCCTCCCCCTCCACGGGAATTAATTTCTCACGAAATAGTATTTCGTTTTAATTCGCAATTCAACTTTAAAACAGTAACAGAATCGTTGGAGTCTAAGTGATCTGTTTCCACTGTACAATTTGACTGCTATCTCCGAAGGTTGAATTTTGCTAATGACAGTAACATCCTTGATTCCGAAATAAATGCTTTTCTTCAACTGTATCAAAACTGCAAAAACAATTGTCAGCATAAAAGGATTCTTTTAATATATTGTCTCTAGTTAAGATATGTTGAGGAAAATTCTCTAAGTGATTAGTGCTGCAGCCAATAAAAAAATGTTAACCCCAAACACTACTGTTATGATTGTAAATCTGTTTCTCCATCTTTATTCTCTCACTTAAACTTCAACAGATAACCCCGATCCTTTTTATTTATTTTGATCTGCAAGGAGGCATTTTCTATGTCAGAAATAACTTCCGTAGGATGTTTTTGGAAACAATTTAATAGGATGGTATTAATTGTATCAAGTGTGGACCCTTATCGAGACAGGTGATCATTTCAACATCGGTGATCTTTGATGCGGGTCGAAGAATCAAACACGGATCTCAATTTAATGGTATCACTCGATTTCTTGAATACATGTTTATGGAGAAGGTAGTAAACCTGAAAATTTTTGTCATCCTTTATTCTTTCTATGAATTTTTTCTGTATCTAAGAATCAAATACCTTTCCATAATCCCCCATCTTTGTTTGATCTTTCAGTTGCAAGTACTACATAGGCACTTTCCAGCTAAAGCCTTGGCAAGAATTGTCTAACCTACGCTATTTGTTACCTTCTCTCCGGATATCTAGTCATGATGTCCTTAAAATAATGCACAGTTTGTTTCTCAAGTTTAATTTTAGACTCTGCGAGGTCAGTAATGCCTATAACATCTAATTTCCGTTTACATTTTCGCCTTAAATAAGCTTCAGAACTCTCATTTTATAGCAATTATGTAACTGTGAATTTTGATTAGACTAGCTTTCGGGAATTTATTCGTTAATGTTCGAACTATAGTGTCTGTACAAAAAAATGATCAGTTTTTCGAATTTTAATATTCCTACTCAGTAACTTTCCGACAATATCAACTGCTATCAAAAATTTAATATTTTCAATTTCATAAGAACTGTTGTCAACATCGGTCACTTTTTTAACAAAATCATTAACTCGAGTAATCTGGGATCATTCCTTAGTCGTGCACATCTGAACAGATTACACTCTTTATAAAAGATCTGTCAACTATATTATTGACACTATTTAAATCTACTCTGAATCCGTTCGAGATTATGAGAACTAATATACCCAGAATGTAAATGCATGTGACAAGACCACGTAAACGTCCTGAACTTTATAATCCTTAAAAAACAGAAGCACTCGAGATCCATTTTACGGAAACTTTAATAAGATGTCCGAAACCGGCATTCAGAATGCGTTACCCGTACAATACGGGTTGGTTCATATTGAGAAATGGTCAAAAAGAAAACATACCTTTTGAACGTTATAATTACTTTATTTTGATAAATGAAATTTACGGTGAAACTATAGTTGTCCAAATTTCTAAAGCTGTTCCATGTGTGGTATTCAGTAACATGGCAATTATCTATATGGTATTTCATTTCCTGCTATACTCGTGATAGAATATTTTTTGTTAAAGATTAATCAATTATGAAAATGCGACCCGTAATCTTGCTTAAAGCTTCTAATATTGCCTCGAGCCCTTACAAGATGGAAACGCCTGTAATATGTTTGGGAGGAAAGGTCCCTTGGCTGTTCTCAGCTCAGGCTTGCAATTCTGTCACTTTTCTCACCTTTTGTCACTTTTTTTACGATCGATCACTTTTAGTCACTTTTTTCATGGTGTATCACGGGGTCTGACAGTGTACTGAACCGTATTTCGTTCTTAGCGCAAGCGCTACGATCACTCGACACGACCGAGTAGTAACCTTCTGTATTATTTTTATCACTCGTAGGTTGCAATGACGGGTAAGTACATTATTGAATGGTTGGTTGGACTATACTGGTGGGAGGGAAAAACTTCCCAACCAAGCTCTCATGTAGCCTCCACACTACGGTGCCGAACGATGGCCGATTGTTAAGGTGCTGGCCTTTGTTGGGGAGTTCGTGGGTTCGAATCCCACAGAGGTCCAGGATGTTCGTAGCCATTCTGAATCGGCTTTAGTGTAGTGGTCTCATTAGTATGTTGCAAAAAATAGACCGTAGCACTATCCAACCAAACCACACTATGGCCAGTTGTTCACCACTTCCTGATGGTAACCTCGAACGATGGTTCACGGATCGCATCCACACGCTGGGCCACTGAATGAGCTGAGCGCATTGATTCACCATATCTACTGCACACTTTAGTTGCGCATTGGCTGCCTTTGATCTTTGACCCTCCGAAGCCATCGTCCGCCAAGGCTATTTTATCGTCTGCTACCATCGGCCACGATAAGCCAAAGCCCCTCCAGACGGTGGTGATGGCTTGCAGTGGATCATAGTGTGGAGGCGCCTTTACAAGTACATCACCCCGTGGGGCTATTTCGGATCCTGCCTGGATTTTCGGTTGATCTAGTTTCCAGTTCTTAATGTTGTTGAAAAAAGAAAATCTGAATTAATATAAAAATTTTTAATAAAAGACCAAAAATGTGATGCTCTAATCTTATTTTTCTTATTAAAATGTGATTTGTCATATGGTTTCCAGAATTTAGGGACTTTAAACACTCGTAAAGAAGTTCCTGAAATCTACATTTGTACTGAAATGTACATTTAATACATTAAAGTAACTTACGTCAAAGCACACATTTCTCTTTTTCTTTTACTTCACAATTTTTGTTTCGATACTCTAATCTAGCTGTGTACATATTTCAAAACATCATTAATATATGCAGAAAATTGTGATTATAAAATTAATGTATTGTATGTATTCAGATCTAATTTATAGATTTTCTTGAATAAAAAGCAATCAGTAAACAAAAATTTTTAACCTTTTTTATTTGACACTAAAATCATGTCTTGCATGAATCATTTGATTTCGGGTTAAAATAAGTAGAAAAATCTTAATAATAGCATCTGTAATCTAGAGGAGAAGAAAATCGCTTTTTTTTCAATGTTTAGTCACTTTTTAGTCACTAATATTTGTCATTTTTGACCTTTTTGGAAAGGTTACCTCAGCAGTTCGCAGCTGTAATATACATACACAATTACATACATACTTGAGAGTAAGATATAACTTTGTTGTTATTTGTATAATATCAGGGAAGAGGATGAATACCTCGGAATAAAATAGAATTTTCTTTCTGTATGTAAATACTGGGAGCCAAGGTCGTGTCATTTCGTAAGTCAAACAAATAAAAATTATTCTAAACTGAAGAGTCAGACTGTCACGTTATTCATTTGCATTGTGTTTCGCAATATAAATAGCTATTTATTTGGTGGGAGAGATATCTGATCCTTAAATACTGCTAACAAAGATCCTTAAATTTTTAGAGGGCACAGTGCTTCAATAAACCTATTTCTCTTATTAACATCATACACTCAGTATCGCAGCTGTCGATTATTTCGAAAATAACATCGTCGAAATGAATTTAACTATAGGCAACCGAAATGGACGGAATCCCGGTTCTCGATGCACTGCACGCGCTCATCCATTCTAGTCTCCGAAATTTGGAAAGTATCCCAGGAAGTCATTTGTAGAAAATCAAGGCTACGCGTTGATTATTTTTTCTTATTTTTCTTTCCCGCGTCGCTTGTTTGCCAGCTACTCTGATTCAAATGGTATTCCATTGGATTTAATTAACAAGAAAAAATAATTAAGCCTATGTCATGTTTGTACTGTTACTTTGCTAGTCATTTTTTTTATTGGCACGCTAATCATACATAGGTTAATCCTGCACGCAGTTTTTTTTTCCGTCTGTGACGAAGTGTTTTCTTTGGTACATGAACTTCTTTATTTGTAATCCCTCTATTCTTTCATCTACCGGGTTATTTGTATCTCTTTGTATGTCTAGAGAAGTTATTGTAACCGTTAAAGGAATTTGACCTCGTAATGGGGCTCATTAGCGACCTGTCTGAAAAAAAGCATTTTTTGAGTTAAGTTTAGATGTATATGCTGGATTTACATGAATGTGCACATTTTTTTCATTATATGAGCAGGATACAAAAAATATTAAATATGCTATGGATGAAATATTTAAATTTTGTTTAGCAACTGGAAATTATAAGTGAATTTAGCAATTTTGAAAATATCAGAAAATATGTGAATTAAAAATATAAATGCTTTTCCATCGCAGACCTATTTTGCATTCTTTAATAATGCTTATTCACTGTTAAAAAAAACATGAATAAAAGAAAAGGGGAATCGTCAGAAATTGAAGCACTAAAGAAAAAATCAAAATCTATTAAAAAGCAGTTGAAATAAAAAATGTTAATAATCAAAGATGCTAAAAAGGAAATTAATACTATCATGGAACAAACTGAATCTTTAAAATAATATATTTTATAATTTTTATATAATATAATATAGTATAATAGAATTTTTAATATATTAGGCTGATTTACATGAATTTAAATAAAATGTGAAAAAGCAAAATTGCAAGAGCTATCAGTTTAATTTATAATTATTTTAATGAAATTGATTAATCCTCTGTTCCTCACGCAGGTTTTTCTGGGTACCCCAAAAGACAGAAAAAAATATTTCTAAGTTTGAAATGCATTGGGATTTTATTTGTTGTTTATGTTAAAAAGTTTTTATTTTATTTAAATATAAATTTGTCTAAAAATAATTTTATAAAATAATTGAAAGAAATTGTGTATTAAATAGTGTGAATTTATCAAGGAAAAAATTTACAAATTACAGGGAATTATCAAAGAATTTCTAAATGGTTTACCCCTGGACACCCTCTTTTAAACTTTTTTATGAATCTAAGAATGGGATAAATTAGGGGAAATTGACTTAAATTCGAAAATTAACAGATATGTTAAACAAGTTATACTGTTAAAATTTATCTTCATTTACATCGGATTAATTTCACGTAAGATGCATTTTAACAGATTCTTTGTGTAGCATAGCGTAATATATAACATCACTGTGTAGCAGAGTACACCACTAGTACATCGGTAATTCGTATCAACCGTAGTTTTAAAAAGGATTATCAATAAATTGTTCCTCGAGTAAAGTTTCGATGAATTGTATAATCGATTGTTGTTAAGAAACCGTTTAGTCGAATGCCAATTTTTAGAAATGTAAAATAACTCATAAGTAGATTGTAAAATATTTCTTGTACGCTAAAACCAATAAAAAAAAAAAAGGTTCGAATGTAAAACAAAAAAAAAAAAAAAATGTTAATCTGTATTCAAAATTTTATTGATTTTATTTTAACCATTGCACTTAAATGAAATGAATGCTGTTATGCAATTTTACAATGCAAAATCTAAACAAGTTACTATATTAGAACAAGTATTTTAATTAGTAAAGGATTTCTAGATAAAATAAAATTTAGATTTCGTTATTTTTTTTTATTCCGCACCAAAGAATTCTTTGAAGACCAGAAAATTTTCAGTATATCTTGGAAATTCTTAAAATTCTTGATTGACGTTCCAAAATCTCTGAAAATAGATTAACTACAGTTTTGTAAAAAAACAACATAAAAACCGAAATATTTGAGGCTATCATCTGAAATAAGTTGATGGTTTCTTTCCGTATACTATTGTTGTTTAGGATTTCAGATAATGCGATTGCTGAAGTATACCGACAACTAGAAATAAACATGGCTAAAATTCATGCTTAAAATTTGTCACCTTTGTTTTCAAAAGTTAGTTTTGTAATATGAAGAATAGCTATAAATATATGCTAATTTGATAGCAATGCATAAAGTGTTATTGACTAAAATTGCTAAGAATAATTTTCATCAATGTTTAGTAGAAATGCAGAATCAATTGAACTAGATCTCCATAATTTTTTTGTTCAAATGATTTTATAGTGATAAAAACCTTAAAAAAAATTTTATATTACAATTTTTTAAATATATATAGGTGAGTATGTATGCAGCGAGAGAGCGATATGAGTGAGGAATTTCTTCTAACATCCGTTTGTTCTCAAAATGACATTTCCCTACCTAAATTTCCGAGACGTCAATAGATGGCGACACTTTACTGTCTCTAGAAGATAGTTTTCACAGCTGTCGGACACCATGCAATTAAAATGCTTTAGAGACAGATCACCGATATATACGTCGGAATAGAATACTTTCATTAATGTTTCTTTCATTTTTTTCCCTATTTATTTTTTTCTGATGTTCTAAGTAATTAAGACGTTACTGTCCTAACGCTACACTCCTTGTTCCTCTGAAACGTTCTTTAAGAAGCAATATTTTTTCTTGGAGAATGTATGAGGCGAGTATGCATGATACCGATCTATTCATAATACTAATTCTATTTTAGCTGCTTACTCGTGAAGTACATCCGGCATGCAGTGAAAGAGAAAGGGCCGATGCTTGTGATGTTTCAAGGTTATATATAAACTTAATAGTTTCGCAGGCTGTCTAAGCCTTTATTGTCTGGTTTAGAGTTCCTTTCGCTTATTAACCAATCCTTAAAATGAGTAACTGCAGTCTAAGGGTGCACAGGAATGAGGTTTTTCCACTTTTTGGCTATCGTTTTTTCTCCCTTTTTTTTCCTACCGCCGATTTCCATTTTTATACTTTTTATAATAAAATTCTGCTTTTCTGTTTCGTAGGTTTTCTTTTAATTCTACAGAAACATACGCGTGGGAAATTACGAATTTTTTGGAAAAATGTCTTTTTAAAAGTCGTTTTTCTTTCAATTTATAATTTTTTTTTTCAAAACTTGCACCATTTACTGAAACCAATTTTTCAACTTCTGGGGATCGACCATTCCACATCCTTGCCGATTACTCGTGTAATGTAATGTTAGCAGCCTATTCAAAATGGTAACCAGGATGTCAATAGACCAAAAATTTAGGAAAATATCAGTTTCTTTAATTTTTTTTTAAATTTTTTTTATATTGCACTTTTCCAAGCTTTATCACTGGGAAATAGAGCTAGAAAAAATTGGTAGCTAACTAATTTAAGTGCACATACATGTCATACCAAGAGTGTTCTGCAACGTTCAGACACGGATCCTAATATAGTTTTGCTACCGTAGTTGTGTACAAACATAACCCAACAAGAATCTGATTCAAATTCAGCCCAATCTTAAGACACTTCCATTCGACCGTTCTAATTTTTCCGTATTTAATCGCTGAGGCTTTTCTCTTTTTTGTGCGTCTCTCTCTCTCTCTCTTTTTCTATGGTGTTTGTGATCAGTCAGAATTCTTCATTTCAATAAATAAATATTTCACGATCTAGATAAATTGTTGATCTTATTGAATGTCCCCCTCTCAAAATGTATAGAAATCAGAAATTCATATATCAGTTGGTTGGTTGGAATTCTACTCAGTTTCGTTACACGAGGGCTAATGAGACCGGAACCTACGACTTCGATTCGAACAGTTACAAACATCTATTCTAGTAGTGTAATTTAAACCCACAAGCCCCGGTACCGATTAACAGCGTTTCACTCATTCGGCCATCGTTCGGCGTTTCTATATCAGAACGCTATATCGCGCATGCGCTGTGTTACTCGAAGTCGTGGCATCGGAAAATTATGTTTGTATGTCGGAACGCGATTCTAGGAACATTATATCTCGCATGCTCTAATATTGTCAGAATATCGGAAAGACAATTTCACAAAGATCAGCTATTAGCGAAATTGGTGTCACGGTAGAGCACGTATTATTGATATTTCGCGATATATCGATATTTAATCATAATTTTTAAATTAAGCGGAATTTTTTATGCCCTATTTTTAAATGCGTAGAACATCTCGCTATACAATACATTTTTTAAAAACTTTCATAATTTTCATTTTTTTTAAGGGCTTGTGACCCCTTAAAAAGAACGCCTGCATTTATTCATAGAATGTATCCATAATATTTCGTAAACTTAAGAATCTATTTCAAAATATAAATAAAAATCTTTTAACTACAATTCTATCTCTCTGACGTTGTCAGATTTCAAAAAAATTTTATCGGCTTCATTAACTAAAATATCGTTTCGCAACAGCATCATGTATTTGTTAACAGAACATTGTTTATTCAAGATTTCTTAGAATTGCTTTTCTCTTTAAACTTCAAAAAAGAAAAAAAAATTTTTTTATTCTGTTCTTTTGCGTTAAAATTTCCAGGTTTTCTGCAACTCTAGCTGCAAATCATATTTTTCTAAAGATTGTTGCTGTTGAATAATCTTGTATGCGATAACAGGAAATTTATAGTTTTTCACTTTAGTTGTGTTAGATTTTGGCGATTGAGTAATTTTACTTAATCCTGTTGTGTTTCATATTAGAATGGAAACAAAATTTCCTCTATTATTTATCATCTTTTTACAATCCGACCAGATATGTCATGTTACATGTAATGGTAGGCATAAACAGGCTGTGTAAGCATCTGTGTACATAATTGTATGTAATACCTTTCAAGGAGTCAGAAATATCGGAGCTGATAAAACTGCGATCGAGTGTTGTAACTAAAGTATTTCTAACACGTATGCATAGTGGAAGCCATATAAAAATTTAAAAGATAAGAAATGTATGTAAAATTGCTGCCGCTTAACAATTTTAGTAGTACCATGTACATTTTTCCCCCTCTGAAAATAAAATTAACTGTTGTGGAAATGTGAACGAAATCCCGAAGCATGTCTGTAACATAGATTTTATTTTATCTGTTTTGCTACCATTTGTTAAGGATTTCTTCATTGTTAAAGTTAAGGACCGTCCAGACTATGGCCCACTGCAAGCCATGACCACCGTCTGGAGGGGGTTTGGTTTATCGTGGTCGATGGCGGCAGATGATAAAATAACCTTGGCTTCGGAGGCGATTTTTCTCCAAAGATTAAAGGCAGCCAGATGCGCAGTTAAAGCGCGCAGTAGATCCTATGGACGAATCCACGTGTTTGGCTCATTTAGTGGCCCAGCGTGTGGATGCAACCCATGAACAATCGTTCAAGGCCATTGCCAGGAAGTGGTGAACAATTGGCCATAGTGTGGAGGCTACATTACAAAAATTTAGGTTTTTTTTTTTTTTAAATTAATGAGTTTTAAGAGATGAGAAATGCCCTGGATAATGGAAGAAAGTTTAGGGAAAATAAAAGTCATTAATTTTCAAAATTTTGTCAGTAATATCAGTATATAACTAAAATTTAATTTTTTTGCTCGTGTTTTTTTATTTGAATATTTTAATTTCGCTTTATTATTCTGAAGTTATTTTAAAGTAAGTGGAAGTTTACGAAGAATGTGTAGAAAAGCAGAGATTTTTTAAAACATGCGTGTGTGTGAAGCGGCGAAAGGAGGGGTATGCAATTTTCTCCTGGATGTGCATGTTTTTGTGGTTTGGTTTGTAGACGTCTGCGAATGAAATATTTTCCTTACTTAGCAATTTATAAAGTTTTGGATATCTATTAGTTTTTTTATTATATCTTAACTTTCCCAAAATAATATACAGTGTTTATCCTTAAATGCATATGGAGTTTTTATTATGCAAGTTTGGTATAAGTTTTCTACATACAATGTATATGATAATGCGTATGAGAGGAAGGTAAGTTCTTCCCGCATTCCATTATTATTATTCTTCTTCATCACATCTTAGAACTCTGTCAAATTGCTTCCAAAGTAAACTTACTTGCAGAATAACAAGGGGAAAAGATTGTAGTTGTAGAAAATTTAACTTTTATTTGCCAGTTACTACATTAAAGTTAAAGTTGGTTAGTACTTTTAAAAATTTGTCATTATTTTTCGAGCTTCTGACTAGCTTTCACCCTTGAATTTCTGTGTATTGTGAACAACGAACCTGTGGAGCAGACGAAACAGTAATTACAACGTATTCTTTGTTAATCCCGAAACATTTGGCAGCTGGTCCATTTTGAAGTAACAGATGTGATCCTGGCATACTGCGATGTTTTCATAAGACTAGTAGCAAATTCGGATTTGTTTTATTTAATACAATAGAACCTCGATTAACCGAGGTTTCTGTTAACCGAGTCAATAACGAAGTCTAATTTTTTTTCTCCTTTCGAAAATGAGCTTGGAACAAATTATACACATTTTAGTTCGTTGTCCGTGTTACAGGCACTTTTTCCCCACAAAAGCACACAACTTCCAAGAAATTATTTATGAAAATACGTCTTTCGATATTTAACTAAGTATAGTGTAAAAAAATTCCATTTTACTATTTAAAATTTACTACTAGAGTTGATTTCCTTTTTAAATCTTTTTAAAGCTATGAAGCATAAGTTCATATATGTTTATTTTTATCATTTAAAGAACGTTCTGTTGTTTTTTACTTTAAAAGTTAGTTAAATTCGGAAGCACGGAAGGTTTTTATAGAGTTTCTTTTCTATTAACCGAGATTTCCGATATCCGAGGTACTTAGCGGTCCCAATTAGCTCGGACAATCGAGGTTCTACTGTACCTGGAAATTCTAAATAGGTATATCGTACCTACCAACTTTTACGAATTAGTAAAATTTACGATTTATGGTAGTGTGAAAATGAAATTGTAAACTTTGAAAACAGATCAATGAATTTTTCGCTGTAGTAATATCTGAAAATTCGAAAATCAATTTCATTTCAGCAGAAATTTCCATACTGATAAGAGAAAAATCAATGATTAAGCTTAATACGTTTTGAAAAATATTAAATTCCTATAATCTTGGGTCCAGACGATGGCCGAATGGGTAGGGCTCTGCTCTTCTTCGGTATCGAGTCCAGGGGTTCGAATTCCGCTGTTGGCATGGATGCTCGTAGTCGTTCGAAATCTGTTTAAAGCAGATCCAATTCTCATTAGCTTCCGTGTTGCAAAAAATTGACTGTAAATTAACCAAACCAATAAAATAAATCCATAAAATAAATAATGACGTTATTAAATTAGAGGTTGTATCAGTTTTTTTTTTCAGAGTTTTGTAAATAGGATTTTTAAAAAATTTGTAATATTGAAAAAAATTGTCAATTTGTTTAAAAGAATTAAAGTTTATAAATCATAGTTTGATAATTTTAACATCTTATTTTATTAATTTTCTTAAATAAGTATTAAGTTTGAAATTTAGGTTAGTTATGTGTTTTCTAGAATCATATTTAATTGAAAAAATTAGCTATTTTTTGTTATATATATAATGAACGCATAAAGTTTTATTAATTACATTTAGCTTTAAATGCGTACTATAATAGCGAATCTATTAATGCAAAATTAAAAACTATTTAAGTGTATTTATTGTCAGCGACTTCCTCGATTTGTTCTAAGTTTCTCCGCTTCCACGGATAGCCAATAGCCGACGTATGTCCTCCCCCCCCCCGCTTCATATTTTGATGATCAGTGGTGCTGATTGAAAATGCCCTATTTATTGCTCATTTGTTACCACTCACGATACCGTATCACTTTCTATATATGAAATCCAAACTTAATAAATCACTCAGCGCCGCTGGAGGGCGCTTCGTCGCAACTCTTCGATGAAAGAAGTCAAGAATTATGAGACTGCATAAATGTAGAGTTGGGTTTTAGACTTAAAAAAGTAGCTTTTTTCATCTTAAAATTCTGTCAGAGACTATATACTAGATTTTTAATGATTCTATCGTGCTTTTGTTCATAAACATTAGATTTGCACTATAATTGCAACAAAAATGTTGATTAATTAAATGAATTTTAATTTGAAATTAATGTAATTATATGTTCTTTTAATTCATAACTTAAAATGTAATGGCTTGCTACATTTATTATTACATGTACACACAGACACAGAAGAACAGTTAATGTTAAATTTAGCTTTTATACATTTTAAAAAAACCTCCATTCTTTTTATGTGAGCTTATTAATATTAATTAACGTTTGTAAGTCTAGCTTCAGGCATGCCACCCAGTTTTCTCTGTTTGGATCTTAATCTATTAAATATCTGTAATTGAATTAATTAATAGTTTAATTAGTGTATTTTTTTTTTGTAATGATACATTTAATTAATTTTTATTTTACTGATATAGCTTACAAGTGTTTTCAATTTTCTAAGCAATTTTTTAAAATCAAAATAAAGTTGTGAGTTTTATTTAAGATATGCATATTTTAATGTCTAAAAACTGCATTTAAAACTAAATATTATGAATGATTGTAATTTTTTGTTTCTAAAATAATTTTAATCAGTTTTCAGACAATTGTCAGTTTTCCACACTATTTCTTAATAATTATATCAAAAGAGGTTTTTGTGGGTTCATAATGGTTAAAACCGTTAAATTGTCATAAACTTGCCAACATTGCATAAATGTGCGTAGAACAGGGATGGGTAAACTACGGCCCTCGGGCCAATTCCGGCCCGCCGGAAGGTTTTATCCGGCCCGCGTATAGAATTTTAAGTTGCCGGTCTGAGGCAAATTAAAAGAAATATGTATTTATACATTATATATCCATCCCCTTTTCTACTTTGCTTAAATATTATATCCCAAATTTATTATCTCACACCCAGAAGATCAGCGGTATATTTGCTTCTTATATGTAAACAAGTGTTTTCAACTTTGAACCTTAGAAAGAATAATTTCAGAAGTAGATTGACAGATGAGCATTTAGCACCGTTCCTTAAAATCAGTCCATCTCACTTCGAACCTCAGTATAAGGAACTTTTAAAAGTGAAATCGCAGTTTCATTCATCTCATTAGCGTATTTAAACCGTTAGGTACTTTATATTGTTTTTAAAATTTTAGAAAACTTTATCTTGGCCCGCCAAACTTATTTTCTTTCTATTTTTGGCCCGCGGCCGAAAAAGTTTGTTCATCCCTGGTGTAGAATAACTGGTATCCACCCGTTTTCGCCGACTCTAGACAGCACCTCCTAGAGACCTCTATAAGACGCGTTTCTCTGGAACACTTGCTCTTATATTTGTGTAAAAAATTGTCTTCCAAATGCAGCTGTGGACCGGAGATTAAGGAATTTTAAGGAACACCTTCCCTAAATATTTCCCCGTAGCACTTAAGTTTACTAATCTCCATGGTATAGTATATATAACACGGTGAATATTGTTATTCGAATCGTGGAAGAAAGCTCTTCATTCATAATGAATTTACGTAATACAGGAAACTGGATGAAATTCTTAATATATATTAAAAAAAAAAAAAAAAAAAATTGAGAAACGAAACTATCCTGAAAACTTTCGAACTATTTGGAAGTGGACTGGAGTTCCTTGGCCGAAGGGCTTATCCCCTGTTGTGAGGCTATTAAATTTAATGAGTGTAGGTCATTAAGGTGATAAACAATAAAATAAAAAATGCAGGTCTTTAGGTAACATTAAAATTAAATAGAAAAATACTAGGCCCATAAAATTAATAAGTAAATAAAATATAAAAAATACTAAAAGAAAGTTTAGGGTTAGCTAATAAAAGAGAGTTTAGGGATAGCAAGGGATTTGTATTTTATTTTATAATTTCATAATTTTTTTAAATTAAAAAATATATTGTCTAAGCGGTGAGATAATGAAGTTAAGATAAAATAACAGTTGAATTAAGTTAATTTAAGAAAATAAAAGAAAATGAAAGAATAAAAGTTAAAAATTAAGTCCAGCTTAAAATTGATGTGTGTTTGATATTTTTCCTGCAATTAAATTTGTATATTTATGTATGTTTTAAATTAATTTGGTAACACACTATATATACAGGCATACCAGTTAGTCCGGTTTCTCATGAGTTGCTGCGGTGAAACGAGAGAGATTAATAGCTCCGGAAATTCCTGAGACTGTTCCGGAAATTAACAAAACTTTTAAACAGTTAAAACATCACAGTTCAACAATCAAATAATGCTGAATATATTACTCTTTCCACACAGTAATACTGCATTTGAAAGCGTTTTCAGTACTGTGCGGAAAAACCAAACTGAATTTAGGTAAAATTTGAGTAGACAAACTCTAGGATCCCTGATAATTAAATAAAAAAATAATAAAATTTGTAAATGTTTTAATCAGGGTCAATGTTGCTAAGACAAACATTTCTTCTGAAAATTAAGTTGTTAAAGCTAACAGAACAAAACTACTCACATGTTGTTAAATGCATAAAGTTTAATTTTTCGTTTATAATTTAATACTGTGTGTTTTTAATTTAATTTAGAAACTAATAAAATATGTAATTATGTATGCAAATTGTATACTTGTATAATATCTAAGTAGCATGTTAAATTTGAAAACTGAATTATTGCTCCTAACAATTACCTGTATGCTGGCATGTTTGTATATATGTATCTTCAAATACATTTCAATAGTAATATCCATGTATCCAATTTTGTTAATAGAATTTTTTTATCTCTCCTGATTTTCACATCTTTGTTTTGTAATTACTGTTAAAAGTTGTTTTTCTTTGTTTAAAAAATGTCTCTCATAATCCTTTGAGGACCAGCACGTAAATGCCACACGAGTCGACCGTTGTGAAAACCGTTGCCGTTTAACGCCATCTAGTAATTAAATCTAGCATTTAAAAATTAAAACAAAACGTTCAGATCTCCTATTACGCGTACGCGACGCTGGTCTCTCAATATCAACCGGAGATCATCGCTCGGAGGCGACGCTGGACTGATAAGAGTGAAATCGCTGCGTCGCGTATACGAGACGTTTGTCGCGAAGGGGATAAAACTGTACCTAAAATGCATCGTGTTCATATGGGTAGGTTTCAGCATTTGCATAGGATTTACCCTTAGAAAATCCTTTTTTTTTTTTCCTGGATCAGGTGGAAACTTTCACTTGTGCTCAGGCCCATATTGGTATTTTATTTGATTTTGAACAATAAAAGTCGGCGAAACGACCAGTCTACGAAAACACTGATGAACCGAATAACTGCTCCCCACCCTCCTACCTATCTTCAACCGACACTTTTTTTTCCTGTCTACTGTGTTAATATAAAAATCTACTTTTCCAAGTTGCACTCGAGCAGGTAAAATCGGGACCGATTCCTGCGATGACATACATAATGTTTTTATCTCTGGAGCAGGCGAGAAGCCTTTTTTATCTCGACACACAAGACACTCATGCACTGATGGCAAAAGGCACGAGGGTTTTACCTTGTTCTTTTTGTGACTACCAATTCAGCAACGTTGGTGGATTTTATCAGGCTAGTGATTCAATGGCGGATGTTCAAGGAATGCGACATCATAGCTTTTCGATTAGAGATAGGCTTTGATCGATGAACTCGTATTATTTTAACGGGAAAAAAATCCTACAAGTCTGAAGCGATTAAACTAGAGGTTCCCAACCTTATTTGGTCTGTCGTCCCCTTTACAAGAAAAAAAAAAATTCAAACACTTCCTCTTCTATAATAGCTAATTCTATCAAATATTAAAATGTTGCATATTTCCTATATGTATTTTATCTGCATATTTATCTATTGAGAATTAAAAGGTAAAAAGTAATAGAAACAGGCATTAAGTGTAGTAAAAAATTTTGTTTATTCAACACTTAAAAATAATCATAAAATCAATTAGAAATAAAAAAAAAATATATGATGAGGCTGATGGAGTTTTAACAATTTCTTGATGTCGGGTTCCAGTTTCGTTATAATCCTTCGTAAATCTCCACGTTCAGTGATATTTCTTTTCTCAGATAATCAACTATCTATCTACTGCATAGAGCCCCCGTTCAGCCAAATACGATGAATGAAATGCAATTAGAATTTCTGTACTCTTTCCCAGGCAGTCCGTGGTGGAATTAACAAAATGTATCATTGAAAAGTATATAACAATGTTATGGTAAATACAAACTAAAGAAAAAATATCAAGAAATTATTAATTTATTGATTATTTTTATAGACATGTATATTTTTATAGATATGTCTACTGACCGTACCCCCTTGATCGTTTTAACTCCCACATAAGCATCCAAACTCACTCTGCCCCCATGGAAGGCTTTAGCGCCAACTGAAGGGCGTAACATCCCCTTAGGAACCTATGCTTTAAACCTTTACCTACGTTTTTTTACACTCTAGTCAACGTATTTCATAAACTAAAAAGTCATTTTAGACATTGTTGTAACTTACTAGTTAACTTCGGGATGTATTTTTAAAAGTCCGTAATGGACTTTTAAAAATCACGTACTCTCACTTATTCTCTACGTTACTCTGTTGTTCGTTTAGGTTCTAGAAATGCATCTATAGTGCTTCTAGAACCTAAACTACGAACAAAATGGATAGTGGGAACAAAAGACCTCTGGCCGCAGTGTCTGTACATTATCCATTATAAAGGATGATGGTTTTTTTTTAGGGGAAATTGCGTACTTGTAGGATCTACACACATACGCACGCCATCTGAAATAGATGCCCTGAAAATCAATTCATTCAATACTAAACGGGTGAAAAATGGGATTTTCTATAACATTTACCAAGCTGTCTGTCATTCCCCTGAAAATTTTAATGGTGCTATCACTGTGCGAAAAGTAGTTTTCGAGTGAGGTATGCCCTTAAGCAGAACTGCAAACCAAATTCCCTGCTTCCTTGTTCGGAGTTTACTCAAGAAAGAGTTGTCTTTGTGAGGACTTGGAGATAATCGGAGGTATAACCAGGGTTCCCACGGTCCTTAAAAGTCCTTAAGAATTCATTAATTTCAGCTTTCATTTTTAAGGGCCCTTAAAAGTACTTATTTTTTGTCAAAGGTCCATAAAAACTCCATAATTTTTAAATTGCAATATTATCAATTTCTCCATTGACGAGATCTGCCATCGTCATGTGATTTCCTATTAGTTTTCTTATATGACAGTTTTTCTTAGTTACTTATTTGACAAATAAATAATCTTTCTTGTACTTAAAAGGTTTAAAGTATAAAGTCAGCTGCCTTTTCCTAATAGCTAACGGCCATGCAGATTTTAATTAAAAGAAGCATGGAGGTTGGGGCTTTGTAGATATTTCAGTTACTTATGGAAGTTTAATTTTCCTTGCATTGAATGTAATAGAAAAGTCTAAAACTTTCTTCTTTCCCAGGCAACGTTGGGTATAATCAGCTATATATATATATATATATATATATATATATATATATATATATATATATATATGTATATATATATGTGGGAGGTTTTTATTCCCACGGTGAAAAGATGCTCCAAAACTTAACAAACACTAACTTATTTAATTAAAACTATTTACAACTTATGTACAAATTATATGGTGTCTATGAGAGTTGACATCGGTGCCCGTCTGGCATAACATTAAGCGCCCGTCTTGGCGATCAGTCAGTAGTGCCGTCTGCACTCGGTACCGTCCAGCTTAAGTCAGTCGATCTCGGCGTTCCACTCGGGAGGGTTGTTGCCATACCATAGAAAGTTCGTTTGCTCTAAGCGCGCATCAAATCTGGTGTTCGATGTCATCCAGGCTACCACACACACACATATATATATATATATATATATATATATATATATATATATATATATAATGAGTCATTTTTAAACCCTCAGAAAGTACTGTTTATAATGTTGTTTTTATTCACAATTTATTTTTAGTCTGATCACTTAAAAAAACTTTAGAGGTACATTTTTCAAAATTAGCTTTCATCAAATTTATTTATCTTATATTAGTTTTTAAGCATTTTTAAAAACTTAATTCTGAAATATTGTAAGGCATTTATTGAACATGCCTTGTTTGGTTCATAATCGTTAAAATATGTTCCTCAGGAAATAGGGTTTATGTCATGTCATGTATTTCAAGTAACTCCGTATAAAAAGTTGCTTTGGTCCTTAGAAAGTTCTTAAAAAGTCTTTAATTTTTTTTTCTGTAAAAAGAGTGGGAACCCTGTAAAACCCTCTACTTTCTCTCTCTGTTAATTGTGTTCTGATACTTCAGTACTTTAAAGTTGGCAGTATTGGATAAGTTCTCTCTGATATAAATGACGACTGACTATATTCCAATGTCATAGTCTACTCATTTTGTTTATTGAAAAATGAAAAATCGCGATGGGACCATCGCGGTCGTTGATTGAACTGTCGCATACGAAAAGGTAGTTTATGTTGGTATGCCAAACAGTGCAGCCGAGTTCCCTTTCACGAGGCCATTTTAAAGCTGTAAAGATGTTTACTCATCAGTTTTCCTAACTTGAACATGAAATAAATAATGAGCCAATCCGAGAGAATGAACGGAATAATATGTTTTTTGTTTCTTTCCTCCGTTTGTGTTTGTCTGGAACGTCGCAATCGTATTCTGCGTATCCTCAGCCCATTTCGAAACGAGATGTACCGTGATATCGAAATCACTCGAAACTTATTTTGTAACGGCCACCTTAGCAACATCACAAGAGTTAGTCTGTAAAAGCACTCAATGAACACAACTTGCTCAATATAATCAGATCGTAATCAGTGCGATATTACAGAGTCGCAGTTTCATTTATTTATTTTAAATACGTTCTACTAGTATTTTTACCCTTCGCACCACTGCATTGTATACTTGAAATATAGCAAAATATTGGTATCGTTTTTACTATGAGCTATGAGTTCCCATAATAAATTATACCTCTGGTGGTACTGAATCAGGGATGAGTGTCTCTGATTTGGATCTAAATTCTGACTTGCGGATGGATGAATCAGTGTATGAATGAGTTCGACCGCCCCCTAAAAAGGGTTGTGTCGAGTGCGTTTGGGCAAAGTCGTGCTTTCACCTTAACGGTGCACGTTAACAATGAAAGGCGCACATTTCTGCCTTAATTAGGAAGAGTAACACTCATTCGGGCTTGATATCACCAAGTGGCTTTTCACCAACACCGCCCACTATGAGCTTTAAATTTAAAAAATAGTTTTGTTACTTGAAGGTGTGGGATGCTTTTGTTAATTTAAAACATAAGTTTAATTGTTACTATCCTGTAACAATGAACCAGAATGAACACAATATTCTCGTAGAATTTCTTTCAAATAACGATTCTACTAAGTTCAGTTTTCATATTAATATTAAATTTATCATGTATTATTGAAATAAATCTTGTATTTGTTATATAAACATTTTTTCTGATAAATTTTTTACGTTATATTTTGTATTCTAATAATTTGAGGAAATGCTTTCTAATTCGGAGTTGTTGAGTCCTCGTGTAGCAAAACAGTAGACCGTAGCGCTCCAAACTCAACCTGTCTGTAGACATTTTTCTCTGTTTGTAGATGTGTATATGAAGAGTATCGTAAAGTGTTATTTAATAATAAAAATAATTTAGAGAGAAAACTTAATTCTTAATAGTTATTTTGGAGACTTCTCTGCATAGTCAGTATCAAGAGTTATACAATTTCCCTATCGTTTCTTGACTTTTCGAAGGATATCGTTGTATGATCAATCAGTATTTTCTCCATACTTAGGGTTACTTCGATTTGCGACTTCCCGAAGCCAGACAATTTTGCATCTATAGCCGTCATTTATAACACTGTGTACATAAGAATCCATTAAATGGTCAGAATTTTAACCGGATGTTTAAATTATTTCGTGGAAGCTATTAAAATTTTATGATACCCGTACATGCAGTGACTTAATTCTTTTTTACCGTAGAGGATCCAGTCTTCATCCAAAGTACAGTGACCCTTCAATTTAAAAAAAGCATTTCATCACACACGCACATACTAAGTACCTAAAACATATAAATCTTAAGGCCCCTCCACACTGTGGTCCACTGCAAGCCATCACTACCGTCTGGAGGGGTTATGGCTTATGGTCGATGGTGGCAGACGATAAAATAGCCTTGGCGAACAATGGCTTCGGAGGCAGTTTTTCTCTAAAGATCAAAGGCAGCCAGATGCGCAGTTAAAGTGCACAGTAGATCGTATGGACGAATCCACACGTTTGGCTCATTTAGTGGTCCAGCGTGTGGATGCAACCCGTAAAGACCCCTCCACACTATGGTCCACTGCAAGTCATCACCACCGTCTGGAGGGGCTTTGGCTTATCGTGGCCGATGGCGGCAGACGATAAAATAGCCTTGGCGGACGATGGCTTCGGAGGCGGTTTTTCTCCAAAGATCAAAGGCAGCCAGATGCTCAACTAAAGTGCGCAGTACACCCTATAGACGAATCAATGCGTTCAGCTCATTTAGTGGCCCAGCGTGTGGATGCGACCGTGAACCATCGTTCGAGGTCACCATCAGGAAGTGGTGAACAACTGGCCATAGTGTGGAGGCTACATTGCACATCCATTCATAGTTTTGCATTCACATAAATACGCATTACATAGATACGCCCGACAACGGATCAGCAACGCTGTACAGAATTTTGTAAGCAATTTATTTGCAATTACATGGCATATTTTATTTTACGCCCTCTCTAAGTTTTTACCAGATTTACATTTGCCTGGTAAGTACTGGAGCACAGTCAATTTACGCTCCAGTATTTACTAGACGTATTCAAACTGAAATAATTAACTGAACTGAAAATAAATATTGACTCATCCTTCCCCACCACCCTCTTTTACAAAATTACTGTCTTGTATGAGAACAAAGTTCGTAAACAATATGGCATAATCGGTAATTTATAGATTACCGTTTTATAGTAGTAAATTAATTTGGCTTTTAAGGCCAACTTATTTCAATCTGCATTTACAGTCATGATTACATGCACTGAAAAGAAATTCTAAACTCTGACCAGCTGTATTGCGAAAAAAGTTTTTATTCTGTTCATTGTTAAAAATGATCTTTTAAATACTTGCAGTAGAAACTAGTAATGTTTACAAATTTTAATAAATTTAAAAAATAAATCTTGCAATGCCTAGATTGAAAATATTTTGGGGAGGATGCAGACCCTTCCTCTCCTACAAAATTCGTCCATGCCTATATACATGTGTCTCCTAACTGGTTGAAAAGTATACTTTTCTAAAATGTTTTTCATTCTTTATTTATTTTTTTTTTTAAGTTACGATTACCAAAAACAAAAAATCAGATGTTCCCAATCCGAAATGAAATAAGTTCATCGTAGCGAGGTATGAAATGAAAATGAAAGTAGTTTCTACGAGGTTTTCGATTTTATGAGGTTCTTTTTCTTTTGTCTCGAGGAAACATTTACTGGACAACGAGACACATTTATGTCTTGGCAAACATCTTTCTAAAAATATCCGTTCCATATATGCAAAAGTGTGTGCGAATCATAAATTTTCATTTGGGCCTTATCTGGGAGCATTCTTCGAAGTTGCTGAAACCGCCCGGTTATCTCAACTAAAGGGTCCTGATTTTGCCCTCGGTTATGCAACGTGAAGTGGCAACACTCCACGCTGTCAGTAAAATCACCTTTAATCTTTGTTCTCGGGAGTACACGACTAGTATTTATACACACATTCATTTTAAGCCGTTCTGACGGTTTAGAATTGCGCCGAACGAACTTCATGCTTTCGTGCATATATATTTGTGTATATATATATATATATATATATATATATATATATATATATATATGTATGTATGTGTGTATATGTGTATATGTATGTGTATATGTATATGTATGTATATATGTGTATATATATGTATGCATATATGTGTATATATATGTATATATATATGTGTATATATATATGTGTATATATATATATATATATATATATAGATATATGTATATATATATATGTGTGTGTATATGTATATATATATATAGATAGATAGATAGATAGATAGATAGATAGAGTATATGTACGGGCCATTTTTAGTTAATATATTTCTTTTTGTTTGGGGGGGATGGTATGTAAGAATAGTTCATTTAAACTAATTTGCTTTTATAATAGAATATGTGTTAGCGTTTGTGTCCAGTTATACCCTTTTGCTGTCTCTCTGGTCAAGGCTGTACCAGAAAATTTCGGAGTAGGTCCAACTTGTTTTAGATGAAAATTTAAAATTTTGTTACAATGTAAAGAATGAATAAGCGTACAATATTTTCACACGGAGATGTTCATAAATGGTGTCACACTTGTTTTTCAACATTTTAGACAATCATTTGTCACTTAGTAACCCACTTCAACACACCGCGCCTTGTCAGATTTCATGCAATATTCCATAAACATATACTTGCAGTTCAGGAAAAAAATATTACGTTATAATTATGCTTCATGCATTATTTTTAAATTTTATCTGTGTTTTAATGACATCTGTAAATATAGCAATAGCTCGTGTACTTATTTCGTATAAGAGTAAAACAAAAACATTAAATCTACAAGAGCAATAAAATATCAGTATGAAAGGGAATTTTGGAATTTTTAATGGAATTTAATATATTTTACTGTTAAATTTTATCTTTTCCTTATAGCCACAAAATAATACTCTTAAAACAATTTAAAATTTTTAAAAATGCCTCAATATTAGTTTTACATAAATGAATTGGAAAATTAATAAATTATAGTTGGCCCTTATGAATAAATTACCTTCAAAATTTGGTAGTTTAAAAATAACTCCAAAATTTTATATGCTGATTTTAAATGTTTGTATTTAAATCAGGGTTAGCAGGGTTTAAATCAGTTTTTTTTTTTTTTCCACTTCTTTTAAAACCTATATTCCAAAGACAGGAGAATTGGGAATCAGTCAGCACAGTAATACCAATAAGTAAATAAGTGTCAATAGATAGCATGTGCTTTCCAAGAATTTAGGGGTTGTTATCAGAAAGTATGTAGTAGGGGGTAGTAAAATGATTGATTTTGACTGGTGGAATTCATTTTATGTAATGGGAGGTAAAGAGAGTATTACAGAACTTGAAATCCAGTTTGTCTACCAAAAAATAACAGCCGTGGCTTCATCTGCTAGAATAGAAAGACAGTTTTCTTCTTTTGGTATTGTTCATTCTAGCCTTCGTAACAAATTAGAAGTGGATAAAGCATCGAAACTAATGTTTTCATTGAAACAATTTAATGCATAATTCTGTTCTTAAAAAATATTGAAATAATTTTGATTTTTTTTTAAATAAATAGTTTGCATTAAAAGAATATTTAATTTGTTCTTTAAATTTACATCTTATTTAATTTGCACCATCCAATTACAAAATAATGGAATGTATTTAGATTAAAATTTATATATTTTAGGTCATCAGTGTGTAGAATATACTAGATAGATAAGATGTTACTTCTTATAACAAACTATTCTATGTATATTGCAAAAAACATAAAAACGACAATTAAAATTAGTATTCAGAAAAAAATCTAAGAAATCCGATTTAAATTTAAAAAAAATCTGATTTAAATCAAAATCTGACTTTAAAAATTTTTTTTTTAAATGATTTTTATTTTCCAATACTGATTTAAATCAAAATATGTTACCCCTTGTCACAAGCTGTCACAATTTCACGAAACCTCTTCCCTCCCTCTAAGCATGAAATTATTTTGCGTATGATCCTTACGTAGCCAGAATACTATGTATCATAATTGATATATTACACAACAGTTTACACAAGCAATATCTGGTTACCAGATAAAAATTTCTGTTTAAATATTATTTCGGGGAGGGGGGGAATCCGAACCGACACGATCCCCCTCCCCTCCTTCCCGGTTTATCTGAGGCCTTATCTCCGGTTTAAAGACAGTAAGTCTCGTATTTCCGTTCCATTCTTCAACAAATTTATTTCACTAATAAAAATTTTAACTCTTAATTTTTGTTACTGTCGTCGTAAAAAAATTAGTTCAAGGTAAATAAACTATTAGTAAAATGGCCATTTCTATTGATGCTCGAATCTCCAATAATTATTTCCAAAGTACAATATCATATCTATCAACTTTTGTGTGGATTATTCTTTATATATATATATATATATATATATATATACATATATATATATATATATTAAATATAATTTTACGGAAGCCGAACGATGGCCGAATGGTTAGGGTGTTGGCCTTCGGAACCGGAGTTCGTGGGTTTGAATCCCACTATGGCATGGATGTTCGTAGCCGTTCGGAATCGGCTTTAAGCAGTAGTTACCGGTCTCATTAGCCCTCGTGTTGCAAAAAGTAGACCGCAGCACTCCAAAACCAAACCAAATAATTTTACGGACTACACGGTCGGGCTGGACGATAACAGAAATTTAATATCGCGATATATCTACACATTACTGTCGATATTATTGATATATCATGATATTTATTAACTACGAATGAATAGCTATCGCTATTTTAGAAAAATTGATAGTGACCAGATATTAAAAAATAACACCATAAGCCTAAAATATTAACGGAAGATGTCAATAAGCAAGCTATCGAGATATATCACTACCGAGTGAATATCAATATCTTCAATATATCCCAATAGCTGAATCAGAACATCAATAAACTTCTAATTTTATCTAACTGCATTGTGTGAAAGTATTCAAAGGTAACGTGCTTGTGTTTATATTAAGTATGATATGTTACCAAAAACTAACTTGACAATATTGACTGCAGAACATTCAAGATATTGCCGAACGATGGCCGAGTGCTCTTCGGACCGGAGTTGTTCGAATCCCGCTGCTGGCATATGTTGTAGCCGTTCGGAAGTATAAACTGTACGGAAAGCCCTCGTGTGCAAAACAGTAGACCGTAGCGCTCCAAACCAACCAACCATTCAAGATATTCTTTTATATTGATATATGCAGAACATTCAAGATATTTTTAGATTATGAAGGATTTATCGGCAGAGTAGAATTTTAAATATTGTTATTGCAATAATTAAAGAATATCAATAGTTGGCAGTATATTGATATAAACAATCCAGTCCTAATTACCAATGAAACGATAATTTTTACGGTTTTTTGGTACTATGAAAATGAAATCAAAATTTTCGAAAATAGAACACTCGATTTTTTTTACTTTAGTAATATCTGAAAACTCAAAAATCCATTTCATATCAGCAGAAATTTACGTAACAAATTTAAAAAAAAGTGTAAATATGTTTTAAAAATATTTAATTCCTGTATAAACTAAAAATAGATAGTAATATTTCTGAACAAGTGGTTATATAAGTTTTATCAGGATTTTATAAATATAACTTTTTTAAAAATTGGACTATTGAAAAAAATTAAAAATATATTAGAGAATAAAAGTTTACTTAATCATAGTTTGAGAATTTTAACTTTTTATTGATATTAAGTTTGAATTTTAGGTTAATTTAAACTGAAATCAAATTTAATAATTAAATCAATTTTACTTAATCATATTTAATTGAAAAAATTAGCTAAAATTATGTTTAATGAACGCATAAACATTTTATTATTAAATTGTAATTAGAATTTTTCCTATCAAAAGAAAAATTTACAAATAACTTTTATTAATTGCAATTATTTTTGCCACTAAAAATTAACCAGCCGATATTTTATAAAAAGTTTTATTGATGCCAATGTATAAAAATAAAGTTGGCCATTGCATTTGTTAAAAAAATGAGGTCTGATATGCAAGCATATTTGAATTGGATGACAAGGCAGTTCTCAAATGAGACGGTCTAGATTTGATTTTTTATCTATAAATGAAAAGAACTAGAGATTGGGGATCAGGAAAATAAGTCGTCATGGAATATATATCCAAAGAACGGCACTGAACCTCCATGGGTTGTCTGGATAATTTAGATCAGGAATGGACAAACTTTTTCGGCCGCGGGCCAAAAATCGATAGAAAATAAGTTTGGCGGGCCAAGATAAATTTTTCTAAAATTTTAAAAACAATATACAATTACCTAACGGTTTAAATACGTTAATGAGATGAATGAAATTGCGATTTCATTTTTACAAGTTCCTTATACTGAGGTTCGAAGTGAGATGTACTGATTTTAAGGAACGATGCTAAATGCTCATCTGTCAGTCTACTTCTGAAATTATTCTGTCTAAGGTTCAAAGTTGAAAACACTTGTTCACATATAAGAAGCAAATATACCGCTGATCTTCTGGGCGTGAGATAATAAATTTGGGATATAATATTTAAGCAAAGTAGAAAAGGAGATGGATATATAATGTATAAATATATATTTCTTTTAATTTGCCTCGGACCGGCAACTTAAATTTCTATTCGCGGGCCGGATAAAACCTTCCGGCGGGCCGGAATTGGCCCGAGGGCCGTAGTATGCCCATCCATGATTTAGATGTTGAATATGATGAAACATGCTCTAATTTCCCTTACTAGAGCCCTTGGGTTTTGAGTTCAAATAGCTTGCAAATACGTTTGAGCCGAACTGGTAGGACGCTGCTCATCGATAACAGAGTTCGTGGGTTCGAATCTCACAGCTGGCATGGATGTTCGTAGCCCATGAAGGAAGTTCAGTGCGTTCGGCAAAAAACATGTTCAGTGCTTTCAGAATCTGCTTTGGGCAGTAGGTCCCGATTTCTATATCAGAACAGTAGATCGTAGCGCCGCTCCAAACCGACCGAGGACGTTTGACTCTCAGGAGTCATTCACGACCTAATGAGTCATTGTGTGCATTTTTTCCATTGCAGCTGGCAATACAGATAGACATCCTTATACCAGATACGGCTGCAAAACTGTTATTTATTTAGTACCACTTGTTTAAGATCACAAGCAGGAACCAATCGGAAGAACTCCCTCCCCATGTTTAGCCGTCTAACTCCAGAGGTATCGTATCGTTTGAACTAGGGAGGACATTGTGATCCTGAACTTATTTTGCATTCCCCGGCCGCCATTCGTGAACACGGTGGGTCTTTGGATCGAGCCTCGGATGCCTTTTGCCGACTGAGCTATCGCAAGATGTAGAACCGAAAATGCCTTCGACGGGTGAAAGGAGGCATGGATTTGGGAAAAGGATCCTTCTCTGAAACCATTAAGGGCGAGAGAAGGGGCGTACGCAAGGGAAGGGGGGTTAAGGGTTTAAACACCCCCCCCCATTGAGATCAGACAAAATGGAAAAAATAAAAATTTTAGTAGAAATTATGCCTGCTATTAATTTTTAGAATTATGAATTCCCCCTTGAAAATTATGAACATCCCCTTGAAAAAATTCTGCTTACGCCACTGGGCGGAAGTAAGTGCTTTGTGGCATTGCAACATAAAATGTGAACAGCAAGGCTCTCGCGATCTACCACCTAATATAATAATAATAATCATCCTCATTTTACTAAGATTTGTATATTCCTTTTTATATGTTTTGAGTGATTATAAACAGCCATGAACTGGCTCCTATCGTTCACCGTGGGTGGCCTTCCCTAGAGCGGGAAGACGATAAGAAACGCATCTGTTTGTGTATATGGGAACAAACGCAACGGCCTTCATTAACCCTTCCATTCGTTTTTAATACCTTTTTGTTTAAAATAAAAAGGCGATAATGGGTGTCCTTTGTTTTTAAATTTCTTTTTTCTTTTGTGGGAGCCCAATGGGTTTGTAACCGGCTGTGCCCTTGAGGAAGTGAAAATCAAAAGGAATCTGAACTCTCTCCGTGGAACCCGTGCCATCCAGTTCATTCTTCTGTTATCTTTTTTTCCCTTAATAGTGTCGCAACATAGTAGAAAGAATCGTAAAAGTGTCGGTCTTTCTTTCTAAAAATAGCGCCTTATCGGACTGTGGCGGGGTTATTAATAGCGGCGAGACACGATAGAGCGAATTATCGGATCATCATATGAATGGCGATTGCGGCCTTACTCACACGCTTCTCGTTCATACCATTTTTTTTTAATTGCTCACGTGGTTAGTGGGAAATTCCGTTTTATATATTTACTTTTGCAGATTGTGAGTTAAAAAAATTCGTTCCAAACGTAACCAGAAAATCGTAACCGTTTTTGTTAATTATATATGCGCGTACGTGTGTAAGAGATTAATTACTTATTCTCTCTCTCAAACACACGCAAGGCCGAACGATGGCCGATTGGTTAGGGTGCTGGCCTTCGGTACCGGAGTTCGTGGGTTCGAATCCCACAGTGGCATGGATGTTCGTAGCCGTTCGGAATCGGCTTTAGGCTGTAGGTCCCGGTCTAATTAGCCCTCGTTGCAAAAGGTAGACCGTAGCACTCCCAAACCAAATGGGAGATTTGCCCTTGCTTGCTGGGTAAAAAAAAAATCCTAGTATAAATGCAGTCGTAAAGCATGCTATAAAATAAATAAATTAAAAATAAAACGAAGTCCAACATTATGGGACTTTACATTTATTGATGATTAAAACTCATCGGTTTACCGCCTGTTGTTACAGTTTTACAGCTCTTTCATAGAATGCTTCAAGATTATACATGTTTGTCACCGATGCTCCACAGCAAGCGGATCACCTGATTTTGTTCCCATGGGACTCAAGATGGATCAGCACTTTTTGGTAGGCAAGCGTGGACCTTAATCATTTAAACTAGCTCGAAAACCACACAGAGAGCAATTAAGTTATTGCAGGAGCAATACCATTTTCTTGGCACTTGAAAAATGTTGCCAGTTTGCATAAAATGAATATTTATTCTAGCGTTAGTTTTGACAAATGGGTAAAAATAATTTGAAGTCTGAGAACACGCCTTTATCTGACATTTTATGGCCGGGAAATTAGATATTAAATAATGTGGAGGAGGAAAAGAGAATTTTGGATATTTATTTTAGGAATTATAATTTTGAAATATTATATTTATATACACATGAACTTGTTAAGATATATATGATAATATATACACACACACACATATATATATATGTGTGTGTGTGTGTGTGTGTACATAAGCCTGTATAGGTCAGTCTGCCTACCTTGAACTGTTTTTCGCAGCACGTGCCTTGTATGTATATAACAGGTTCCGTTCTAATATAATATCTTCGTATAAAAGAAAATACAGACCAGAGAGCTAGCTCACCACATCCAAAGAATCAAGCTACATCTAATGTTTGGTTCAGCAAAATCTGCCTAGAAGCAGGGTTGGCAAAAACCCGGGTTTTTTCAGGGGTTTGGGGGGGGGGGGGTTTGAAGGTTTTTTTAATTTTTTTTTCGGTTTTTAGATGCTTTTTTGGGGGATTTGAAAACTATTCAGGTTTTTTGTTATGTAAGAGGACAGGATATATAATTAATTGTATGATTAAAAGAAGTTTAAAATGTTAGTCACTTTTTAAAGTTAAATATTTTAAAAATCAATTTTAAGCTATGCAGAAGAAAATTTGTCTAAATTGAAGGAAATTTTGAAATTTTAAAATAAATTATTTTTTACATATTCTAAAATTTTTCTAACATCAAAAAACTAGTTTTGAATAGCGGTTATTTTATACTAAAAGTTGGCTTTGAAGTAGCTGCATTTGAAGTTTTTTCTTTACAATAAAATGTATAAAATTATTACTCTATATTAATTAGCAGTATTGTGTTATTAAAGCATTCGGAAGATATTTTTTTTAGTTTATTTGTCAGTTATATATGATAAGTATCAGAATTAATTATATATATTATCCTCATATTTACTTATTTGCAGTTATAAATATTTTTTTCCCAATTTTTCTTGTCCATTTTTCGATTAATTTTATCACATGTAATATTTCAATATTCTTATTTTTTTCATCATACATTCTTATTAACTTTGTTTAATTTAGATTTTATTCTGTGTTTTATAAATGTCATCGAAAACAATTTTATATGTAAATATATATATATATATATATATATATATATATATATATATATACACATACATATTGCATTTAAAAGTGTATATGTGCTTCAATTTAGTCTAAATAGAGGCTTTTTTTAATGCCAAAAATAAAATTTCTTAAAATGTAAAGGAAATTTTCAATTACTGTTATTTTTTTAACATCTTGATTTTTAAATGTGAATAAAGAAACATATAATGGATAGTCAATCTTTTTTCAATAATTATGAAAAAACCCACTTGTGTTTTTTCAAGTGGTTAAATACCTGCCCGGGTTTTTTCGGGTTGGGCAAATCAAGCCAACCCTGCCTAGAAGGGAACTAGAAATTTAGGGGAAACATTTCATGTACTGTTTATGTTTATTGTATGCATATGATATCGTCTATTGCATGTAGCTAATTTATTTAAATAATTTAAAATGTAAATATTTTTAACACGATTACTAAACTTAAATGGGGATTTTTCAATGAGTAATTAGAAATTTCGCGAAACCAAAGAAAAATCATACATTGAAACTTCTCAATAGAAGTTTCAATGTATTTTGCCAAACAAAATTAGGCGGTTTGAGTTAAAAGCATATGCAACAACATTAAAACATTTGGAATAAAGAAAACATAACCTAAGAGAAAATCCGTAATTTTGTAGCCGTTCAGTGCTCGAAAATGCTACTGGGATGTTTACTTCAGCCCTTCACTGGATTGAGGAACTTACGTTCCCTTAACTTAAATGTTGCATTAATTTTAAAACTGGCAAACTGTTAGTTGTTTAATGTATAATTTATACCCTTTTCTCACACGTAGAAGTAAAACGACATTTTATTTTACTTCGTAGTTTGTGATCATGTATACTAAATAATTTGTTTGTCGGAAACACCCATTCCATGTGTGGAACAAAAAGCATTAATGGATTCGGTTACCATAGAAACACGAAACCTACAAAGCTACTGATTAAGTAAAATCGATTAAAATAATTTTCGAGCTAGAAAATAGTTAAGAGGAAAAAAATCGGGGATTTCTTCTTTTTTTTAAAAAAAAAAAAACTCAAATATCTTTGGCATGCTTTACAAAAGCCTTTTTTTTTCTTTTTTTAATTTTAACATGAAGTGAGTGCGATCATGTGTTTAAGAAATACATGCAAAATGCACTAATCGTTCAATAAATAGAACCTTCAATAAAATTTTGGTAAAGTTTAGCGCGATATGCTTTCGGATATGACCCCAAAATAGCTTTGTATTGTAGTATTTATTGCATTTTGTAATTTTAAGTATATGGAACTCAAATTTAAGCATGATTAAAATAAGAAATAAAATAATCTGATGAACGTTTCCGGAAATAATGTTCTGAGTATTACTTATTTAATAATTGATTTGTGTGGCAGCAGGGCCTAAGGATGAACATACTGAAGTGATTAATTTTTCTTTTTCCATAGTATTCACTGAACTAATTGAGAATCTGTGGTCATATATTTCAGCAAAAGTTGCAATTATTTCTTGAGCTTCAGAGCTTTACCGTACACACGGCAGTTGCACAATCGCCATCTGCCATAATGACCTTCGCCATTTTTATTCAATCCGACGCCAGGAGAAAAAATTTATCCTAAACAATAGCTAATAAGAGAAAAAGAATAACAAATATCTCTCTACCGTAAATGGAGGGCAAACACAAATGAAGTTATTGAAATCTCAATATGCAGAGGTGCAGTTTGGTAATGTCTGGTGATCTAAACTATCGAGAAAAATCGAGATTTCTGATAGCTGAAATTGTTGCGAAAGAACTCTACACGGAATTTGAGAGAGCTTTAAACATGGCTTTTGGGTGTACGTATCAAATGACTCATGATTTCTTCTTCATTTAATTTGAATTATTAGAGATCGAACTGTTTCACGTCGTTATGGCGCACACTTTAAATAACTTGTAAGGTGTATTTTTTTCTTTTAATTTCATTTTTACGTTGTGTTTAATAGATAAGTGTTTCTATAACTTTTTAACCCTTTTCTTACATAGCAGCGGAACCCTTGAATAAATATTTAAGGAGAAGCTAAAGACTTGTTATTTATCACTGATTAGGCATAAATATAAAAACTAAACAATATAAAACAGTATGAAAATGTAGATATTTACAAAAAGTGATGTGGAAGCAGAAATATTTTTATTGAAAAGATACTTGTAAAAAATGATGAATATTTCACCCCTTGTGCTGTACTGTCGAATGTATTTAGAATTACTTATTGTCACATCGCTATTCTGTTCCCTAGTGTTACGCTTCTAAGATATTAGTATTATTAATTCTATGTAAATGATTACGGAAAAATCAGAGAATTAATTTACGGTTTTTATTTAAAATTTAGATGGTGTTTTATAAAATATAATTTCTCAAGGAACCCCTAGAGCAGGGATGGGCCAACTCCGGCCCGCGGATAGAATTTTAAGTTGCCGGTCCGAGGCAAATTAAAAGAAAATATATTTATACATTATATATCCATCTCCTTTTCTACTTTGCTTAAATATTATATCCCAAATTTATTATCTCACGCCCAGAATATCAGCGGTATATTTGCTTATATGTAAACAAGTGTTTTCAACTTTGAACCTTAGAAAGAATAATTTCAGAAGTAGACTGATAAATGAGCATTTAGCATCGTTCCTTAAAGTCAGTACATCTCACTTCGAACCTCAGTATAAGGAACTTTTAAAAATGAAATCGCAATTTCATTCATCTCGTTAACGTATTTAAACCGTTAGGTACTTGTATATTGTTTTTAAAATTTTAGAAAAATTTATCTTGGCCCGTCAAACTTATTTTCTTTCGATTTTTGGCCTGCGGCCAAAATATTTTGTCCATCCCTGCCCTAGAAAGTTGTTGCGTAATCCTAGAGTTCCGCGGAACACACCTTGACAAACTCCATAGTGGATAAAGATAAAAAGTAGTACTCGTTAGACACTAGGTGTATATGAAATAGTCAATACTGTAGAATAAATTTTGATCCATGTCTAAGAATTCTTGAAAAACCTATGCGAGATTATGAAAATATACTAAATGCGCATGAATTTGAGTGATATACTTACTGCTGAATAAATAACTCTTGTACAGGTACAGTTCGACAAGGATGTTCTTATTTTATTCATCTATGAGGTCTAAATACCTATCATCCGCAACCTAGTTTGCTTATCTTTTCCCCATTAATAAACATCCCATTTGCGGAAATTTAATGGGCACTTTGTAATCTTGTAATGTTTAACCTCGACTTCACTTAGCAAAGCTCCGATATCTTTGTTTCGCCCTCGATATTTGGACCTTTGTGATGCGACTCTTCACGAGTGGGTTGTGTACCAACATTAAGTACCCCTGCAATCTCTTAGGGCATGGCATCTTCGTATTTATTTGAGAGTTTTATCCTTGAATTTTAAAATTATTTCCTCTTTATACATGACATACGCCACAGGCCGAAAAAACTCTTAGGCATATTTTCTACTACAGTTTTATTATTATATAGCCATTCCAAAACCTTTTAATTTCGCATTCAATCCATCATTTTTTTTTCCCTCTTCTTTAGTTGTGTAGTTTTTTTTTTCAGCTTTTTAGACTAGGATTTTTTTTAATAATTTACTACAGAACTATTTATAACAGATTTATATTTTTATTTCTTCATCTTGTATAAAAGCTATTTTGCTATAAAATTAACAAGTAATATTTACATATTTATAGATTATACTAACATTGCAAGCATTTTTTATTTACATTTTATTTATTCATTTTCGAGAATGTTTTAGAAAATAGAGATGTTGCATCTTGGGTCATATTTAATTCTAGTTAGAATATATAATAAATTAGTACCAAAAATTTTTGTTAAGTTTATTATTTCAGTTCCTGTTTGGCACCAAACACATGTCTAGTTAATTACTCTATTTAAGGCAAAATTATATATATTTAATACTTTATGGTAAAATATATTTTAAAACTAAGTTTCAGATTAAATTTTATTCTGTTTAAAATTACTTTCATATAAAATTTATTTTTTTTTAATTTTTTTTTTTTTAAATCTTGTAAGGTATATCCTATACTTTAAAACAAAAATTGGGTTTGTGCCAGTTGTAAAGCACTCGTAATCCTAACTTCTATCTTCCTAATCATAGGGATTATTTAAAAAAAAAAATGGGGATTGTTTCATACAGCATTGAATTCAGTCAGTTGTAATTCAGCATACTTATTTACATGGTAAATCCCAAAACTGCAGTTTTAACTTTAAAAGAGCATATGTGTTTCTGGTGGATCCTCTTATGTACCATTTTATTTTAAAATTCTGCCATATTTTTATATTTTAGTTAAGAACTACTAAAATTTGTTTAAATTTGCATTAATTTTTAAAAAAATAAAATTTTTTGACATTAATAGCAACTATTAAAACTGAAATTTTGATTTCTTTTCAGAGTCGCGTGGAGAAAAATGGCGCATTAAATTTCGATGATTTTTTTCACTTCATTCAGGAATCTGAACATCACCTAATGGCTTTGTTCAAATACATGGATGAAAATCATGATGGTGGGTTTCAATTATTTATATTTAAATGGGAATATATATTATTTTTTAATATTTGCATATTAATTTGTTTTTTAATTTTTAGGCATTATTGATGCTGATGAAATTGTAAGCGCCTTTGCACGGTTTGGAGTTAAAATTGACAAACAAGAAGCATATACATTATTAAAAAGGTACATCCATAAAAGCTTTTGAGCAAAAATTTGTTGTTTTATCTTGTTTTCTTCTAATTTTTTCTTAAATTTGGAAATTTTATGGCACAGATATTATTTTATAATTTTTTTTTTACTACTAAAATTATAATCACCCCTTTGACAAATTTCTATATCATTAAAAAGTTTTAAATAAATCAAAAAGCTCTATTACTTTTAGTAGAAGAAAACAAGTTTGAAGTAGTAATGCCTTGCATGTATTTTAAATGGTTCTTTTTATCATTTATGTCATGTTATTTTTCTTCCTTTCTTTTCAGTAAAGTTGAATATGATAACAGTAATATGATTAAATAGTTATATTAATTTTATGATATGACTTTTCAGGATTTTAATGCAACATAATTTTTTTAAAAACTAATAATCAAACTATTTTTCTGGTCTAAAGTCTATTATTTTTTAGCTTACAATCAATTGATTAATTTTTCAGAATGGATAAAGATGATTCTCATACTATATCATTTAATGAGTGGAGGGATTATTTACTTTTTTTGCCCAGTTTTGAACTTCATGAAGTTCTACGTTCCTGGCGGCATGCTACTGTAAGTATATTTAATTTCATCTATTTCCTCTCTCTCTTTCTCGTTTTTTTAATCACTCTCCTTTAATACAGGGTGTCCAGGAACCAAGAAAATTCTTGTTAAAGTATCCATCTACGTTCAGAGAACTTTTTTCTTTAAATGTAGAAACTAGTTCATGTTTTTACATTTTTAGATTTATTTTTTATATTATCATAGAGAATTGCACTTAAAAAATTTATTCCTGGAGAAGTTTTTATAAAATTTCTAATAAATGAAGAAAATTTAGCGAAAAAAAAATCAGATTTTTTTTTCAAAAGGTCTAATTTTTTAATAATTTAAATTATTTCAATATTTTTTGATGCAACACATTTCTTATACACTGGACTAGTGAATCACCTAAAATCTTTGTTTAATTTACATTTGGTAAAAAATTTTGGTCCTTCAAAATCATACACATTGAATTTTTAACGAATTTTCATTACCTTTATATCTAACTATGAGTGTAACATCATTAAAAATTATCCAAATTTAAAGCTTTTAGGTCATTCACTAGTAAATACTATCAAAAGCATTCATAATAATTTTCAACAAAATATTTTAAGAACTTTTTGAGAAATCACATTTTAAGTTCCAACATTTTATTAAAAATAACATTCTGAGAAAAACGCATTTGAAGTTTATGAAAGCAACTTTAACTATTAAAAAGTTAAAATACATGTTTAAAATTTCCCACACATTCTTGCTTCAAAACTTTCTAATTGCTAAGTTGCTAATTATTAAAAATACTAGAAAAATGTTTGAACTAATCTTCATGAAAATTTAAAAAGTTTTGTCCAAAAAATGCTCTTTAAAAGGCTTTAAATTCACAGCTTCCAGTTCCGAAATTGCTACTTCCGTTTTGTTTTGACAGCTGTGACTGATGTTTAAACAGCTGTAACTTTTCTTTAAAATGCTGTAGAGACAAAACAAAAACAGATTTAGAAGCCTAAAAGTTGAAATTTTACAATAGAGAAATAAAAATATTTTTGGTAAAAAAATGACGTTTTCAACATAGACAGATACCTTAATTATTATTATTTTTTAAAGAAATTAGATAAAACAAAAACATTGTCCAATAAAAGACCTCTTGTGAATTCTTTTAATTATGCTTATTTGCTGTTAACCCTGTAGCGGACAGTGGTTTGCAGGAAAACCTCCTGTTAAACATTTTTTTCTCTATTTTGAGAAATATGAATGTTTTTGACATTTAAAAATTACAATAAATGATAGTACTACACTTAATTTATTTATTTCTTTTGAAATATATGTATTTAAACTTGATGTACCTGGAAAGTTAGTAATTCGATTTTTTCACGTATGACCCCAAGCAAAAATATCTATTCAAACAACACTTATAAATTGTTAAATTATTTATTTAGTACACTTTTTAAGAAAACTTATTTATTGTTCTTCCGATATACTTAAAATTTTAAAGTATTATGTTCACGCTGTATAAGAGGGTGGGTTTGTCAGTTAATCACGCTCAATTCCTCCTACGGTATTCTCTAATGCAAACCTAAAGATTGTAAAGAAACATTTTAATATATTTTGCATTTATAAGCTTCATAGGTAATATTTATGAACTAATTTCATTAAATTCCAAAGAGTTTATATAGGAGACCTTTAAAGGGTTAAATGAGAGAAACTATAAAGGGAATGGAATTTACAGAAAATGGAGTAATTGAAGCTCATAATAAAAATTTTAATGTAAATTAATATAAAAAAGCAGAACTATAAGAATTGTCATAGTTTTTTAATAATTATTTTAATGAAATTGATTAATCCTCTATTCCTCATTCAGGTTATTCTGAACACCTGAAGGACAGAAAAAAATATTTCTAAGCTTTAAATGCATTGGGATTTTATTTGTTAATTTTTAGCTTTATTTAAATACAAATTTATATTTAAAAATAATTTTATAAAAGAATCGAAAGAAATTGTATATTAAATAGTGTGAATTTATTAGGAAAGAAATTGCAAATTACAGAGAATAATCAGGGAAAAAAAACAGGGAATTTCTAAATGTTTTCCCCACGGACACCCTGTGATAGTCTACATTTTGAGTTACCTGAAAAATATTAGTTGCTTATTTGTTGTAAAATATCCCCAACCTTCTTTTAAACTGTATATGTGTATGTTTTGCCATTTACACTAAATAATGTTGGTAATGCTGTTGCCACTGAAATTTATCATTTTTCCAGAAGTAAATAAATTTCACTTCCTTAATTCCTTTTCAAGCTGAAAGGTTAGTTTCGGCTCAAAGTTTTATTTCTCTTTATCTTCAATCATGTCCTCATTTCATTGGTTGAGGCAATCCCCCTTTTTTGTGATAAGGAGCCAGGCCTCCAGTTTTTCATTTTGGATAATCATTCCAAGATGTACCTTCACAGTGTTCAAGTTACTTATTCATCTGTTGTAATTTGGGGAGTGGGTTTAGGGGCTTCTGTAAAATATATCTGTTCTTTAAATCTTTTGGATCAGGTAAGTTTTTGTTATTTTTTTGTTTTATTTTTAAGTTAAAAAAATGCACTTTTCTTTTGATTTTATCCATATTCCAATATTGATTTTGTTTCCTAGATTGTATTATTCCCTACCCTCTCCTCTTAAAAATTTCTTTTAATAATTTTGAATATCTTTATATATATATTCCCTTTAAATAAATAAAAAAAAAAAATCTAGCATTAAAATTTTTGATATTATAAAATTTATTTAAAGGCATGTCTGAATCTCCTGATACAGCCATTTTTTAATGGGTTTTTTTTCATACAGTAAAACTAGATTTTGTTATAGCAAAGAAGAAAGAAAAGCATAATTAAGAATGAATTGGAAATAATTTTTTAACTTTTGGAATTTGGCAGTGGTTGTTAGATTATTGTTATTATGGCAAAGTATATGAATAATCAAATGTAAATTCAGAATTCTCTTAATATTGCTTGGTACAAGTTAAATTGTATTTCTCTATTTTTATGTTAACTTATTGGCGAAAATAGTTTTACTACTGGATGATTTGTATTTAAAGATTTCTTTAAACAAATATTACCATGTTATAAAGTAGAAAATTCACCAGAATAACACAGGACTGTATATTTATTATTCTTATTTTAAATTAGAAAAATATATTTGATTTAAATTTATTTTGAAAAATTTTGATAATCTTCTTTGAATTCAGGTAATGACATTTTACGAATATAATTTTGATAAAGGGTTATACATTATCCTGGAGAATTAGCTCTCTATCACATGGTAAAATTCATTTAAAGAAATCTTTCAATACAAGCTGTTCAAAGGCAGAACATTTCCTATAGGTTAATATGTAGCTAGAAGAATCAAAATTGGTTGGCAGTCAACCACTTTAACAAAATTTGATTATCATAGTTTTCATATTAGTTTTTAATATTTTTTAAATAATTTTATAGCATTATGACTTTATTTGTTTGTTTTTTATATTATTCATTATTTATATAAGAAATAATCTTGATTCATCTGTTTATAAAAAAATTATTGAAATCTGTGCTGTTAGATGTGATATAAAAGGTACCACATTTCTGCCTCTTTATAAGATAAACATGACTTTATTTATAAGTTATGTAAGAACAGGTTACAGGTAAAAGTAAAAAAAAAAAATTAAATAACAAATTATTTCCATTTACTCCTTTCTATTTACTTTAAAATCAAATATTACAGCAATTTTTTCTGACTATCAATCTCCCAATTGCTAAGATGAGCCTTGAATTTTAAAATAACAGATTGAAACTTGGTAAGCTACTTTAACAACACACTGCATGAAGGCATTGAAAAGGGCACATTGATGATTTTAAGGGGTAGAAATGCTGAGGAATGAAAGCCATGAAGTCTTTTAGGGTTTTTTTTTCATTCCACAAAATAAATCATCTTAATAATATTTTTAAAAATTCATAATTATTAGAGATTACACAGAGGGCTTGTTATAAATTTATTTTTCAATTTTTATACTTTCTTAATTCAAAAATTTATAATTTCCATTTATTTTCTGCTGTTATATAGGTTTTTGAGTTCTGTTATTTGTGGGTTTAATATATTTTAATATTTAGTTTGTTTGATTTTATTTTCTTGTTATCAGTTTTTAGATTTGGGTGAAAACGTTCTTGTACCAGAAGACTTTACCGAAAATGAAATGCATACTGGAATGTGGTGGAGGCACTTAGTAGCTGGTGGATTAGCTGGAGCAGTTTCTCGAACATGCACAGCTCCCTTGGATAGAATCAAAGTATTTTTACAAGTAAGGATTATAGATTCTTAGAAAAAGGTTTTGTACTACAATTTTATCACTGTACATATATATATATATATATATTGTTTTAGACAACAGTTAACCATAATAGGTAGTATTCAGGCATGAAAGTTTTCCGCTTTTTTGACAGCCTTTAGGACTGTTTCTGAGATCGATGCAAATCCATTGAGAAATCGTGACTGAAAAATGGAGGGGGGTTGCAATCCTGGTCAAAATCAGTATCTTCTACCGTGTGTTTTTGCTGAAATGTACGCTGGCGGAGATATGACTATGCATACTGATTTACTTCCATTCCGATTGGCTCAACGTACTATATCAATTATGTACTATATATTGCATGTACCAAGCCAACAAACCATATCAGCAATTATTGAATAATTGTCTTCTCCAAATGCTACCAACCAATCATTCTAAATTATTCGGCAGACTCCTCAAAAACTATGGTTTATCCTTTTAATTGTTAGTTTAACTGCTACAAAAAACACTATCCTGCTCCAAATCTGCATTTTGGCTGCTACGAAAATTCGTTCTCCTACTACAAATTTTGTTTTGCTGCTCTTAAAATTGCTTCAAAATGCTTGAAGGAGCGCAACATTCCTGTATGTAGTACTGAATCATATTGTGAAAAAGAGTTATGTAAGAGAAAATGTAATCATCACCTGGGGAAGTTCAGCTTTTTTTGTCATTGTCTACTTTCATGCCTGAGTATTGTAGAATTAAGCTATTTTTTCACATACTTTCATGGAACTTTTTCAAGATTCTTATCAAGTGTAATGCATGTTTTTAATTTATAAGTGACCTGTGGTTTTAATGTCTATAGTTAAATTGTTTTCATATTAAGAATGTAATTTTAAGTAAACTACTAAAAGTAATAAGTAAACTACTAAAATTTTAAATAAGTAAACTTTAAGTAAACCCCTCCCCCCCCTAAAAAAAAAAAAAAGAAAATTTAAGGATTGAGTAGATGAAGTAATTTTTAATGTATGATTTAACTTTTATTTCTTCAATATGTATTATTTTTAGTTATTTAATTAAACTTATTGTAATATTGAGTTTAATTTAATTTTATATGAATATTGTATAAACTGTTATTCTGCTAAATACTTTATTCTGATGTATTAAATGTGTATAATCAGCAAGATAAAAATCAATTTCAAGCTGATTATTTTTCATCTTTGTTCACATTAATAATTATTAAGAATTAACTTCTGATAGTAACTGTTAGATTTAGTCTTTGAAGCTTGCTAAACAAAGGATAAGAATCAGCATAATTTCAGCATATTTATTGGATTTTAATTTTCTTTACAGGTTAGAGGTACAGAATACAGTTCTATATCTAATTGCTTAAGGCATATGTTAAAAGAAGGTGGGGTTAATTCTCTGTGGCGGGGCAATGGGATTAATGTAATGAAAATTGCTCCTGAAAGTGCTTTAAAATTTATGGCTTATGAACAGGTAAGTTGTACTTAAAATTTTTAATTGAAGATTTTGTGTTGTAATTATGTTTCTTATATTTTTGTAATTAGTAATAAATTACAAATTTAAGTTTGATATTACTTTTTTTTAAAATTTATTACTTTATATTTTGTTCTTGTAAATAGACTTAATAAACAGAACTGTTTATAAAATAGTTTAAAATTTTTTAAAAATATTTTGAATATATCAATTAGATTTTTTCTAAGGAATTCTTAAATAGTTTAGAATAGCCTATAGTTCAAAATAAATTATTCAAAAATATTTGTAATCTTCCTGCTGCTAGAAAAATTTGTTTAAAAAATATTTTAAATTTAAAAAATAAAATTATGTATTAGCAAACTGTTCAGATTAGCAGGAGCAGCATTGAAGATGTAGCAATTAGAAAATTATCTAGATAATATCTTAAATACAAATTATTTAAAGCACTAAAATAGTACATTTTAAAAATTGATATTTTATTGATTTGATTGATTTTTTTTTATTGATTATCATTGATTTTTTAATGCAAAATATGATCAAATTAAAATTTCTGTTAAAAGTACTTATTAATATAATTGAATGAAAAAGTTACAATCAGTTGTAGAAAATTCTTTATTACTTTTTTTTAAAAATTGATATAATTTGGACGGCTTTTATTAAAAAAATATGTGTAATTTATGTATGATCTAAAGCATGTCGTTAGAAATTATTGTCGAATCACTGTGTGTGTGTGTGTAAATCGTAAATTATAAATCCTTTTATGTACTTCCATGTCACAAACTGAAAACAAGCTCACATTTTATTTCTTCCTGATAATGCTTTTGAAATATGAGTATGGATTGAACAATATCAAAACTTTCAATGAATTCAACTTAGATTAACTAAATCAGTGTCCTTGCAATTTAAGAAATTTATTCTATTGGAAAAAATTCTAACTTTTGGGGAATTAATTTATTTTGATTTTTAAAATCATTTAACTACAATATGTGCCTTCTTGTTTAAATCTTATTTTGTGCACTAGAATGTTGGTAATTTAAATATATACTGTAATGATCAGGAGAAAATTTAGAGCGATTAGATTTTATATTGATATTTGAGGGAGCCAAGATAACTTAGTCAGCAAAGGCATCAATCTCATAATGGGATGCCGAACGATGGCCGAATGGTTAGGGTGCTGGCCTTTGGAACTGCAGTTCATGGGTTCGAATCCCACTATCGCATGGATGTTCGTAGCTCTTTGGAATTGTCTTTAAGTATTAGGTCCCGGTCTCATTAGCCCTTGTGTCGCAAAAAGTAGACCATAGCACTCCAAACCAAACTCATAATGGGATAGTTGTGTGTTTGACGATTCAGCTGACTAAAGATCTTCTGTGTTTGTTGATCATGGCTAGGGTATGTAAAATAAGTTTGTTGTCACAATGTCCTTCGAGTTCAAACGATACCATTGGAGGTGGCATGCAAAGCCTGCGGACTTCTGCATGGTTCCTACTTCTAAATTATGAGGGCCCCACTAGGGGCAATGTTACTTGTGTCTGTAACATTTCTTAAGTAAGCTACACATGGTTTCTGTGTGGTGCTAAATGAGTATCTCTGTATTGCCAGTTGCATTGGTAAGAATGTTAATATTTGATGAAATAGTTAATTTATACTTGAAATCTAATGACAGAAAATTTAAAATATGATTATTCAGTATAAAGCTAAGGCGTCATTTAGGTTAGAAAAGTTATTGATTACAAGTTAGGCAAAGAGTTTCTTCTCTTCATTTAAAAACTTCTGTATTGTTTATTGATTTCAAATAGCTCATTTTTCCATTCAATAAAACCATAGATTTTCTATAAAAACTTTTCTTTTTCAGGCCAAAAGGATAATTAGAGGTGATTCTGAACGTGAACTAGGTATTTATGAAAGGTTTGCTGCTGGTTCGATGGCTGGAGGCATTTCTCAGACTGTGATCTATCCTTTAGAAGTATGATATGTTAGATTAATGAAATATTTTTTTATAATAAAATGCTTTAATATTTTCAGATCTAATTTATAAAATTTTGTAAAACTTGGTTAAATCATTTATAATCAATTCCTAGATATGTTTACCATATGTATGTATGTAGATATGCATATGTATTTGTATATATGTGTGTGCGTGTGTATATATATATATATATATATATGTATGTGTGTGTATATATGTGTGTGTGTATATATGTGTGTGAGTATATATATATATGTGTGTATATATTTATGTGTATATATATGTGTGTATATGTATATATATGTGTATATATATATGTATATATATGTATGTATATGTGTATATATATGTATATGTATATATGTATATATGTGTGTATATACGTATATATATGTGTGTATATATATATATATATATATATATATATATATATATATATATATATATAAAGGTAAAAAGAAATAGATAGCATAGTTATATAGTATAAAAATTAAATATCAGAAGTCATAAATTGGATGAGCTTTTTCTCTCCCTACTCTTTTTTTTAAATCTTTTTCTTCCTATTTTAAGGTTTTAAAAACAAGACTTGCTCTTAGAAAAACTGGAGAGTATAGCAGTATATGGGATGCAACATGTAAAATATACAAAAAAGAAGGCCTCCGAAGCTTTTACAGAGGGTATTTACCTAATTTATTAGGCATCATACCATATGCTGGAATTGATCTTGCAATATATGAGGTAAATCTTTGTATTTATTCTGTACAACTGTATAAAATTCATTAAAATAACATTATTAATTTTTACTTTAAAATTTTAAAATTAAATTTAAAGAAAATTTTCAATTTTATGGGAAGCTCATTTTGTTTAAAGGTATTCTTAAGCAATATATGATGAATAAAAAGATTTTAAATAATTGTTGGATTGTGTAATTTTCTTTAAATTATATGGGATCTTTAAATTTATTATTTTTCCTTTACAGACTTTAAAAAAAACATATGTTCATAGACATCCAGAAGAGGCTGATCCAGGAATTTTAGTTTTGTTAGGATGTGGTACTGCTAGTAGCTCATGTGGACAAGTAGCTAGTTATCCCTTAGCTCTAGTTAGAACTCGATTACAAGCTCAAGGTATGTCAATATAATTTATAGTTATATTTTAAATATTATGTTTCAATCTAAGAAAAAAATAAAGGTTAAAATATATTTAAGTTCAGTATGAGTACAATACCTGAACAGTAAAATAGAACAGTGATGTAACAATGTTACAAATAATATAAAAAATTAATTGATAGAACACAATATTACTTGTTAAAAATGTACTTTTTCATTTCCATTTCTGATGGTCAGTTGCCAACTGTCACTAACAGAATTCTGAAGAATGCAGTACCAGAAAGAAAATCATGTTGCTGGGGAACTAAACTATTTAAGCTTATTTCATATAACAAATAACAACTCTTGTAGTATGGCATTGGTATTTATTCTTAAATACCCATTAATAGCTTGATATATAATAGTACAAGCTTATGTCATTATATATATAATGAGTGTTTTTACTCCCTAAAAACTTAGAAAGATATCTATGTTTGATACAGTGCAATTGTCAGGCTATGAAAAGAAGCAGAAAAGTTAAAAAAAAAAAAAAAAAGTAGTGTTTATTCAGAGATTTTTGGTGCTCTTCTGGCAAAGCATTTTACATTTGCTTATATAATGCTGGGCCGAACGATGGCTGAATGGTAGAGCGCTGCTCTTTGGAACGGGAATTCATGGGCTCGAATCCCACTGCGGGCATGGATGTTTGTAGCCGTTCGGAATCGGCTTTAAGCTGTAGGTCCCGATCTCATTAGCCCTTGTGTGCAAAATAGTAGACCGTAGCGCTCCAAACCAAACCAAACCTTATATAGTGCTGTGAAGGCACAAGTGAGTCAGGCAATCAGAGTATTAATATTAATAACATGATGTCACTTAAAAAGTTAAAAGCTATGCAAAGGAGTTATATAAGAATAGTTCAGCTAAGTAGAAGTTAATTTAGTGTTCTCAGAGTCAACAAAGTTTACCACAATTAAAGGAAAATTAAAGACATCTTTCCATAGATTGTAATTTTAGGAATAGAATTGCCAGAAATTTATTGTAGAAATACTATTATTAAGTTCTTAGTTTGGATAAAATATCATTATAATTATACACACACATAAAGAAATTACATTATTTCAAGGTTGATTATTGCTTTATGTTAAGGTATTAGTAATCTTTTGAGAAATGGGATAAACAGTTTGATTAGTTTGTTAGTGAATGTAATGTAATTTTAATGTAATGTACGGAAATGCTCTTACTCTTGCTAGTTCAAGATTTCCCTGTGAAATTAAAAATTTTAATGTGTCCTTATATTAAAATGAAATTATAAGAGTTATAGCAAAAAAGTTTTGCCTTTGAGTTATAAATTTTTAGTTTAATGCTGTTTTTTTTTTAATTAAAAGGATGAAATTATAATTTAAATACTTTATATTGAATTTTTTTTCCTTAGAAAATAGTATTTCTCATGTATCATAATTTTGTGATATTAAAAATAATTTTTTTTTCCTTTTTAGCTGTGACAAATGATTCTAAAACAGATATGACTATGATTGGACTATTTAAAACTATCATTCAACGAGAAGGTTTCTCTGGACTGTATAGGGGTATCACGCCCAACTTTATGAAAGTGGCTCCAGCAGTAAGCATCAGTTATGTAGTGTATGAATACTCTAGAAGAGCTCTAGGAGTCACCATGGCATGAAATCAATATTTTCATTCATTAACTTCACTTATTAGGAAAAACTGTTCCAATTTATTAATGACATTATTAGATGCACAGAAGTGGATGACAGATTGTTTTATTTTTAAATTAAGCAGAGTTTCTTCTGGACATGGGCAGTATCTGGCCTACATAACTTGTTTGTATTTATTTTATTGACTTCTTTTTGTCACTTTGTTAAGGAAATATACTCACTTTCATAGTTTGGATCCAAACATTTTAAATGTTTAATAATAAATATACACATCCTCATATTTTTTAAAAATAATTTCAGGCTTGTTTTATAGCTTTGTCATTTGTTTTATCAACTGCATTTTTAAATGTTTCTTGTTCTTTTAATATAAGGATACATAGCATTCAATTCTTATCTGTTCTTGAACTATATGTTTTGAGATTATTATAACTCAAGTAATATGTATTTGTGAATAGGTATTAAACTAAGAAATCTTCATTTGTGTATTTTAGAATAATTTCTGTTTAAAATTGTTGATCTTTCACATTAAATGCACCAGCAGTTGATTTGTGGAAAATATTCTTTTGCAGTTATATTGGCATAATAGCAAATTCTATTTTATGTAGAAGGCAGCTCTGGTTTATGTTTGCATACAAAATTCTGAAAATTTTGAGGGAAAAAATGTTAACTTTATTATAGCATTTACATGTTTGTTAATTTGTAGTTTAAGGTGTTCTAGGGTAACATGTATTTTGCAATGCCCAGCTATTTTAAATGCTTATAATAATGAATATCCCTTTTTTGGTGGGAGAGGTATTCTCTGCTTCTGTGCATCATGTAATGAATGCTTACTTGTATAATACTTCTGTAAAAGTCTCTCTATTGTATTTATTAGTGTCTGTGATATAACAGCATCTTCTGTCTTTATATGCAATTTCATGAATCTTTCTGCTGTGACAATTATTTAATAGGAAGAGTAGTTAGCATAATAGTAATGTACATATTGGAACAAAGAATTGCCTCATCTCTTATGCTGCTTGTTTTTTCTTTTCTTTTTCTTTTTCTTTTTTTTTTTTCGTCAGTTATGTATATATATATTTTTAACCATACCTATTTTATGTATCATCATGTTTTCTTCATCATTTATACAATTTTTGCACAACCTTAAGCTAAAAATTACGTAAAAATCATAAATGGTGAAAAGTTATTACCATGATATTTAAAGTGGCATAAGTAAAATAAAGGTAGGACTGTAAAAATTAAACATTTTGTTTTGATATTCAAGAAGTAAATATTAGTGAATATCTATTATGCTTGTTTACTAAAATATTTATGTTATATATTTGATCAAGATTTCAATTTTCAAACAGAATTTGTTTTTTGCTTGTTAATGACATAATTCAAATATATTATTTATGCCATTATGATATCCAGCATATGTGATTTTGTAGTATTCAACAGTATTTTCTTGTACAAAAAGTACATTAGTAACAAAACATTTTAAGATTTGTACCCACTTAAAAAGTTTTATAGATATAGATATAGACCCCCCCAGATATTTTCTGTTTCCTATTTTCTAAGTTCTCTAAACAATTTGATATACTCTGAATATTTTAAAAATGTAATTTAATTTATAAAATACACATTATTGTTCTTTGACTTTAACATAAATCAGTCAATATCAAATCTCAGTTTCATTTTCAGTAGTATTTGCTATAATAAATTTTAGATGGAGCCATTTGGCGCAGTATAAATTTCTTACTAGCTTTTAATTTAGCTACATTGTTTTATAGAATGATGCTATTTCTATAATCTGTTTTTTAAATCCTCATATTTTCATTAATTTCTGTGATGTGACTAAATAATGTCACTCTTCAGCTCTCCAAGTCTGCAGTTTTGTATCTTGAAAAATCTGCATCTGTTCATCTGATTTGATATTGTACTCTCAATGGAAATTACCAAATTTATCCTTAGCTGTCCTAAATAAAAATAAAAACATGGTATATTAGAATCGGCAATCATCTAGAATGAATCAAAATGAAAATATTAATTTTGAAATGAATCAGGTAATAATAATAATAATAAATCCCAATTGGTTATCATATTTTCATCATTAGTTGGTGGAATAGTTTTAAAAATCAATCTTATTAAGAAAACCATTCAAATCAACCCTTTAAAACAGATATTTGATAGATTTGCAAATAATTCTAAATATTTATTAAAGGGCATTGTGTGATACATTTTAAGTTATTAAGTTTGCATAATTAAATTTGCTTATCTCCTATCTATCAGAAAGTCATTTAAAAAAATTACATATATATATATATATATATATATATATATATATATATATATATTTCTTACAAAGTAAGTCTGAAATTTCATGAAAGTTCAAACTCTGTAAACTTGTTGAAAGTATGATAATACATTTATCTAGAAGTCACTTGTATCGCTGGAAAAAAGATTCTTTTTTTATAATAATAATTTTAAAAAATGAGTAGGAATTGTGTGTTTATTATGTTAAAAAATTTACATTTATAAACAGTGTAATAGAAATAAATAATTCAATAATATATTTTTTTAAGGAAAAATAGCTGATTAATCATTAAATTTTGTTAAAAATGGGTAATTTTGTCAGATCGTTTAGTCCCAAGATTATTACATAGTCTTATTTATCTTTTAAACATTTTAAAATAGGTATATTTTGTCAGTGCTGAAGATTGCAATATATATATTTAAAATGATGGCAGTCTACCTTTATTTTGGTAAAATTAAAAATGTCTTGTGATATATTGCTATGTAATGCTTTTTAAAAATTTGAATCTGACAATAGTTAAGTTTCTATCTTGGTTCTTGTCTTTTAGATTTCATCTTTCAAAATGAACAACTGTAAACCAAATTCTAATGTTCTTTTCCTAGCCTCTAAACGTGAAAATTATATATAAAAGAGATTGTGTACTAATAATTGTTGATTATAATAAATCTTTGTTATTAAAGAATTTAATGAAATAAGATAGAAATATATAGATAAGCAAAGTTGTGAAACTTTTAAAATTGCTTCATTTTAGCTTATATAAATTGTGAATAAAAGTTATTTACTTGTATGAAATACGTTCTCATACCCCAAATAAAATTTTTCATTTAAGTAGTATGAAATCTAAATTTGTTGAAGATATTTCTCTTCAGAAAATAAGATGCATGTCATAAGAGATTTAACATGTAGTGTTGTTTAGAAAATATATGGACTTGTATACATGATTTCCGCACACTTGGAAAGTCATGGAAAATCATGGATTTAGACAATGGATTAATTTTGTCATGGAAAGTCTTGATTTTTCAAGTAAAATGAGTTAAAGTCGTGGAAAGTCATGGATCTGCTAAACTATCGATTAAAAAATGCATTGAATTGTTTAATTCTATTTTTACTTGTCATTTGACTGAAGTTACTGAGTTTGGTATTTATGTATTATCCTATTGACCAAGTAAAATTTGTTCACCAAGGAAACTCAAAGCAAGAAAGCTTAATGGGTGGGTAAATGTATATTATTCTGGTTTTTTTCTTAAATTGTAGATTAAAATTTTATTAATATAATAATAATTATTTTTTAATAAAATTTAGTTAAGATTTTTGCACAAAATATAAGTTTATCTCTAGGGATATTGTATATAAACATTATGGGGTTATAGGATAATACCAAAGTACCTTGAATTCAAATTGGAAACATTTTGATTGAAAGTTTGCTATATGATTAAACTTAGGTATGTAGATACAACAATTTATTTTTATGTATGTGAGTTTATTAACACTTATAAAGTAAGTTTATAGTTTGTTTATGATAAAATTCCTGTAATTTCTCTAAAAGCATATATTTTATTTGTATGTACATCAGAAGTTTTATTCATATATACTTTTAACGAAAGCTTTTTAAAGTCATGGAAAATGATCTGCTAAATCAGGTAAAGTCATGAAAAGTCATGGATTTGAAAAATTTTATTTTGGCAGATACACTGTGTATAGGAAATATATTCTAAGATATTTCAGCTGTAAATAACATTTAAAGTAAACCGTTAATTTCATTAGTAATTCTTAATATTAAAATCAAGTTTCCTATTTTAGTAATTGTGTAAGATAGTATACATTGTGTCATCCTAAATTTAAAACTATGCAGGCTACCACACAAAGTATTAGCAACTGTTTATATAATGCCTTTTAAAAAATTATTTGTCGTAATAAAATGCGAGTCCTATACATTTTTGAGGATTCTTGTTTAGCATATAAAGGGTTTACAACCAGAGTGAACAAAGTTCATTTTTTATTTTATATAATTAAAGTGTTTACCAGGTTTAATGACTATTTGAGATGCATTCATATGTACATATATTAGTAAATACCTAGATATTTCCTAGAAAATAATTAAAATTTTCAAGCATTTTAGTATTTAATTTTTGTAAACTTTTCCGAATGAACTTTGCTCATTTTGATGATGGTCCCATTATTATATGATGAATCTTTATTTAATGTCACGTAAAAGTTCATAAATACCACGAAGAAATAAAACTATGCCACTTATGTACAATTATGTTATAGAGAAAATATCACAGTGACATTTAGTTAATTTGTATAAAACTATTTTTTCATTAAAAAAATGTTTTGTTATAGTTTGTGTTTACGTAAAAAAAAAATCTTTCAACTTTTTTTCCATCTTTTTTTAAACTACAGATTATGCAAATATTTTGCATTTTTCCTTTCTTATTTTACATTTTTTTTATATGAAGGGAGATAATATTTATTTTCATTTGTGTTGTGTGTATGTCACTGATTGTTTTGTGGATTGTTCATTTGTTATCAAAATCTGAATATTTATTATTGTTCTGTAAAGTTAAATAATTTGCAGAGGTGCTAAATTGCCTTATTTCCTATGTTTAAAAGTGCTTTTTGCATGAGCCATGTTATAATTAATTTTAAAAGAAAATACTCATTATCTTATAGATAACTTGAGCAAATGTAAATTTTTGTATAGTTCAAACAATCTGTGATCAGTTTTCTGTTATAGGTAATATATATATGTGTGTGTGTGTAGTGTATAGCAATTATAGTTTTTTAAATGTAACCAAGGTCTTTATTATTTCTCTTTATTTATGGAATAATCTGAGAAACTGTTATGTCTATTAATTATCAATTCATGCAAAAACTACTTTTACCTTTTTAGAACATTTAATGCAAAAAAATTTTGACTTCTACCAAAAGGAATATTTCTTACCTCATAAAGAATGAAACTTTAAAAATGTTTCATAAATATTTGCATTATGTCCATTTATAGAATTTTTAAATTCCATTTTAGGTATTAAAAAAAGTGATGTAATTGTTTATCTTAAAGGATATAGCAACTACTATTTAGTAATGTTTCCTAAATATACAGCCATATTGAAATAATATGCTATGATATAGTATTTTGATTGTTTTTGCATGTTTCGTTAATTTTAAAATCATAATCATAATGTAACATTCCATATGCCAATTGTTGTTATTGCTTGCCTTATTACCTTTGTCTAAAAGCTTTTTTTAAAGAATAATTGTCATCTAGCTATCATAAACTTTTTTTAATACTAATTCTGTTTTCTTTCACTTTAGTTATAGGTAATAAAATTGTGTTCATGCTATTATTTATTATTATTTTGCATCTTTTATGTTGCAGATTTTGAACTTTATACACAGCTGTATTCAATTTAAGCTATTGTTATTGAATACATCTGCTACTGCAGGTGCTAGTTGTAAATATTCTCCTTAGAAAATTTTGAATAAAATCTACTTGTATATTTTTGTCTTATCACATTTTAAAACATTCAGTTCCATAGATTATTGCCAAATGCTGGCCAATTGGTTAGGGTGCTGGCCTTTGGTATGGGAGTTCATGGGTTCAAATTCCACTACGGTGTAGATGTTCATAGCCATTAGGAATTGGCTTTAAGCTGTAGGTCCCGGTCTCATCAGCCCTTGTGTTGCAAAAAGTAGACCGTAGCCCTCCAAACCAAACCATCCATTGAATATTAACAATATCAATTAAATTTTCTTTCTATAAATTAGAAATACTAAATATATTATCCTCTTATTCGTTAGTTAATTGAGGCTACTCCAATTTGAAAGTATTTGACCATACTCTTTACTAAATTTATGTTTGAAATATAATGTTGAATTGATATATATATATATATATATATATATATATATATATATATATATATATATATATATATATATACATATATATATACATATATATATATATATACATATATATATATACATATATATATATATATATATATATATATATATATATATATATATATATATATATATATTAAACTTTATTTTTCTTAGGATTTATATTCTATGTGGTATCTTTACTAATCTAGTACTTTTTTAGAGGATTTTCTGTATTTTAAATTGTGTAAATTTACTTTGTTGGGTTTGGCTTGCCATGAAATTATCAGCTTTATAAATATCAAGTGATTAATTTGTTTTTTTAAACATTCTACCCTATATAAACTTAAAGGGGACATTAAAAAATATATATTTTTATTATATCATTTTCCTGTTTAAATAATTTTGAGTACGTGTGAAGCACACATTTCCATGTTTCTTTCTATTTTAGACTGTCCCAGGATATACTTTTTTAATAAAATAAAATTTAAAAGTATCATTAAAGTAAGATTATACTCTATAAAATCATGGTTTTCTGTAAATTTTCAATGTTTACAGCATGAAATTTGGCTAGAAATCCTGATCATTGAAAAATTAATAAAAATTTATATTTTTATAAACATCGTTAAAACAGTCTTATTTTCAAAAGTGGAGGTAAATTATGGTTGAATAAATTAAGCATGAAGACCAACAATTTTATGAGAAGGAAGACTTGAAATGTGCAAAAAGTTCATAGCAAATATTTGACTTTTGCAACTTTATTTAAAATACACAAACAAATAAATTTGTAGAGAATTCTTGTTGTAATATTAAAAAATCTGATCTGGACACTACATAACTACCTTGTAAACCTATCAAATTATACACTTTTTTTGAAGTTTTAATTCTATGATGCATCATTAGAATTGTATCATTTGTATGTTTCTTTAAATGTTCAAAATAAGTTTTGATTCTGAAGATCATAGTGTTGTCTGAGTAGAGTTCAATTACTGGCAATAGCCAACATTAATATCTATTAAATTGAGATTTTTTTGTTAAAATATTATATTTAATTATTAATCAAAATTTTTCATGATTACAATGTACAATATTCAGTATGAGACAGTAATAAAATAATAAAATTTCAAAATATTTCTCTGCAAATAATATTTTATTTTTACTTGTTTAAAAATTCACTTATTCAACAAGATGCTACTGCAGTGTCAAGTATGTATAATTTCAACACAGTGATGTTAATCATTTATGAGTTATGTAATATAGGCCCGTATGTACAGATGACAAGTAAAAATTCATTCAGGGATGGTCAAAATGAATATTTATGTATAAATTTCCTTGTTCCCATGTACAAACATACTTAGAGATCTAAGGCTAAAACTAGTTAAAATAGATTTGATCGTAGTAAAAATAGTCATTTCTGAATCTGAAGACTTCAAGCATTTGCGATTATAGTATTGGTCAGAAGTTATTGTTCTTCAATAACTGGTTGTAAAGACACCCCTCCCCCCTTGTCCAGAACTAACGACCGGAATCGGCTGATTTGAAGCCTCCTGTGAATTCAGCTAAAATAAACTAGCTGTAACCTTAGTTGGAGTTCCAGGTAACTGGAACCGTAACTGACCCCAAGGTATAAAAAGCCTAGAATTTTTTGACATTTTTCTTATGTAGGTGCTTTAACCGCATGGAGGCTTTCGCATCTTTTGACCAGAGCCAGTTTTCTAGCGATTTAGTTCGGGAGATTCTTAAAGTCCACTCATATAGGAAGCGGCAGGGTCTCGGATACTGAACGGGGGATAAATTGGGTTTGCATTGCACCCTGGAAAAAGCGTCCCCACTTGTGTGAGATTATTTAATCTCTTTTCTTTCGACTGTAATCGTCGTGGTGATGTTATGCAGGCAACAATCCTTTGCACTTCGACATGTTTTGGGAGATAGAATACCCTTGTATATAGTGTATTTACTGTAGAAATAAAAGTGATTTCCAATTTTATCGTGACTGTGATACTTCTTCACGCTACCTCTTCACTCAAGAACATTGAAGTCGTCACATGGGGCACATTTTGATTTGACATGGTCAATTCATGCTGTATTATGTTTTTATTCTTATAGACTTTTAGGCTGTTTGTTTCCTTTAAAAAATTAAATTCAATATACACTTTGTATATCATTTCAACATTCCTTTAATAATTTAGATGTGTAAGATTTAGAGGAGAGTCAACTTTTAAGGGATTAAAACCTGGAATTTACTCGAATAAAATCATTTCAAAATTTATTATATTTCTATTTCTTGTTAGTATTCCTGATTGAACAGATTTTAAACATTCATTATTTAGCTATGTTTATAAGAACAAGTGAAGCCATTAGTTTTGTATATTCATTTGTTGAAATCAAATTTTCTTGAGGCCTTATCACATTTTATTTTAAACATTTTGAAAAAGCAATAGATTCAGTTCTGGATTTTTTTCCTTTTAATAAGTAGATGTGTCATATAATAGTAAAATATTTTCAAATCACTAAAAGACCTTATCACAAGTATAAAAATAAATCTGAAATAAACTTAGTTAAAAAATTTTAGCTGTATTGTAAGAAATTTGCACATTCTTTGTCAGTAAAAGGATTGATATACTAACACATCAACATGTGTGTTAAAAAAGTAACAGATTCAGTTTGGGTTTCTTTTTCCTTATTGAAAAATAGTGGATATCTTGTGTGATTGCAAAACATTTTCACCCCTTAAAGGCGTTATCACAAGTCTGAATTAAAAATAAATCAGTTGCAAATTTTTTGGTGCAACACAAAAAAAATCTGTACTTTTTTTACTTTTTAAGTAATAACTTGGGGACATGTGGAATTTGTTCACCATTATATTATAGGTAGAACATATAGGTGGCCAATTTAAATCCTTAAATCAACACGAAGAAACAAAGTTGGTTCTCATAATTAAGAATCAGGGACCAGGCAAAACATCTCCTGGCTTGGTCTGTTACTTTCAGAGGTATTGTTTGGGTACTTGAAGGACATTGGGACCACTAACCTATTTTACATGCCATAGCTGTCATTAATGAACATATCATATCTTTGGCTGGCTTGAGCTTTGAACATTATAACACACACACACGTCGGCATGTAAAAAAGGTCTTTAGTTAATCGCAAGGTCTAAAAAGCTGGATATTAATTCTGTATCTCAACAACTCTGATTTGAAAAATGTTTATTGGGATAATAAAATGCATCAAATAAGTATTTTTTTTTTCAATTTATAGAATACACAATAATTGATTATCAAAAAGTATACCAACAATAACAAAAAAAAAATGATGTGTATTTTTTTATGAATGCAATTTTATTTTTATAAATTGTATAAATTTTTTTTTGAGCAAAAATTGACTGAACTTAATTAATTTGAACTTTCCTATGAGAAAATACAATTTCAAGATATTTCTGGTCTTGTTGAATTTCATTAATTCAAAGTATATATTCCAGAAACAATCTTGTGAAACTGATCAAGCGATAAAGGAAACATTGAGATGAAATCTAAACTTACTGTTACCATTTATTGAGGATCCTACCAACAAACGGTATTGATTACGGTTTATACAGATTTAAAAAAAGAAAAAAAAATTCCTTATATATATTTTTTTTTCATTTAGAATAGTAGAAAGCATGGAATTACACAAATTTCAAGTAGTTAACATGGTTGGAGTGACATTATTTGTAAAAGAAATTTTATTGCAGTTTTTAGTTTCATATGAAGTTATGATGGTAATAAGAAAAAAAGAAACAAATTTGAATTTTTTTTTTTTTTTTTTTTTTTTTTTGTAAAAGGTGTATATGCTTTATACCTCAAATGTAGTTACTGAAATACTGCCATTTTTACACAAGAATAAAAAATATTTTCAGAATATTTTTTATACATTTTTCTAACATAATTGGCAATAATGGTGATTTTCTTTTTTCATTTTTCCAGTATTTTAGTAATTTTTTAAAAATTCCCCAAGTTTTTCAGAACCTGAAGCAATCCTGATGTTGGCAACTATTCATTACTACAGAACTGCAACTATTAATATAACCATCTATTAAAGCTGATTGATGAAGTAACATTGAAATTTGGGTATGTTGGAGATCTGCAACATAGTGATACCAAGGTTTTAAGAGTCTTGGTTTCTTATTATCAATTAAAAAATAGCACATAAGAAAATATATTTTATAATGTTGAATTTAAATTTAAATCTTACGAACTAAAATTATACCTTGCACAGAACCCTTCATGGGCATAGAGAAAATTCCATTTATTGGTCATTTGCTATGGAGAGATGAGAAGTGGGTCCTCTTTTCTTGTGACTTTGTGTTCCATTGCTTACATCATCTGTAATTGAAAGCTAATTTTGGGATAGAATTTCAAATACTGGTTGAGCGTACATCCCATGGAACCACACACTTCTTTGCTTAGAAGTTTACAGAATTACCTTTCCCTTTTCTCTCAACTAATAGATGAATATTCCATCTATTAGCTGAAGAACTAAAGCTATTTAGAATGTTAACTAGTGTATATTGGGTTTTGAGTTACCCACAGGTGTATGTTGTAATGATCATATAAGTGTGAAATAATCTTCCCAGGACCCACAAAAGGGTTAATTTCCATCTAGATTTTTTTTTTTTTTTTACTCAATTCATGTTAGGTCATTAAGTCTTACAACTAACAGTTAAAAAAGAAATTTCATTATAATTTCATAAAATATATGACCAAGAAATATATTTTAGTATAAATAAATAATTTAATCAAAAGGTTTTTCTTTTTTTAATTTAAGCATACAGTGAAAGGCTGATTTTTCATGTGCATCTTAAATTTATGTATATATATCAGGTTGTATATCTTAGTTTTCCAATTAGTGTGCTCAAAATCATCTAACAAGCGAATGCCTATTTACACGTGAAAATAATGTAAGTAATGATTTTATTAAATGTTGTAACTGCAACGGAAATCATCCTGCAAGTTACAAAGGATGCAATAAATTCCCTAAACCCCCCAGTAATTCTAAAATTAATAAACCTTCCTATGAAACTAAAAATACTCAATCTACTAATAATAATTCTTTTAATGGTAAATCTTATGCGCAAACCATTCAAAACTCCACGGAAACTAAAAATACCCAAAGTTTAAATGCAGAAAAAGTTAAACAAAATAACTCTGCCCTTAATGAAATAATTGAATTTGGAAAATTAATTTCTGAAATATTAAAATCTCTTGAAATCAATAACGTAAAAGCTCTCATAACCAAACTTAAAGATCTTCTAGTTAACTTGAAAAATTCTACTGATCCTAGTGATCGCCTTCGTATTATTTTGGACTCTGTTCAAAATTTTCTTTAAGTTAACTTTTTCGGTTCTAGTTTTCTCACCACCGCTAGTTCCCATTTTGCCTGTGTGATAGTTTTTCGGAGTTAGAGAACTCGGCCCAGGCAACTTCGTGAACCATCTCTTTCTGTGTGGCTTAGTTTTCCAATCATAATATATTTGTCATATAACTAACTCTCACCTATCTCATTTATTTTAGAAATTAAGTAGAGAATTTTTTTTTTTTTGAAAAAGGGATGGTAGTAAAATAAAGGGTAATATTCAAGTAAACTGGTAAGATATTCTTAGAACTCTGAGTTAAAAAGGATTAAAGCATGACTATTTTATATACAAATTTAAATGTTATTCATCCAATTAATGAATTTGAGTGTGTTTGCAAGTCTTTTGAATTCAGCAACATTAAAATGATTAATTTTTTGCTCTTTGAAATTATATACCTAAATGATCTCTCAAAGCACAGTGCTGTAGATTGGTACATGAAATTTAAAAAAAAATTCCTCTCTTTCACGAGAATTATTAAACCATAACTTTCACAATGACGAGCTACACTCGTCATGCGATTAAAGTTACTGTTAAATATGATAATTTAGTTTAAAATTTCTAGTGTACTGAATTTGGCAACACTTTTATATCACTTGTGAAAATCACAAGTCACTATTGCATATTGTTTACTTGGTACAAGTCATTGCCAAATTAATGAGTCAGAATAAAAGAAAACCTACTAAGAAATGCCGTGTGTGTTACAAGAATCAAATTAAAAGTGAGACTACTTGGCGGTGTAAACAATTAAGAATTCCTTTGCACTTTGTTTTGAAAAGTACCACTAACTTGAAGACTATTATCTGTATACCTTATTAATGTTTTGCTTTGATATTTTCTTAATTTTACTGTTTCTGACATTATTTAACACTATGTAAAAAGTGGATTTTAATTAAGAATATGTAAGAATTGTAAAATGAAACAAGTTTTTTAAATAAAAATTAAATGGTTATTTCATGCACAGTTTTTCATTATTAAATCATACTAGAAGGGGTTAAAAAAAAATTCATCTCTTTCACAAGAGTTATTAAACCATAACTTTCAGCATGCAACTCAATCTAAAACTCTAAATTTTTAGACATTAAATGTATATTGTTTTAAAATCTTGTTTCTGCTAGCCGAACGATGGCTGATTGGTTAGGTTGCTGGGCTTCGGTACCGGAGTTCGTATCCCACATTGGCATGGATGTTCATAGCCGTTTGGAATCGGCTTTAAGCTGTAGGTCCCAGTCTCATTAGCCCTCGTGTTGCAAAAAGTAAACAGTAGCACTTCAAACCAAACCTTGTTTCTGCTAATGAAGCTGTAGTAGCTCAGTTGGCAAAAACACTGATCTTACAACCAGAATGTTACAAACTTGAGGTTTGAGCCAGTCAAAGATCCATAGTGTCTGACTGGGGGCATGTAAAATAGGTTTGGGGTTGCAATGACCTTCAAGTTAATGAACAATACCTCCGAAAGTGGCAAGCCAAGCCTGGGGTTTTTTGTTTTTAAATTATCTAGTGGGCACCTATATGGTGCTTCCATAAAAAAAATGGTCAACAAATACCTGTAGCTTGGTAGTAGCAAATGGTATAAAAGTAAGTGATCTGGCATTAAAAATAATAATGTTTCTGCTCATCTTTTTTTTTTTTTTTTTTTTTTTGTGAGTGTGTGTGTGTACTTATGTGTGATAAAATAGTACTTTACAAATTAAATTGTTTGTTAATTATTTTATGTGTGCAGATGCATAAGTTAACTACTTAAAATTATCAGCAACCTTTTGCCCTTGAAGCCAATCATTCAAGTAAAACTAAATTCACAAAATATATGAATTATGTAAGCCTTGATATGATTGAGTTTTCCTTGACATAATGAAAAGGTTAAATATGAAACCTTAATGAGAGGAAAAAGGCCTCATATACAGAAATTATAGTTTTTCTTATTGAGTTACATCAACATACTTGACTGATTTACAAACTAATAAAGTTAAGAAGCCTAACAAAAATATTTGTGTATCGCAAATTAACTAACAATTACCAATTATATAGATATACATACAATGATATTCTAATCATCTTGATTATAATTGTATTTGAAAATTTCTCGCAATTCTATCTCTAAAATTACAATTTTTAATAAGATGTTTTTGTTTCTCTAACTGGGTAACCTTCAGCAACTTCAAGAACTGTTAAATAAATTTCTGCTTGGCTCAACTATTCTTATACAACTCATTTACCTAACTTAATTTCACTTTTCTTATCCCCCACATGACAAACTCGTAACATTCTCATTGGCTGGCTCACTTCACCATAAAATAAATGTAAAACATTTTAACAAGAGAGCACCAAAGATGGATAGCTTAAATAAACTCATTTTAATCTCCAAATTTTGATGTCACCTTTCAAAGTCAATGACTGCAAACTAATCAGCATAAACACTATTTTAATATTTATTGTGTCAAAACATCCATTACAATAAAGTCCCCAGAAACTTTATTTAAAGATTTCAAAGAAATAATATTATTGAAATTAAATTACGTAAAGGAGTTGTATAAGAATAATTGAGCTAAGCAGAAATTCAATTTGGTGTTTTCAGTCCCCAAAGGTTATCAGAATTAAAGGAGAAACAAAGACATCTTGCCATAGGTTTAATTTTTGGGATAGAATTGCCAGAAATGTATTTTAGAATACAATTATTATTAAGTTGGTTAGCTATGGTTAAAATATTGTATATATGTATATGAGTCTAAGTGATATAAAGGTTTACATATAAAGGATTGTAGTTTCTTCAAATACATTTTATCAAAAATCTTTATTTTCAACTACCTAAATTATCAGGCCACCACTTTGGCTTTATAGCTTCAAATTTCACATTAAAGTCACTAATAAATAAGATCTTTGCTTTTAAACTTTCTTCAAATTTCAACAATGCCAGACCATATTGTCCTAAATTGCTCCGTAGTCGTCCTAATTTTTCATTTTTATCATTGATTATAGCACATTCTGGGGGAAATTCAGGATAACTGTCCTTTGATTCTAAAATAATTGGCATGAGTCTCTTTTTAACATTTAATGTAAAATGTAATCTAGCAGTAAGCTCTTGTCCAATATAGCAACCTTTACTAAAACTAACTCCATTCAAAAAATCCACATTTGTATCGAGCGGTAAACAAACACCAGGTGGGTGATCAATTACACCTTCACCAATGCCCAATTTGTATCGATATAATCTATAAGAATTTCCATCCTTAAACTTCAAAGAGTCAAGATTCAATAATGACAACAAATTTACATTTTCCCTAGTTACCACACGGACACCAAGTAAATTAGTTCTTGGATCCACCACAGTTGTAACTACATCATTATGTTTTATTAAGGAATCTGTAATTGAAGGCAAGGATGTTAGGTAAGATAAATCATTTGATTCATTTTCTGGGTATATAGACCACGCTAAATATCCATTAACTGGCTCGATTTTAACATTTTTTCGTAAACGATACATTAATAAATGTTTGTGTAAATACTCCACAGCAGAGCTATCATATTCAACAAAGTATTCCTCGTGGTTTATTTTGTACAGCAAAATATCATATAAAACTCGTCCACGGGCATTCAGAAGAAGTGAAAACAACGCAGGTGATTTTTCTATATTCTTCATATCATTAGTTATCATACTCTGAAGATAATTTGTTGTATCTGGTCCAGAAAGTTTTAAAATAGCTCTGTTATTTAAATGCTGTACATAAAACTGAGCTGTATGAACGAATCTCATGCTGCGAAATTTCTTATATGTGATATTAATTAAATTATACTTTAGAGAAAACATCATTGATAAAATAAAAGTACAAATTTAAATGATTACACACAGCAAACTTTCTACTATTTTTTATCCATACAGTAATTCGCCGCTTATTCTGTCGTAAATATTCAAACAACAAGGTTACAGTTTTAAAAAAAAATTAATTGAAAAAAAGGAGTCGAAAATGTTGTTTAGTAAATTTGGTTAACTGAGTGATTCTACTTTAATGAAAATATTTAACTACTAAGATTTAGATTAAAATATTTGGTTCGATTAAAACTTAGTAATCGAAGTTACAGCAAAGATCAGTCACAGTGATTTTTCTCTATCCTAAACATAGCAGCAGACGAAATATCGCAGTTGGCAATTTTTAACTCTTAATTTTCATATCTAGATGCGGATGTATTAAATACTTTTTATACTTGCAATTGGAATTTTTTTTCAGTTATATTTGATTTCTCGTGTTTGAAAATGAATAAAGCATTACACAGTTCATTCTGTCACCCAGTTTTAAGGCAGTATCAAGAGTTAAATACTAATATATCCGCCTTTAATCTTATGTATCCGTTGTTTGTTATGTAAGTAATAACAATTTTTAAATATCTGTCTGAGAATAAAGTAATTTACATGAAAATTTTGTCTAATACATTTTTTTCACAGCAGTTCAGACGATGAAATTCAAGAGATACCGAGTATGCCAAACGTATTTAGGTACGGAGTGAATCAATTACTTCCTGCTTTAAAGCCACTGATAGAAAAAGGATTAACATCTGTTCTTTTGTTTGGTGTGATTGAATCCTCTTTAAAGGTATTTTATATTTTAAATCCTTGCGATGTACAGGTACTCATTAAATGTTAAATATGACTAATTTATTAGCTCTGCTCCTCATTTGTGTATTGTTTTGGCTAATAATGTGAATTAATTTTAATTGCCGTACCACCATGAGATAGAAATTGAATCGAAAAGTAAAATGTTTCACTTATTTAATTTCAATTAATATTACTCAAGAAGAATCTTGTAAAGACCTCAAAAAGTTTGAATTTAATTAAATGAATAAGAATCTTTTGTTATGTTTGAAATCTAAAGCACTGTTCTCTTCTCTATATATGAAGTTTTTTAATTTCTTTATTCTGGTTTGAGTTAAATTTTAATGTTCATTGGGGAAAAAAAGATATGAGAATTATTGAATATTTTAGGAAATTTATACAATGGATGAATAAAATCACCTTCAGAGCAGCTCCTGACAGGTTTTCCAAAAGCAGGGCAATGAAATTAGAGTTCATTCTACTCAACCCCAAGATGGCCCAAGAAAAAAGGCTGAGGCAAACCTCAACAGACAACTGACAGAAATATCATGCAGTTTCCAAGGCTCATGAAGAAGGTAACCAAGGTGCTCAAACCTAAGAGCCAAGAAAAACTTGCAATCATAAGAAACATAGTGAGTAGTCTCCTCCTCAAGATAAGCAGCTATGACATGAGGAATCAGTAGGATCCATATTATATTAAGATGCCTTCTGAGGACACAGTGACCAGCAAGACCAACTGCCTTTCAAAGGCCTTTCCTATGAAGCAACAAAAGCTCTTTATCATGGAAACTGGGGCAGTCACAAATGAGCTCTTTGGCATGAATTTATATGTTAATCATGTGCCCACAAAATATATAATGCTCATTAAAGATGTGGTAATTTTGTATCATAGTTGTTAGACTGCCATGGACATAGTGACATAGCCAGATTTTTTTTTTTTTTCATGGAGGGTCCAAAATCTTAATCCAAAGTACAGTGAACTTTCAATGTCTTAAAAAAATTTCATTACATAGAGACATACAAAATACATAATAAATACGTACGTAAGTATTGTACATATATCGATAGTTTTGAATGCATACATTATAAAATGGATCAGCAATATTGTATGTAATTTCATTATACCTTGAAAAATATATTTGCAAGTACATTGTGTCTTTTATTTTATGCTCTAAGTTTGTACCAGGTTTAAAATTGCCTGATCTAAATACTAGAGCATATTTAATTTACACTCCAGTATTTACTAGACAATTTTAAATGAAATTAATCTTATGAATTACTAGGAAAATTTTTAAAATATATTCAAAAACGAATTATGACATATCCTTTAATTTTCCTTTTACAAAACTACATACCTTGTATTATATTAAGTTTCAAAAACAGAAGGGTATAGTCAGAAATTTGTAAACTACTATTTAAGTAGTAAATTAGGTTTAGCTTTTAGGCCAGCTAGTTCAGCTTATATGCACCAAACTTAATGCTGAATTTTTCAAACTCATGTGATCAGTTTAAAGTGCAGTGCAAAGAAATGTTTTTACTCTTTTCATGGTTGAGAACGATCTTTCAACACTAGCGGTGGAAACTAATAATATACACAAATTTTAATAAGCTAAAAAAAATCTTGCAATGCATATACAGGGAAACCCACTTAAGTTTTCCAAGGGCCTAACTCATTAAAACTTAAGTGGGAAAACTTCTTAAACGGGAAATCAGGCAATAGGCATTATTTATGCATATGTATGTGTATATATATATATATATATACATTTGTATATATAAATATAAATATATATACGGTAAAACCCACTTAAGAAGTTTCCTAAGGGAATGGAAAGATAAAACTTCTTAAATTAATTTTTTTAAAATCAAAATAATTACATAATGAGGAGAGATTTTTTTCTTTATAAAATAATATATAAGCAACAGGTTCAGTTTTTCTCAAAAATATACATTTTTTGCACATTTAACAAATTAGCTAATAAAGGAAAACAATGTAATTACCTTAGAATATCTTTAATGCAGCTTAGAAACTTTGCTTTAAACGCTACTGAAATCGATTTTACATAAAAAATCAATTATAGTTTTTTGTTTCTGTTTTTATCGGTAATTTCTAATTGATAACAGTCTACCTGTCTTAAACTTTTAAAAACATCTTCAGGCACATTTAAAAAAAAATGACAACAATAGTTTTCAGCCATAAACATTGAATTTTACAAATATAGAGAGAAGAGAAAAAAACAATAATTGAAAGGCAGCTATAAACGTATTCTATGAGTAAACTTAGAAATTAAAGAAAAGTTTTTAAGCAGGAAAGAGTTTGGAACGAAATTTTATAAGCGGGTTATTTTAACATTGTATGAATAGGGAGAAAAATGGGTACCGAAAATATAACCTTTTTAAGCAGGAACTTTTTAAATGGGAACTTCTTAAACAGGTTTTACTGTATTAAAAATATTCCATGGAGGGTCCAGAACTCACCCCTCTTCTTTGAACCTATCCTATAAATATGTTCTTGCATGGAGACATGTAATAAAGAGTAAAAATTCATTGGTCTGTCTGTATCTGTCTTATCGCTGTGTGTATATATGTGTGATTATACATTTTATTTTAGGATGCATCTGGTTCAGCTGCAATTTCTAAAAATCCAGTTCACCAAGCTGTCAAAGTATTAAAGAAAAATTTTCCCCAGCTTTTAATTGCATGTGATGTATGTTTGTGTGGTTTTACTGATCATGGACATTGTGGTATGTAATTCACTATAGAATTCCAATATCTTTAACATCAAATTGCATGCAAATAACTTTTAAGAGCTAAATTTTTAGAAATTATTTGAGAAATTAAGCTGTATGAGATTAATCATAATTACAGTTATCATTTTAAAATGAAAGATCTTTTAAAATAAATGATGTTATTTTTTTCTAAAATGCATATTCTACTTTAATAGTTTGTGTCTCAACTTTTAATTTTTATTTTCGTAGTTTACTTAAAATTTTGGTGATGTATTATCACAGTTCTAGTAAATCAAAATATACAGTTATACTGTGTGTGTGTGTGTATATTTTAAGAGAGATAAAGATATAGTGTATACATACATATATGTAACAGATGTTTTTTACCCACTACAAACTTGAATAGTATCCATGCTGGATACAATGCAGTCATTAGACTATGAAAGAATTCAGGAAAATTTGGAAATAAAGATGTTGAATTTATCCATACAATCCATATTTGGTGCTTTCCCTCCAAAACATTTTACATTTGCTTATATGTGATGCTTATATGTTTGCAAAGACCTAAAGTGTGTGTGTGTGTGTGTGTGTGTGCATGTGTGGGGGGGGAGGTGGGCTTATATACAGATCCATGGAACAGATGTAATGCATGTGTTTTAAAGTGACAAAAAGTTGTCAAATCAGCAAAAATTAACGAAACAATCAAATAAAAAGCAAAGAATAAAAACGAAAATGTATAACAGCAAAAAGTATATGAAGTTTGCAAATATTTTGGAATGCAAAAAAAAAAAAAAAAAACGCAAAAATTTAAAAACAGTTATAATTGCTTTTAAACAACAATACCATAATGGTAGCGTATTGGATAATCCAAAAAACACAATTCTATATAAGCCAGAAGCACTCGGTCATTGCTGAACACAGTTGCTTGTTATTTTTTTTACAGTTTTTTTTTTTAAGCTGATGTTGCTTAAATTTATGAAAAAGTTATCTTTATGTAGGGTTTCCAGAGTTGAAACTTGCCATTTACATCAGGTAAAAATATAATTGGCCATATGGTCTAGAACCTTGATTATCAAACCTTGTGCAGGGGCAGTTATCTAGATAAGTTATTGTAAAATTGTGAAATTAATTAAAACAGTATGAAGTTAATTAAAATTTAAAATGTAAGTTGTTTTTCTCACCACTTTCAAACTGTGCTAAGAGATATCCTTGCATTTGTCTCAAAGTGCAACCAATCCTCTACTTCCATGGTACTTAATTTAGATGCCATAGCAAAAAAGTCGTTTTACTTTAAAACAATTTGACTGGCAAATATTTTCCCCATTTTACCTTCTTGGCAACATGCTTGACTTCTTGCCGACGTATTTGAACATTCTAGAAATTGTTTTTTCATTTTGGGTTATACACAGGTTTTGAACTTTGGGTAAATCTTTGAAGAAAAATCACTCCCTTAGGTTATATATGAATGGGTTTACATTCAGAAATATACTGTAATTAGTTTGGTTAAAATATCATTACATATATGTATGACATGGTCCAGTGTTAAGGCGAATGGAAAACAGTCTTTCTTGTTAATAATAGGTTTATTTAATAGTAGCTTCATTTAAAATCAAAACTTGCGCCATTTTCATTTGTTCGTGTCAGAGTTACGCATGGAAAAGTATTGACAGCTCCATGTCCATGCGCTAACTAACTCATATTGGTTTGCTTAATCATCAAATTTTTCAAATATCTTTCTGCTTGACCAGATTACTCCAAAAGGTTAAACAAGCGTGGGTCTTTTTCATTTATTTTATTACAAAAGAGTTCCCTTTTTAAAATTGTTTATAACTCACGTAATTTCCAACTACTACTTTTTTTAGACCTGATATGTATATATTAAGAAATAGAAATCATATAAATGAAAATTTTTAATTTAGTCGCCTAGAGTATTGTATAAATGCAACATTCATATTTGATTATAATTGTACATAATAATAGTATTCACTGATGATTTTAACTTAAGATAATCAGGCTTGAGAGGTTATGGGGAAGAAGAGATAAATAGAATGGAGAAGGAGCTTTCTGTAACTTTATCAATATATCTATAAATATAGAGAATTAGTTATAGATGGTAGCAGGAAATGGGAAATAGCTAATGAGTCTGGATTTTCTATTTGGTGCAGTAGGATCTGACTTTGAATACAGAAATTGTTGTCAGTTATTAATATTTCAGAAGGAATAGAATTTAGTGAAAAAATATTTTAATTCTCATAAAGGCATATTGCAGTTAAGTTTTTAAAGACTGCAGCTCCTGATTCAGCTGGTACTTTTCTGTATACATAAACAAGTTTGGTGATCAGTCCAACCAATACTTTGTGATTAATTTGAGGGATAATTGTTTCAACTTGGGGCAAATTTATATTATATACTGAGTAGTTAATTTTCCAAAATGTAATAGTTTTTTTCAGTAGGTGGCAGTCAAACTGCAAATACTGTCTATAGTCAACTACCAAGAAGTGTACAAAATAGTTAACAGTGTGTCAGGCAACTGGAAAAATTGAGAGTAATCAGAGAATTTCACAATTCTGGAAATATCAGGGAAATTGTGATAAGTTTTTATAAATCAGGAAATTTTCTGAAAAATGAGAAATTTTTTAAATTATTATTCAGTTAGTCAAAAAATAGATAAATTAAAAAATAATTCTCCAACTAAAAACCTTGTGCATATTTTTAAAAATGTTTATTTGCTGTTTAATGAAAATAAGGAGGCACGAAAAAAGGAATGATCAGAAAATGAAGCAGTGAGAAGAAAAAATCAAAATTCATTGAAAAGCAATTGGACAAAAAATGTTAATAATCAAAGAAATTAACAGGGAAATATCATAGAGCAAATTGAATCTTTAAAATAATAGTGTACAATTTTTAATTAATATATTAGGATGCTTTATTTAAGTATAAGTAAACTGTTAATCATGCTGATTATGCTGAACATTCCAAAGTCAGAAAAGAATATTTCTAAATTTGTAATGGGATTTTACTTGTTTGTGTTAAAACTTTTTAACTTTATTTATTAAATGCACTAAAAAATGGTTTTATAAAAGAATTAAAAGAAATTGAATATTAAATAGTGTGAATTTATTTATCAGGGAAGAAATTACGAATTACAAGGAATTATGAGAGAAATATCAGGGAATTTCTAAAGGTTTTCATTGGGTTCCTGGTCATTGCAGTATTTTTGGCAACGAGGTTGCCGATAATCTCGCTAAGTACGGTTCTGAGTTGCCCTTCATTGGGCCAGAACCTGTACTTTGTCTTTCTCATAATGTAGTGAGAAGGACTGAAAGGGACCTCCTAATGGGGGAGACTTCTAGGGCCTTGCTTGATTCTAACAATCAAAGGCAAGCCAAGGAGCTTAACCAGGGATATCCCTGGATGAGGGCTAATGAGCTACTTAAGCTCAGTAGAAAAGAGCTAAGGGTGGCCATTGTTGCCTTAAGAGGCACCTCAACATTATTGGCATTATGGATAGTCCGGTATGTAGGGGGTGCCATATGGCAGAGGAGAGTTCCTCACACATTTTCTGTGAATGCGACTACTACTGCGCCAAGAGATTTGAATTCCTTGGGTATCACTTCATCGAGCCGTGGGAGTTGATTAACTTCCCGGTTAAATTGCTGCTGAAATTTATCTCAGCTATTGGTCTCTCTGAGATCTAATGGTTAATATTTCTTAACCTTGTGCTGGAACTCTTTGCTCCAGAGAATGGGAGGGGGGGGGGTTCAGTACAATAGGCCTTGGGCCGCAGTGCTGGTGCCCTTGTGGGCCGACCCACCCTAATTCTAATTCTAATCTAAAGGTTTTCCTCTGTGATACCCTGGTTAAACTACTAATTTTAAGGACAACAAACAGTTTTGTCTTGTGATAAATAAATAGTATATACTCTAAGCAGCTGTATGCCTTAACTATTGTAAGAATAGGTCAAAATTTAACTATTATACCAATTTTTAACATCTGATCAACATTAGTGAAGTAAGGTTTAAAATTTTATTTTATTATAGGAGCTATTTTTAGCATTTTCATGAGTTTTAAATAAATTTATTCCTTTAAAAATTAGCAACTAGCATTTTGTGCAAGTTATGTAATTTTTCTGGCAGTTATCTCCTCTTTTATTTCAGTATAATTGTTTTCATTAAATGCATAGTATGTTATATTTATGGTGTGTATATGAATGAAGAGGTGATATTGTTCTATTTATAGGAATTCTAGATTCATCTGGTAAAATAGACAATGCTGCTAGCATACAAAGGATTGCAGAAGTTGCAGTAGGATATGCTAAAGCAGGTTTAGAAGTTTTGATATTTGAAGTATAATTTCAGCCAAATGATTGATGTATAATAATTGTTTTTTAACGTTATTTTTATTTTTCATCTTTGTTTTATAATATAATTATTTTAACATCAAATAACTTTCTTTTATGATAGTTTTGCATGTCTGATATTAAAATCCTTAATTATTATTTATTCTCTACTTAATGCCTACCTTTTACCAAAAGAATCTTCTGTAGAAGTACCATATCTTGTACTTCTTTGATAAAATTAAATAACTGTTTAACAGTTTTCATATTTTGTCTGAAGTTGTTCTAAAATATTTTGAAATATTTACTACATTTCTGGTATTTAAATATTCAGTAAATACTAAATTTATGAGTTTTACTTTAACAGGATGTCATGTTGTAGCACCTTCCGATATGATGGATGGACGTATCAAAGCAATCAAAGAGGCTTTACATAAAGAAGGTTTTGGAAGTACTGTTTCAGTGCTAAGTTATGCTGTTAAATTTGCTTCAAAATTTTATGGACCATTTAGGTGCGTTATCTAAAATTCATTAATTTTTTAAAACATTTCCATTGTATTAAAGCAACTTATAATAGAATATTCTGTGATCTTTGGGACACTCAGTTTATTTTAATGTTATAAAACTATCAAAATTTTATAGTTTTGTTTTAATAATAATGAGGGTGTTTTGGAATTATTTTACCTTTGATTATAATTTTTTAGAATAGTATCCAGTATTTTATATCAAGTATTTTCATCTTATTGTATAATGACGCATGTGTTAATTAAAGCAAGGAAGGAAATTTTTCATTTACTTTTTATTTTTCCTTATCTTAAATTTACTAAAAAATACTTCCTTAAAAGTGCCCTTTCTTTGAGGTTGTGTCAAAACTTTTAAAATTATGAAATGGATCAAGTTGCTTTAATTTGATTCTATATATGTAAGAAGCATTTAGATCACATGTAGGTTTATTATATTTGTATGTGAGTTTTCATCTGAAACAAAGCTAATGAAATTGGAAAATGAAATTTTAAATAATTTTTTTCTTTATGCGTTCAAATTAGAATGAATTTAAGTTCTCTCTTTCCTTAGTAATTTCTAAAATTCTCAATTGGTGTAAGGAACTTTGTTCTCTGTAATTTAACACTGTTCCAAATTTATTTCTAAACAAAGGTAATCATAGATAGTTTAATTAAAACTTATATTACTACCTAGTATCTGAATATTTTTAATGCTAATGATCTTATATTTGAATATTTTTAACAAATGTTGCATAAATTTTTCTGTTATATACTTACCACATTTATGGTCAGAAATGCTACAGTATTCATACTTTAAATTTTTTATTTATTTTTACATATAACATAAATGATATATTATTCAAATTTATAAGCTATATTATTAGCATTCAGCTCTAGCTTATATATTTGATATTAACTAGAATATCATGATTGTTTCAAAATAAATCATATATTTGTAGTTTAGAAACATTTTTACTGTCTGCAAACATAGTAACAGATTATTTTAAAAGAATGTTTTTATTGTTTGTTTTATGAACCATGAACAGCAACATTACTGTTGATGATTAAGTCGTATAAATTTACTTTATTGTAGTGATAAGGATTTTCAACTCTTAACTGCTGCAACAATATACCTAACTGTCTTAGAGACATTCTGTCTTAAACTAATAATTATAATCCTTCTTCTGGGAATGTTATCCCATTTTTTCATGTATGTGAAAACCAGCCAACTCGTACAATCAACTACCTCTAACAACAGCTGAAATACAATGATGCAAATTATCTATGTGTGATCATCACTTGATGTTCATATGACAAATGACAAACAGTTTAGACTAGTCATTATTACAAACAGTTTAGACTAGTCAAGACCAACCTCTATTCATAACAAATTGTAGTGGAAATCAGTTTCAGGCAGAAAATTCACCTGAAGGGATGAATTTCTAGAAGAAAGAATCTTGTCCCAATTAATTTGCACTGTGCTATAGATTTGACTTTCATTGTTTTTATACACGAGTAGTTTAATTTTTTATACATGAATTAACATAATTTTTTTTTAAAATGTTATTGTCCTTTGTGTCTTTTCTTAGGATAATTTAAAAACTAATGTTTTACATGTATCTCAGGGATGCAGCAGATTCTGCACCATCATTTGGGGACCGAAGGAATTATCAGTTACCACCTGGTAGTAGAGGTCTTGCAGTTAGAGCAGCGGTGAGTTGCTTAATAAATAATTGTCATTTTTTACACACACACACAACTTACGGCCTATAATATTGTATTGTCATCCAGTAATCAAAATAAGTGTATGAACAATGTTTACTGAATCAAATGATGAGAGTAAATTATTTTTCATTCACTTTTTCCAAATATCAATATAAATTTAAAGTAATGCTATACTTTAATAATTACACAAAAAACTAATAAATTAAGTGGTTTAAATTGTGTAATTTTTCTTCCTACTTATATTATTTCTTAATTAAAAGGAGCAGTATGTTCTCTTGAAAAATTCAGTAATATTCAAACTATTGCACATAGTATCTATGAAAATTGCAAAAATATATCCATGAAAATTATAGTTTTCAAAACATATATTATGTATAATATATATGGTGATCTCAGCAGGGTATATTGATTATGAAGTAATTGTTTATACATTCCTGTCTCAATTTCAATCTATATTGTTAGTATTCAGGATGTAAATAAATGTTTATCACCATATACAGACTCCTTATTTTAGTTCACAATAGAACTGGCAACAAGATAAAATTTGGAAATTTAACATGAAAGTGATCAATTTCATGATCTTCCACAAGCATGAATTATAAAACAAATTACAGAGTTGATAAGAAAGTTTGCAACCAAAAGTTCAGATAATGACATTAAAAATTAAAAATGTATTCAACATTAAGGATTTTTATTAAAGGCTTCTGAATCATTTTGGTTCTGAGCATTATAATTTATTGTGATTATTAATTGATCCCAAATCTACAAGTGATTTGAAGAACAATGATCTTATGTATGTAGTAGAAAAGCATGTCCCACCAACTGTTATTATTGAACAACACAAGTTCCTATTTTGATTTCAAAACAAAAACAAAATTCTTTCAGAGCTGTTGTTGGGCTATGAAAATTTACTTCTATATGAGATTTTGCTAGTAAATGTAAAAAATTCAGTTCTAGGGTATAACCAGGTTCCTTCTTTTAAAGGTTTGGTGAAAGGGGCTAATCACCCTTCTCCGTAGAAACATTTTGATTATGGAAACCAGAAAGTTAGAAAATTTTTCACCTGTGGAAGATGTGGTGACTTATGAAACCCCAAATAATGGCTATCTTTTTCAGAAATTTAGGTAAAATTTTGAATTCTAGCAAAATAGAACTAAGAGTTAAATTAAACCTTTTTAAACCGTCAGTTAAGTCAGTATTTATATATGGATCTGAAACTTGGACTTGAACCGGGACCCAAACAAAAAAACTAAATACCTTTCAAAATAAGTGTTTAAGGATAATTATGAATTTTTTTGGTTATATACAATAACAAATAAAAAGTTGCTACAAAGAACTAAATTAAAAAACATGGATCAAGACACCAAATTAAGATGATGACATTTTTCTGGCCATGTCCTACAAATAGACTCTGGATAAATACCCCTAAACAGGGCACCTGAGGGCAGTCAATGACATGCTCATCCTTGACAAACATGGTGACAAATGGAGAAAGAGACGAGGCAGGATGGCCAAGCTGGGCTGAGGTAAAAAGTGCTGTAGGAGTGGAGGGAAGAGGAGATAAGAGCTAAATTGAAAGCCTTATATGCCTATGAGCATGAAAAAAAAAATGATGATGATCGACAACTTATCCTAATAAAATCCTAGTGGAAGATGTAAACAAATTTTAAAATTCAGAGTAAATCTAATTTGAAGAGTAGTTGTATTTTGGGCAGCACCAGTTTCTTGAAAAATAACATTGCTCAATTTTGAAATCCAGGTTTTCCAGATTAAATAACAAATTTTGAATTCATAATATGTGCTTACAGTGCAGATGTAAAAATCATTTACTTTATTACTGTCACTTAGATACTTCAGAACTACATTTTAAAGTGTGCACTTGAAATGGAAACAACGTTTATCTTTTGTAAAAAATTGTCTTTTGATTCTACTAAGAGGGCAAAAAACACGTATGTTCAATCAGTTGAAAATGGAAGTGATGAACATGTTTATCATATAAATATTAATGCTATTGCTATTTTATCTGGTACTTCAAAAATTAAAGACATTTTTCAAGGAACCTGTAATTTGTTATTGAATTGTGGAAAATACTGTGCAAATTGAAAGTAAGCCTTAGAAATTTGAAGTTGATTCCACAAAAGGTTATACATTACTGCCTAAACAAGTTTTTGATTAACTAAAATTAAAATCTAAAATGTATCTTACAGGAATAAAATTCCAACCATATACTCACAAGATTTTTTAACTCTTCATTGCAGTTTGTGTTCCAGCAAAATACAAAACTATAGAATGAGCAGATATTTTATTTATAGTATTGAATTTGTTCACACCAGTTTTAGAAAGTACATGAATCTATCTTTTAAACAAATTTACAGAAATCAAAAATGCCCCCAAATATCAGAATTCAAGAAAGATGGAAATAATCGGGGGATTCATACAAGATTCCAAGATTTCAAAACTGATTAGAAACAAATTATTAGAAATATTTAGAATGGTCACTTCGTTTGTTATCTTTAACAAAAGCTTTATAATACTTCGATCCACAAGTCAATAGAATTGACAGCCTTAGAAAACTGGGAATTAAGACATTACTTTAGCATATTAGAAAAAAATTTTATCTACTTACAGATAGACCAAGAATAATTACGTTTTTAGTACTGTGAAAATGAAATCTAAAATTTGAAATAAAAAGACAGTGAATTTTTTACTTTAGTAATTTTCGAAAATTAAAAAATCTTTTTGAGAAGAAGTCTACATAACTGATAAAAAAGATAAATATCCTTCTGCGGCATAATTAAACATTTGGCATGGCTGTAAGGACCACTGAATACATCACTGCCAGGATATTGTATATTGATTGCATATTTGTGCCAATAGTTAATTTTGAATGATTTTAAAAAATAAAGGACTATAATGAAAATAAATTAATCTCATTTCTTAAAATTCCTGTAAGTATGATCAAAATAAGTAATCAATATACTGATCTCTATCTACTGAAGTTAATTTTCTATTTTTCTAGAATAAAATTTAATTGAAAAAAAATGTTTTATTATATATAATAATTGCTTAAATATTTTATTAATTACAATAACTTTTTTCATTTTTCAACCAACTGTCTAACCAATGTTTCAACCAAAAAGGTTAATTGTGTTAAAGTGTCAATTTTTAAAAGTTGGCAGGTATGTTTTTTTCAGTGCAATGTAAATAAAATATCACTACAGTATTGTGTGTATAGAAATATAGTACTGAAAAGTTTGTGCAAAACTGTTAGTTATTAAGTCAAGGAGCATACACATTACTTATTATTAGAATTAAATGCTAAACTCTTGCTTTCTCTGTTTTAAAGAGTTTATATCTATTTAAATTTCTTTAATTACTAACCTTCTCATAAAAATATTTTGTTTATTTTGATTTTAAGATTTTAAACACATAGAAATGGTTTACCTGAAAACTATTTGAATAGTAACTATTTTTTCTATAAAAGGAATTAAACAGTTACTAGGAATTCTTTCTTCACATTTATAATTTTTAAAGTTGATTGTATAGTGTAATCCCTTTTAATGTTAAAATACATTACTGATATTACCTACCTTCTTATTTAGAACCGAGATATAGAAGAGGGAGCAGATATGATTATGGTCAAACCTGGTATAGCTTATTTAGACATAGTAAGGGATGTGAAAGAAAAGGTAAAGTATATAAATTTTTATTTATCTTTGATATACCATATTTCATAAACAATTTTAAAATCATTAGAGATGGTGGAAGTGTTTGGGTGGTTGAGAATAACAAATTATAAGTTTCATTTAAAGTAAATCATTTATTACTAGAAAGTAGACTATATAGCATTATAAGGAAATAAAAATATAATATACTAGCTATATTGAATTAGCTCCCTCTACCACAGCCTGTCACAATTCAATCTTGTATTTGAAAATTAGAGGGAATTTGCATGTAATACTACAATTTTATAGCATAATTGGGGACAGTCATTTAAATATGACATCAACATATATACTGTTAGTCGACAGTACAGTAATACATGAGATATGGAGAAATAGGCTTTATGCCTATCAATCTTCCATTGTCAACTTTATTTTATGAAGTTTGCAATTACTTGTAATGTGTTATGTAAATTATCTATTAGAAAATTTTAAAATAAAATGTATTTTACAAAGACAAGTTTAATTTTTTTCCTTATCAGTGAATATAACTTAACCGATCAACTTACCTTAATAACATTTATTAAATGAAACTATCATCCTTTTCTCATCCCTTATTTATATCTTATTTGTTACTACTAATATTAAAAACCAAGCATGGTATTGTACAACTTTTAAGCAGTTATTTTATTACTTAGCCTTTAATGTTTTCCATAGGTCAGAAATGCTTTTCACATTCATTTCTTACTCATAAAATAAACTTTAATTATATCTTTGTCTTAAAAATGTTCATTCATTTTCAAAAAATCATTTGGTTTAACCTGTAGACTTAATATAAACTATCTCATTTCAGATGTTATATTTAAATTGATAAAACATTTTATTTGTAATACTAAAATCTCAGTTGAATTAGTTTTGTTTACCAGGAAATAAACATCCTGGTTTTCAATGTTTTATGATCTCTAAAAAAGAACATCTGAAGATTCTTATTTGTGCTTATTCAAACAGATCCCAATAATCAGAACTAAATGAACAATGTTATTTAGTTTGGATTAATAGGGATATATTGTGTTTAATTTAATACAATGCCTAGCACCCCTTTTTAGGGACAACTAAAAATGGTTTGAAGATTTTTTATTTTTCTTTTCACAACATGTAGATAGCAGTCCTATAAACAATTTATAAGCTGTTTTACCTTAATCTACAAAGGCATCGATCTTGTAACCAAAGGTTTGCAAGTTCCAAGCTTGAGCTGGTTAAAGATAGACCATTAATGCCAACTGGGATACGTAAAATAGGTTCATGATTGCAATATCCTCCAAGTTCCCAAACAATACCTCTGGAGGTGACAGGCCAAGCCTGGTTGCCTTCTATTAGTCCTAGCTTCTACATTGCGAGGACCTACTTTGTTTGTGTTGTCAGTGGTAGTAATGTTGGTCATTTATATCATGTTCTGTTTATAAAATGATCAACAATTATCTGTGGCTTGGTTGTGATGAATCATATTAAAGCAAGTGCCTACACATTGGAAAAATAATGAATAATTTATTAAATTTTGGAATACCTACTATTATTTATAATTTTTTCAATTAGATCAATCGTTATATAATTTTTCAAGCCTGGTATTTTAAGTTTATCTTTTTAGCAGGTAGTCAGAAAATAGGTAATCTGAAATAATGTCAAAAAGTTTTATCTGTTATGAAGCTTCCCCAAAGTACTGTGCTTACATGTATGCTAAATAAATCTCTTATTGTAAAATTTTTCTTTTTTTTATAAATGGCATTCTATGTTTAAAATGACAGTTAATCACTAATTACAGAGATGAAAAATGGTCAGTATTTGATCAAAAATTAGTTTTTCTTGCATGTGTTTGTGCTTTGTTTGATTATTATAATTTAGTTTTATTATTCTAAATTTATTTTGAAAGAAGGGCAGAATTGTAAACTGAAAAATGTCTTAAAAAACAAGTGAATTTTTTTAACGTGTGTATGGGAAAGATATAATTTTCTTGTTGATAAGCAGATTTTTATCATTATTTACATCTTATCATGCAGCTTATTATTTCATGCATATGCAATTTTATCACACAATTTTGATTTAATTTTAGTACATATATTATTTAATATAAATTGTTTATGTCTGAGTGGGTATATGTAAGAGAATAGGAAATTATTTGAAATGTCTTTCACTCTTCCAAATACATATCAGTATTATCAGTCCTAACCACATCCCATCGTAGAACTTGACTTATCATTAAATTTATTCCAAAGTAAACTTACAACCTGCATTATTACAGAATAACAAGAAATAAAGTTTAGTTGTACAAAAATAAGCTTTTATTTGTCAATTACCATACAAATTTTGGTCTGTATTTTTGAAAACTAGTCATTATTTTTCCAGTTTTGTCAGTAAAATTAGTATTTTTAAATATCTGTCATAATAACAGATTGTAATATTTAAAGTTGTTTTAATTTTATATTTATTTTACTCTGATTAGTCTTTAATAACTTAGATTTAAAAATGTTTATCAGTATAAGTTTGGAAAAACACCTTGGGCTGTTACTTGCAACTAGTAAATATATTATGTTATCCTCATCCAGCACTCCTCTGTGAAATTAATATATTGTTCCTAAACATGTGCTCCTTAAAAATAAGTTGTGGGGAAAAATGGGACATCATGATGTTTGTAATATGATTTTTATTTAATGTCAAGATCAAAATCCGTATTATCATGTTGTAACTTAATTTAGTAACATATATCAAAATGGTTCAATAAAATATTTGCATCCTACATTTTTGTGCAGCATCCAGAATTCCCTCTGTTTATATATCAAGTATCAGGAGAATATGCTATGCTCTATCATGCGGCCAAAGCTGGAGTTTTTGACTTAAAAGATGCAGTGCTAGAAAGTATAAAATCAATGAGGAGAGCAGGTATTTGAAATAATTTTTTAATGTCTTAAAATTTCTTTAAAAATATTAAACTTAAATGTTAAGATACATATTTTTAATAAACAAATTGATAAAATATAAATTTTTAGACATTATAAAAAAAAATAAAATGTCAGGCAATATGAAATGTAAATTTAAGAAGTACTTATATTTTTAAAAATATCATTTTAATGAAAACTAAATTTTCATTTTAATGAATTTTCCAATTACTTTTTTTTATTTAAATAGGGTAAGTATATGACTTATTTATTCAAAAACATGTCATACTGACAGACATTCAGAATAACATATTAAGGATTAGTAAACTATAAATTAACATTATGTAACTAATCTGTAAAAAAATACAAAGCAGGAGTTTTTTAAGATTGACAGTAAACCCTATTATATATGAAATATTAGAAATGTATCTTATCTCTTGTCACAATAATATTCATATTCGGTTAAATAAGCTTTTTTTTTAAAAAATACAATTTACTTTATAGTGTTTACCAAAACATATTTAAAAACTGTAAAGTTTTTATTGAATCATTCATTCATTTATTGATCATTAAAAAATTGTAAAGTCTTGGATTTTTTATTTCTTTCTTTCATAATAACAACCATGCCAACATTCAGGCACTTGTGTCCGTAGCAACAAGTGTGGTTTGGAATTTTAACATGCTAATTACAGATTATACATAAATACATATCTTACTGGTTTTTAAATTAAAATTAAATTTAAAATATTTATGCAGTACTTAATTGTAAAAGGTAAATTAAAATTTATGCATTTAAAAATTTATAAGTAGCTTTTTGAGCTTTAATAACTTACTTTTCAGAACATTGTTTTTTCTATAGCAATATTGACTCTGATTCAAATATTTCCATTTTTCTATCATTAGGGATTGAGTTTGTCTACTCAAATTTGACCTAAATTCAGTTAGGTTTTTCAGCACAGTTCTAAAAACTTTTAACATGCTGTGTGAAAACAGGGTTCCCACTCTTTTTCCAGAACAAAAATTAAGAACTTTTTAAGGACTTTCTAAGGACCAAAGTAACTTTTTATAAGGACCTACTTGAAATACATGGCATAACGACATAAACCCTATTTCCTAAGGAACATATTTTAATGATTATGAACCAGACAAGGCATGTTCAATAAATGCCCTACAATATTTCAGAATTAAGTTTTAAAAAATGCCTAAAAATTAGTAATAAGATATTTCTATTTGACAAAAACTAATTTTGAAAAATGTACATCTAAAGCTTTTTGAGTGATCAAACTAGAAATAAATTGTGAATAAAATACAATATTATAAACAGTACTTTCTGAGGGTTTAAAAATGACTCTGATATACATACATACATACACACACACACACACACATATATATATATGTATATGTATGTATATATATATATATATATATATATATATATATATATATGTATATATATATGTATGTATATGTATGTATATATATATATGTATATACTAGCTGATTATACCCGATGTTGCCTGGAAAGAAGAAAGTTTTATATTTTTCTATTACATTCAATCCAAGGAAAATTAAACTTCCATAAGTAACTGAATTATCTACAAACTCCCCATCCTCCATTCTTCATTTAATTAAAATCTGCAGGACTGTTAGGAAGGGCAGCTGACTTTATACTTTAAACCTTTTCAGTATTTGAAAGATTATTTATTGGTCAAATAATAAGTAACTAAGAAAAAACTGTCCCATAAGAAAACTGATAGGAAATCATGTGATGACAGTGGATTGCATTGAAGGAGAAATTGATCACATTTCAATTTAAAAATTAAGGAGTTTTTAAGGACCTTTGACAAAAATTAAGTAGTTTTAAGGGCTCTTAAAAATGAAAGCTAAAATTAAGGAGTTGTTAAGGACTTTTAAGGACCGTGGGAACCCTGGAAAAGAGTAATATTCAGCATTATATTTTGAACTCTATTTAACTGCTGGATTGTAATCTTTTAGTTGTTCAAAAGTTTTGTTATTTTCCGGAGCAATCTGAGGAGTTTCTGGAGTTATCAAATTTTTTCATTTCTCTGGAGCAATTCCGGATAATTCAGAGTAGTTGGCAGGTCTGGGATTCTAGAGTTTTTCTACTAAAATTTGACATAAATTCAGTTGGCTTTTTCAGCACAGTACTAAAAACTATTAACATGCTGTGTGAAAAGAGTAATATTCAGCATTATTTTTTGCAGGACTTTGTATTTAATTGCTGAATTGTAATCTTTTAGTTCTTCAAAAGTTTTGTTATTTTCTGGAGCAATCTGAGGAGTTTCCAGGGTTATAAAATTTTCTCATTTCTCCGGATAATCTGGAGTAGTTGGCATGTCTGTAATAAGCTTTTTCTAAAAATGTATGTCACAGACAAGAGAGATGTTTTATTAGGGCTGTAATATATACAAATTTTTAGAAAACTTGGTTAGGAAATACAATTATTTATAATAAAAATTTAAAAAAATATTGTACCACGGTCAATAATGCATGTATTAGTATTACAGAATTATTGACTGTATTATTTATAATACAGTCAATAATATAATTGTTTTTTCTTTTTTCAATCTTACTACTTAATGCATTTGTCTTATTCCTAAAAGATGTCGCAACTTTCTCCAATGCATTTTAGATTAGTGTATGTAATGTTATATCCAATTTAACTGAATTTTTCTTGTTCAAAGAAAACTGTCAACATTAATATCATACTTTTATTTCCCTTAATGCAGCTACAAAAAAAGTCATTTTTAAATGTTTATTTTTAGGTGCAGATGTTATCATTACTTACTATGCACCTCAGCTGTTATTGGAATGGTTATGAAGATACTAACAGATTTTTTAATTGCATGCATATGATAGTTCATAATAATTTTGCAATGATTGCATGTATTGAATAACATCATTAACATTTATTTTTATTACAGAAATAAAAATTTTATATTTTGCATTGAAAGGGACTCTGTTGTCAAAGTATCTCATCTCATATAGTAAACTCTTTTGATTAACACTAGAATTGCAATGTTTCTGGTCTTACTAGAATTATAGCAAGGGGCCATTTTGAACTCAGCATTATAAAACAGCATATATCAGTATTGCTGATATCACATGCTGATAAAGCTGAATCTACAAGGGCTAAGCTTTAATGAATGTTTATTTTATAAAATATTACAGCAACTAATCTGAGAAATGGGTACTGTGGTTTTGCTCAAACATAATGGTTTTAAAAACATTAAAAATTATGAATATTTACTTAATTTTGCACACTATTGCAACTTTAATAAAGTTAATGAATGTAAATAAGATTGATGGATGCCGATTGAAGTCCAACTAAAATTCAAAGTAAAATCTAAAACGAAAATATGTCGAAATCCAAAGTAGAGTTCAGGTAATCAAAGTTCAATAATACAGAGTGGGAGAGCAAACAAAACATTTATTTACATTTAAATTCAATATTGAGAGCAGCAGATGTGCTTATAATCAAGTGAGGGATACAACCGAAGAACAATTTACAAACTACAAGCCACATAAAAAACTTACGCGTAAAAGCGTCCTCTGGTGGTGGGTCCAAACAAAAATAATGCAATAAAATAAACACATAAATTTTTAGTATTCAACACTGCAATGGGCTTTTATATTAAGGATTATAATTAGAGAAGGGCCTGTTACTAATAAATGTCATAATTTCACCTAACCATCACATCAAGTATAGCCCATTTACTAAAATTTAATATGCTATTAAGTAAACTAATTTAAAGAATAATAATAAATAAAATGCAAGCATTATACCTAATCTGACCATATGTTCCATTTTGAACTACAATAAAAAATTTTTTATTTTTGGTGGTAGCCTTATATATGCTAACAACCGGTTAATGACAAGATGATTAATGTTCTATTGTTCAAAGACTCGTTATAATGGAAATGACTGCCTCAATATAAACAATATATACCAACTGGAGGGGGGTAGAGAACTGTAATTTAAACTTCTGAATGCCAATATCGTAGTTATCAGCCATGATGACTTTTAACTATTATATCTCAATAACCAAAGAATATGTATACCAGTAGACTCTAAATATCACATTCTTAAATAAATCCTTAAAAGGGTAAACTAACTTCCCAAACAACACACCGATCTCTATCAGACGTCTATAATACGTCACCTCATACAAACGCCTTCCTCTATAAGACGTCGAAAAATATCGAGATCGCGTCTTATGGAGCTCTATAGGAGTTCCGAGGTGTGCTCTCCATGAGATCCATAAGACGTCGATGAAATCCACGCGCCGCTCTATAGCACGTCTATAAGAGCAACAATTTCGACTTGGAGGGTACGCGATTTAGATGTTTTTAGAGCTCTAAAGGACGTGCTATTTCAGATGTTTTAGATCTTAAAAGGACGTGCTATTCCCCTGCGAAACGGTGTTTATTTGTTCTTAATAAATTAGCTTAATTTAATTTGAATAATTTGCAGTCTATTGGAACACTTATGCAAAAATAACTGCTACGGTGATTTTAAAAATAAAAGTCAATTTACAGAAGTATAACAAAATGTATAAAAAATTACGGTATTTATATTAAGGTAATAATCAGGGTGCTAACTCATTTCAATATTCTCCGATTTTTTCGAGGCAAAAAACTAAATATTTCTCCAAGCTTCAATTGCAGTTTTCTTTATGATACAAACCATAAACACATGTATATTTACATATATATGTGTGTGTTTATTTTGTATCATGAAAAGAACTGTAATGGAAACCTAGAAAGTTTTAACTGTTTCGCCTAGAAACCCCCCCGAAAATTTGAGTTTGCATCCCGATTATTACTAAAATAATATATATACCTTTATTTTTATACATTTTATTATACTTCCATAAATTTACTTTTAAAATCACTGTAGCAGTTATTTTCGCGTAAGTGTCCTAGTCGAATGCAAATTGTTAAAAATAAATCAAGCTTATTATTAAAAGCAAATATACATATGTATTATAGATGTATAAAGAACACATAATTTTTATCTAATTCAATAGTTTAACGATGGCCATTTTAGCATAAATGAATTTGAGGATTTTAAAAGCACATCAAATATTGGGATAGCAGATAATTGGGATAACACAAAATATAATGCATATTTACTTAGTTTAAAAATAAATTTAATTAACTTTCAGAAAAAAATTTCAATACTGAATTAAATAAACTTATAAAGCTCATCTAAAAAATATTTAAAAATTTTTTGGAGGAGATTTTGAGAGTAAAAATTCATGCTTTTCTTTACTTTACCTAAATTATCTTAATATATGCTTTTATTTATTAAAAAGTTAATAAATTTTTCAATTAATAAAGTCCAACAAAATATATGTACTAATTTAATATTAAACTAAGATTTTTTTTACTTCCCTTTTACAAATAGACATAAGTAAGAATTAAAACATTAAACCAAATGATAAACATTTTAACTTCTCAAATTATTCTATTTTAGCTAACTATTTGTTCTTATTTGAATTTTAAGCTTGTAACATTTTTATCTCATTTGATAGCCCTTTCCTATCTTTTACTTCATCTATTTGTGATTTTTCTTGTTTCTTCTGCTTTTAAATATCAGTAAAATACAAAGAGTCATACAGCACTTAAATATTTAGAATAATTTTTAAATATTCTACTAGAAAAATTCAACAATATATTATACAACATCATAAACTTGTTTTAAAGTGATTACACTTCCTTTTGATTTCTTTATGCATTCTTCATTATTATAAAACCTCATTACAAATTTGTGGTACCTTGTGGGGTACAATTAGAAGCATTTGGGTAAAAAATTAAGCTCCTGTAATGCATTCAACTTTGACATTTACCCAATACTGACCTAATTTGCTGTTTCCTTGATTGTAAATTTCCTTTTTTCAATACCAAGTACACTGGTAAACATTATTTTAGTCTATCAATTTTATCTGCATCATCATAACAAATCATCATAAACCATCTGTTTTTCAACAATAATCTCAAAGCATAAAAGTAAATATTTAAAAATTAATGCTTTATCAACAATAAAAAAAGGTCTATAATGGAAATTCCCTTAATTGATTTAAATGTGAATAGTGATCTTTAACATAGTTCCTGTACTAATTTTATGAAAAAATTATTTACAATAAATTTAAGTAATATAATTATAGTAACTCAAGCATAAAAAATATTAGATTTTCCAGATGAGTCTTTTTAATGTAATTGTTCTAATTAATGAATATACATTTTAAAACTGAAAATTAATTTGAATATTAAAATACCATTTATATTTGCTTGAAAATAAATTTCTCTCTTTAAAGGTAATGTGATATCTAAAATATGATATTATTCGTCATAAGTTTTTGACAGTTCAAACCAGTTTTTGATGTTCTGTCATGCCAAAAACCCAAAACTGCAACTGAATACTGTTTGAATACAGATCATATCTTTCTGTTTTTAACAAAAAAACATATTTTTACTACTGCAAGAAAGTATAAATATTTTACTAAAATTCTTTATTGAATACAAAATATTTTAACAATTTTTACACCAGCCTTTAGCAATGCCTTCAATTTCTTGGTTCGTCAGATGCTTCCATAACACATTTCACCTACCTGCACCTAAAATATAATAAATAATTTTCTTTTTTTAGAAAATATTGCTAGGTTTACCTTAATATTGTTTATATTTTATAAGAATGGTTCATATTTATATTAAATATATGCTTTACATTACATATTTAATATAAATAAAATATTGCACTCACACAATACCCAAAATATCCACATATATCTCACAATAACCATATATGCATGCACATAATGACCATGTGCCTATATCTATCTATGTATGTATCTATCTATCTATCTATCTATCTATCTATCTATCTATATATATATATATATATATATATATATATATATATATATATATATATACATACAGAGAGAGAGAGACAAATAACCAAAACCATGTGCCTATAAACACACACACATACATATACACACAATTATATATAAATCTTTAAAAAAGTACCAAACTTTTGGTTGGTAAAGTACATTTGTACCTTCAAATCATTTCTCTTGGTATATACACATAACAGTGGTATGACTATTCCTAGATATACTTCTACATGTAATTAATTTATTGTTAATAATTATTATAAAGAAATACAAGTGCTAAATAAATAAAAACTATAATTTAATTGATACAATTTTAGATTTTAATAAAAGTAGAACATCATTTTCTTTTGCCCTCAACCAGCTAAATTTTGCTGCCAATTCATTTGACATTTTTGATAACATAATTGTCATACCAACTCACTGAGGCTTATGCCACTGGTCTGAGAAAGTACTTAATAATAAAAACAATTTATATGTAGAATATAAACATGAATTCAGACAACATACAACTTAAATAGTGCTGAAAATATGAGAAAAATCAAAGCAAACAAATTATGAAATAATTCATTGATACAAATGGAAACATTATAATTAAAAGTAAATTAAAATGTAAATTATACAACAAACACTTGCTACTAACAATACAATATATTTACCAGACACAATTCACAACATTCTAATACTTATCAGAGTACACAAATATACTAACCTACAGTTCTTTAGTGTTGATATTTAGTTTAAAATTTCTTCTATCATTTGAATTTCTTCCCTTGTCGACTAAGTCCTTTCTTTAAAAGATATTGAAAATAAATAGAATTCATCTGGATAAATAAAAAAAGGATTTAAGCTACCTGGATCAAGGTTGATAAATCCCAATGAAAAAACTGATTTTTTCACTTTAACTGAAAAATATCAAACATAACCGAAGAAACACAAGCATCAGTTTAAAGTTTTATTTATTATATATAAAATTTGAAAGACTTTTAAAACATTTTGCCTATAGTATATTTGGCACCTTGATTTACTACAAAACTTTTTATATCTATTCTAGAATAATCATAAAATTTGCACATTATTTAATTTAGAAGTGTAATATTTGTTTCTTAAAATTAAAATTTAGTACTCCTCTTGTGTGTTAAGTTCACCAGGCCATTTAGTGTGTTCTTTCTTTAATTTAAAACTATTAACAAAAAGTGTTTCATGCGTGTCTGAAAAATTTTGTGGATTCAAATACTTTATCAACTTGCTGTTGTAAACATCACAATCAAAAGCTTTCAAGTCAATTTTTATTGACTTGAAAGTCTATTCAATTATAAAACATTCAATTTCATATCACTTTGAATAAATTTATTAATTTCAACAATAAAATCTGCTAAATATTCTGACACATCTGATGGCTTTTGAAAACTATGAAATATGTCTATTCGAAAAAATTCATAGTATACTTCTAGAAGCATTTTAAATTTTTCTAAATCTATAAAAATGAATCTTTATAAGAAAATATTCTAACAGACAGAAAAATATATTAAAGACAACTCTACATAGAGGCAGTATAAGGAAATACAATATAATTTGTGTGTAGTTTACAATGTGAATTATTATTTAGTACTTACAGGAATTTATAAACAAATGAAGATTACGCTCCACACTCAATAATAATATACAGCATAATAGTTTGTTCACCAGACTATAGATGGCGCTTTGGGAGGAGGTGATCTAAAAGAGCTCTATAAGACGTCTATATCAAAATATGGTACAGACACTGACCCTACAGGCTACGTCTATTAAAGGTCGAAACCTGGAGGACTTATAGATGTACATAACACGTCTTAGATATCTAACAGACGTCGAAATCACACACGACCATAAGACATCTATTTTTTTAATCTTATAGAGTTCTATAGCACGTCCTGGATGTCATAGATGAATTTCGATCTCTATTAGACGGCTATAAGCTCTATGTGGTTGTGTGGGTAGTATATAATATAAAAGTTACATTAGATGATTTATGATAATCTTTATCAGTTATTTTTCATAATTGTTATTCCACTGAAATGACATCCCAGACAGAATCATAAAAACATGTTAATACAATTATAATTTTAAAAAATTATACTATTACTTTGTTAGCCTTTAAAAGTACCTTTGCAGTTTTTAAAATGTATTTTAAGGATGCTAATTCTTAATTCTGTTTTGAGGTAAATATACATACTTTTACATTTTTGAGTTTCTTTTATCCTTTACTCTTTTTAGATATGCTTGTATAACTCTGGCTGCAAAGTCTCTTCTTCGTAATTGCATAGTAGTCTCTACAAATTTGAGTTCTTTGAGCTTAGGAAACATTCCATGATGTTTTTTTTGTACTTGGTCACATAGTATGCGGAAAGTGGCAGAATCCTCAATGTCACCTGCTTTCACTTCAATTATACCCTATTTCATTTATTTTATAGATCATTTTAAAAAAGAAAAACATGCAAGTAAGTAAGGTGTTCTAAATAGTTTAGATTATAATATTCAATGAAAGTTAAGCAGATTGAAAAATGTACTAAGGTCATTTAATGAAATTTAAAAATATAACATGTTAGATACTTTTTTAAGCAGATGTAACATAAAGTGCTGACTAAGTGGAATATATGAATATAGTTTTCCAAGTAGTCTCAGCAGTTAAATCTCAGCAGTCCAAGTAATTAAATTTTTTTAACAACATAGATTTGCAAAACTTAATTCTACAACAGGTATCTATTATATATTAGTATTAAAATCAAAATTTACTAATATTACTTAAAATTTTCTCTTATAATAATATATAGGTTAACCAGTATGGTAGTTTAAAGCTAAATCATTGCAACTTTGCCATTAAAAGAAATAAAATTTTGCTAAAAAAATTCATAGTATACTTCTAGAAGCATTTTAAATTTTTCTAAATCTATAAAAATGAATCTTTATAAGAAAATATTCTAACAGACAGAAAAATATATTAAAGACAACTCTACATAGAGGCAGTATAAGGAAATACAATATAATTTGTGTGTAGTTTACAATGTGAATTATTATTTAGTACTTACAGGAATTTATAAACAAATGAAGATTACGCTCCACACTCAATAATAATATACAGCATAATAGTTTGTTCACCAGACTATAGATGGCGCTTTGGGAGGAGGTGATCTAAAAGAGCTCTATAAGACGTCTATATCAAAATATGGTACAGACACTGACCCTACAGGCTACGTCTATTAAAGGTCGAAACCTGGAGGACTTATAGATGTACATAACACGTCTTAGATATCTATCAGACGTCGAAATCACACATGACCATTAGACATCTATTTTTTTAATCTTATAGAGTTCTATAGCACGTCCTGGATGTCATAGATGAATTTCGATCTCTATTAGACGGCTATAAGCTCTATGTGGTTGTGTGGGTAGTATATAATATAAAAGTTACATTAGATGATTTATGATAATCTTTATCAGTCATTTTTCATAATTGTTATTCCACTGAAATGACATCCCAGACAGAATCATAAAAACATGTTAATACAATTATAATTTAAAAAAATTATACTATTATTTTGTTAGCCTTTAAAAGTACCTTTGCAGTTTTTAAAATGTATTTTAAGGATGTTAATTCTTAATTCTGTTTTGAGCTAGATATACATACTTTTACATTTTTGTGTTTCTTTTATTTTTTACTTTTTTTAGATATGCTTGTATAACTCTGGCTGCAAAGTCTCTTCTTCGTAATTGCATAGTAGTCTCTACAAATTTGAGTTCTTTGAGCTTAGGAAACATTCCATGATGTTTTTTCTGTACTTGGTCACATAGTATGCGGAAAGTGGCTGAATCCTCAATGTCACCTGCTTTCACTTCAATTATACCCTATTTCATTTATTTTATAGATCATTTATAAAAAGAAAAACATGTAAATAAGTAAGGTGTTCTAAATAGTTTAGATTATAATATTCAATGAAAGTTAAGCAGACTGAAAAATGCAGTAAGGCCATTTAATGAAATTTAAAAATATAACATGCTAGGTACTTTTTTAAGCAGATGTAACATAAAGTGCTGACTAATTGGAATATATGAATATTGTTTTCCAAGTAGTCTCCGTAGTTAAGTCTCAGCAGTCTAAGTAAAGTTTTTTTTAACAACATATATTTGCAAAACTTAATTCTGTAACAGGTATCTATTATATATTAGTATTAAAATCAAAATCTACTAATATTACTTAAAATTTTCTCTTATAATAATATATAGGTTAACCAGTATGGTAGTTTAAAGCTAAGTCATTGCAACTTTGCCATTAAAAGAAATAAAATTTTGCTAATGAGCTTCGATTTCTGGAAGTTTCTTACAAATCCCATTAATGTCTTTCCTTCTGTTACTCAATCCCACAAAAAAGTTTAATATTATTGTTCATTTTTAAAAATTAATTGAATTGATAACCATACTTAAACCCCCAGTAATATAAGATTAATGGAAACAATTAGGTTTATTTTTATGAATTAATTTTATTTTTAACAACCTTTAGATTATTTTTTGTGGGAGAGATATACCTCTTTGTTGAAAGTAACAGCCCACATTTAAGACCCATATAAAGAGGATTCAATGTAACTCTTTCAGTTACTTAGATCGAGAACAAAACTTGTGACCATGTAAAAATCTATCATATTAAAAAGCAGTGCTTATCTTATGATTAGTTTTCAGGTACCCAGAATTGAATACTTTGAAACTAATTCTGATTAAATTAATACAAGTTTCAAAAATAATATAAAAATGCCCTTATACAAATTACAGAATCTATGTAAAAAAAATTCTGAATTTATTGAGATTAACTACTTTTATAAAAATAATTTTCATTTATTTTTATTTCTAAAACATTTACACAAACGATAAATTAAAAAGATAAAATCTTACCTTCAACACATTTAAGCAATGAATTTTGTTACCTTCCACTATAGGCAAATTCATATAAGCAATAGCAATATGATTTGGTTTGGGAATTTGCATATCTTTATTTAATTGATCCAATAAGTCTGATAGGTGCTCTAATGCAATAAACTGAGATGCTTTTGGATCAAAACGTTTCCATACTTTATAAAAGTGAACTAAATTATCATCATTTATCACATCATTTTCTTGCATTACAGCTTCTATATAATTCTCCAAGATAACAGCAATGAAGATGTTCACCAGTATAATGTTACATATGATAATAAAACTTAACAAAAATATAACAGACAATACCTAGAATGAAAATAGAAATTTTTAATCAAAAAGTATATATAGCTTAAATTTCATTTTTGAAATATAAATTTCATGCTTAATTTTTTGTAGTAAAAGTTTCAGTAAAACTAATTGCTTTGCTTAAAAAGGCATTGGTTCTTTAGGTGAGGGGGAGTAAGGAGAAAGAGACAGCAAGTTTTGGCATTCAAACTTAATTTTAAAACTCCCAAATAATTTTATTAAATTGATCTTCAAATTTACTCTGTTATTAATCTGTTTATAAATGTCACATTTAAAAAAAATATTTTGGACCTCCCCTTCCCTTGTAATGTTTTGTGCAGTGTTATACAAACATCACAAACATATATTTGTAGTTCAGAAACAATGCATTACGTAACAGATTTATTTCAAATTTTATTTTTAAATGTTAAGTGTTATAAACACATCTGTAAATATAACAATTGTAATGATTTATATGTACTTATTTTGTATGAAATAAGAGTAAAAAGTTTATAACAGAAGCATATAATAGCAACAAAATATTAATATAAAGGAACAACTGAAAACAATAGTATTTTGGAATTTTAAATGGAATGAATATATTTTACTTTAAATCCTATCTTTACTTTATGAACCACTTATTCGGGTGTGAGGATTTATCTTTTGTTAGATATTTCAAGGATGTGACAGGGGGAGGTTTTTTTCTAAAAAAAGAATTACTGCTACCATGTTCTAAAATCCTACACTAAATATTTTTTTAAGGGGGGGAGTAAAGAATGTATAAGGGAAAATATTACATGAAAGTTGCTTTTGCCTATTAAAAAAATATCTTCAAATTATGGTAATTTCAAAATTTAATCTTTTGATTTTAACTAAAATTAGTGATATTACACTTTTTGTTAACCTCTTATCACAATTTCACCCCCCCCTTCCTTCAAGCATGACATCGTTTGTAAATGGCCTCTTTATGTTGGTATTTAAACAAATTACATATGGTTCTGGTACCAGTAAATTTCAACCCCTAGGTTTCTCAGGTTTTTCTCATTCTTTTCAATGCTGATAATTTGATTTTTTCAATGTGTACACACACACACACACCCATATATATATAAATATATAAAAACTCCAGAAAAATGAAGCAGAAGTTTGGTATTTTGTTTCTGGGTAAATGGCAGTAGTTTCATCTTTGTGTCTACTATAACATTCAACACTTCCTATCATAGAAAGTATAACGACTCTCTTTATGCAACTCTCAGAATGAGGAAATGCGTGTTGTCCAAAACAAAAATTTAGTCTTATTTCGCTGTTGGGAAAAGGTTATTCCCTACCTTAAAGAACTCAACACTCAAGATCAATCCCTACCAGTACAGTGCATGTGTTAGCAGTTTTTGCCTCTAAATATTTTGCTTACTTAAGCCATTTGGCATATTCTCTTTACTGCAAATAATTTCATTGCATGTGTTAAGCATCCTTACAGTATGAATGTTTGATTTGACCTGTGTTTCTTGTGATGGCTTTTGTTTGCTTTGTTTCCTTCTGCAGTTTTGATTTGCTTCTATTGAGAACTTACTGACCTAACATACCACCACCTGTTGCCATGTTCTTTTTGGTGACAAACCCAAATTTATGGGTGATTGTTAAAAAAAACATGGTATATATATTTTACGTTTTTTTTCAAACTTAACATTTTTTTACAATTTTAAATACATTTTTTAACACTATTACTTTGAGCATCATTGAACTATAAATCACTTTGGTTCAGTTATTATCAACTTAGCAAGTTCACAAAAACACTAAATCTGGCATGAAAAAGTGTAGTGTGATAGGTGCATCTGTATCCTTCAATTGTTTTAAGTAAACAATTCAACTAAGTCAACTGGCCAAATGCTAGTTAACCGAGTACATGAAATTATTAATTCTTTATCATGAATTGTTAATTTTGAAGATTATTTATCTTCCTTCATCATATTTTGCTACTACAAACAATGTTAATTAACAAAAAGAAGTGTCAATACAGTGCTACATACTTAAAATTTGGATTTGTTCAGCTGCTATTGAACTCATTACTACCCATGTATTTGCTTTGTAACAAAGTGTTATCTAAGGAGGCAATGAAACGGTTTCATTGGAAAGAGCAGCTGCAGAAAGTTTATCTTGATAAACAAAATAAAAGATTTGTCATTTTTCTTGAACATCAATTTTTAAGTTGATGTTCATAACAAATGTAGTATCTTCAGTCTAAGCGTTATTAGCAACTTTATCATAAAAGTGGGAAAATAATTAGATATCCTTTTATAATATATCAAAATTAATTGCTGAATTAGGGAAAGCTGATATTGTTGAAGTGTTGATACTGCTATAGTAAAAACATAACTGTTGGTTATGCATACCTGCCATGTACAGTTTAAGATTTGGGTCACATTGTAATATTTATGTTTTCATATGAAAACAATGTAATTTAAAGTTAATTTCTTAAAAAAAAAAGAAAAAAACTACAATATGCAAAAAAGGGAAGCTGAATAATATAAATATTCTCAGTTCACAATGCAGGAGATAATTATCTCCGAATCACAGAAATATGTTGTTATGTGGTTTATAGTCAAATGGAGCTTTAAAATATCACAGAATATCAAAAGTGATGTATATTTTGACAATACCACATAGCAATGTAGAATGGAAGAGAATATTTAGCAGTGTATGTAAGACAAAAACTGAATATAGAAGTTCCATCCTTGATGAAAATTTAGAAGATAGATTAATAATTAAAACAATAATGCATAAATTTTGTTTTAAACAGACTCTTGGCAAAGAATTTTAAATGAAGACAGAATCAGCCACATATAATCATTTAGAATATATGGTAGGTTTTTTAAAATTTTATATATTAAGCAATACTTTTGTAGATTGTGTTTTATACATTCAGATTTTAGTACCATTTTTAGTACCAAAATTTGAGTACCATTGATTATGATACAGAGTTGTTTATTGGTTCATATGGAAATGTAATCACATAAGAGATGAGAATAATATGCATATAATGTTCTTCATTGACATTTCTTTTATCTTTCTAAAGAAAAATACAAGTGAGCATGTAATAGCTAATTACCTAAAGATTAAAAATTTATTTTTACTTAACATCTTATTTCTTAAGCATATATATAATTCTTAGATGAAAATTTGTAAAAGGATTATATAAAATGTATATATATATAAATGCTAATATATAGAAACATACATATTTTCAGCATAGATTTGTAGTCACATGTTTAGTATGTGAATTTGTAAGATATTTGAAGTTGGTATATTGGCAGCTATCATTATGGTATAATTGTCATCCTTCAATATTTAAAAGTTGAAGTAGATTTTGTGAAACACATAATAAGAATAAATGCAGTGAAGACTCACTTTGTTTCCACATTCTCCCAACTCTTCTCTGCAAAAAGGTGGCTCTACACTCAAAGATTCCAAAACCTCTTCCCAACCTTGAGCTGTAGTGAGGCGAAAAAGAAGGAGATAACCAGGTACAAAAGAGCGAAAATTTACTTTGGCATTTAAAACTCCATGGTAACCAAGGTGTGCAAAGAAAGACATGCCCAAAATACAATAAATAAAAATAATTATAAACAGAAGTATGCTGATATTCATTAAAGAAGGAATTGAGGCCACCATCGAATGAAGTAAACGACGAAGATCAATCAACATATCTGTTAGGCGTAGTAAACGAAGAACGCGTAACAGCCGAAAAGCATACAAAAAACATAACTGATTTGATTCCTCAGTTTCATGAGGGAAAAGGTCACCTAAAATAAATAAATATCTTAGATTGGTAATATTAAACAAAAATCTATTAAATGTAAAGAAATTAATAATTTTTGTTCATATATGTGTATACATAAAAGAAATAATGTATATCTAGCTGGATAACAAAATACATATCTTGATCAAATGAATTAACTCTTTTTCACTATAATATAGCCTGATTCAAAAAGTCTTCTTTTTCAATGTCATGACAGCCCTGGATGGGTCCTAGCCTTATCCAGAATTTCATATCAGGCTGTCTATTATTGACCCTGGACTTCCAATTAATAGTTTTTAAAGCCTTAAAGTCATTCTCAATGAAATCCAACTGTCTGAGTTTTGGTCATCCTCTTTTCTAAGTGCCAGTTGGTATAGTCATAAAAACTTTTTTTTTTTTTTTTTTTTTTTTTTTTTTTTTTTTTTTTTTGTAGATATGTAGTCATTCAATATCAACATGTGTCTGGCCCTTTGAATGCTGATGAATTTAACTAAATCTCGATTTTTATAAACTGTGTATAATTCAATATTTCTTTCCTTCTTTTTCATATACCACTTACCTGGATACCCCCCAAAATACTTTTTTTTTTGGGGGGGGGTGTCATTGTCCATGTTTTTTCTGAATAGGTTAAAACAGGTCTGATTAAATATTTATATATTGCTATTTTGGTTTTTCTCTTTATGAAATTAGACTTTTAAGTATTTCTTGAAGAAAAAAAAAGGGGATAGAAGCAGTAATTCTGCATTGAATTTCAACTGATATATTATTTTGTATGTTCAAAACCTAGCCTTTGCAAAATTTTTCCATAACTTCAAATCTATAACTGTCTATTTCTAGGAAAGAATGGTTATATTCTGATTTTAAATGATTAAAAAAGCATATGTAAGAAATTTGCAAATAGGGACTCGTTCTCTGTTGGCCCTGTATACCAGGACACTTAACTGACTAATGTTCCAATATTATATGTAAAATCAAAAGTATAATACATTTAACAGATAGTACTAGTAAGAATCAAACATATCATTAATTCAGTTAGATCAAATACATATTCTAACCAAATTAGTGTTTTATTAGTGAACAGCATTAAAAGATTTTATTTCCCTTCATGCATCTTGATATAATCAACTTTTACTTCTGGAACCATATTCAATTAAATCAACAAGATATATGGAAGAATAACCCTTTAATGATTTTATAATTTTCAAGAAGACACTAATAAAAGTATCTAATTTTTTATAGCAGAAAATTTTGCAAAAACTTATATCTAATTTAAATAACCATCTCCAGTTACATTATAAATAGTCTTGTATTGTCAAGTGGTATGTGAAATAAGAAAAAAAAATTCCTGGTGTAAGAAATGGAATTTTGAATCTTGGTACATTACTTTTGAACATTCCAGCCTGTAAACATGACATGTATGAGAAATTGAGTGCGAAATTGAACCTATTATTTTATAGGGAGCAAGAAAGGAGGGTTAATGATAGCTAAGGTACTTTGTGACTCATTTCAAAAGCTTGTGTTAAAATAATAGAACTGTACATTGCAAATTAAAATAACAGTAACATTATTTTTTGTCTAATAATATTTGTACATAGTGCTTTCATTAAAAAATAGGATGCTTTATATAAAATATGCTAAGTATTGCACAATCAACAGAATTTTACAGGTGATTAAATATATTTTATTCAGATAAAGAGATATTTGTGGTAATTGCCCTGAATACTACTAACATATATCTTCAATCAACACCTAGAGAAATATATTATTATACATTAAACAAAGAAAATATGATTATGAACTAGACTATTCTTGGTTGGTTGTAATTTAGTGGCACTAATTCCTGAAACGACAAACTGCGCCAAACAAGACAAAAATAAAAAACAAAGTAACAGATAAAAAAGCAAAAAACACAGGAGAAAGGAATTTGAAGGTGAAATAGAAGAAACAATAAATTAAATGTTAAAAGCACATAAAAATCAAACAAACAGAGATAGTAAAATAGCAAATATATACAAGATAGATTATTACAGTATAAGAAAATTAAAAAGCAAAATTGAAAATTGAGAAATTAAAAGTCAAAAAACTGTTAAATTGAAAATTAAAAATTGAAAATAAAGATTAACGTACAAAAAATCACAGAATTCAGATTTCATAATATAAACCTGTACAGTGAAGAAAGGGAAACAAGCCTGGATGTGGCATTTCACCGATGATTGTGTCAAGATTCGGTGATAAATTTTTAAAGAATTTGATATACATTGATTTGAGATAACAACACGATGACAAAATGTATGCAACTGTGTAAAGTGTTTTACGATATGCACACTTTGGAGGATCTTCACCCAGCAAGAGATGGGCATGGGTGAGTCTGCAATGACCCACTTGTAGACGAGTGAGTATTACGTCATGTATCCTAGAAGGGAGTTAGGGCCACTTGGTAATTTTTAATTTTACTTCTCACAATTTATTTGATGACATGTTATTCCAACAGTTCTGCTATTTAGCTTGTATTAATTCTTTAATGTAATTTTTAAGTCAGAATAAGGAATGCCAGAATTAATGTAATTAGTAGCAGATTTTGCAGACAATTTCATTGCCTTTGATGCCAACATCAGAGAGGGAATTCAGCTAAAAATTAACGAGAATCCGATGGATGTAAGGTTAATTATTGCAGAAAGTATTTTAAAATGAGAGGGTTCTGAGTATCAGGAGGGAGCAAAGAATGTAAAACACTTTGTGAATCTGTGTAAATAATGAAATTTTTACTATTGTGATGCATCATTTCACCTAAAGCCTTCAGCAGAAAAGATGGACAATTTGGGATGTAATTTGTAACTATAGATATTTTCCTCGATAATATAGGCACAGCTGACATATTATTGACAGACTATTCTTGATTAAAGGATTAAATAATTTAGTATTAATATATTGAACAAGTATAATAATAACAATATAAAATAATAGTCACAGTAATTAAAGATACTTACCTATAATATGTATTGCTAATAATATTAAATCAAATACATTCCAAATGTCATTAAAGTAAAATTTCCGCAAACCAAATATTTTTATAACAAATTCCACAGTATATGATATAGTGAAAAAACGATCACATTGATAGAGAAATGCTTTAAAACTAGGAGGGTCTTTGTATGACTCCAGGGCTATCATAACAGTATTGGCACAAATGAACAGCAATATAAGTACCCTGAACCTGTAATAAAATTATACAGAAAATTATTCTTGAGGTCACAACAATAGTTTTCAAGACACAGTGATTTTTACTTTTTAAGTTCAATTTCCTGTCTTTCTCTCTAAATAATAATTAATAGTAGTAGTTGTAAATCCTATCATTTCTTGAAACTAAAACTCTCCATATGTTTTTTTGTGCAGTAAAATGTTTTGTCATACATACAAATGGTTTATACACAATATCAGTTTACTAAAATAGTTGTAATGATGAAAAATTATAAATTTAAAAAATAATAACTTAAACTCTAATGTCCATTTTTAATCCTAATTTTGTATAGAAATTTATACAAAGTATCACATATCACATGGAAATCTAAACTTGGCTTACAAGCTCATGTGTATATCAGAGTTATGTAATATGAGATCAGTATTTTTTAAAAGTCTCTATTAAGCTGTGAGAGGACTTGCGCTTCCTTATTTTACTTGTGTATGGTTGTGCTTTAAATATGATTTGTATTATGCATCTGGAGATAAAAATGGTTCAACTTACATTCCAGAAAATAAAAATTTTTGGCCCCCACTGTTCAAATTTAATTACTATTATGCATTGTGGATTTTCTATGTTTAATGGATCCACATTATGATGAATAAAAATTTTAAATTAATCTTTCAGCATTTTCTGCTGTTCAGTGTCAAAACTTTTACATTGTTACATACATAAAATTCACTGATATATAAATTGCCTTAATAAATTTATATATTGCATTGTAATATGCAATACATTTAGAAGCAAAGCAAATGGTACTGAGAATATATTGGATTTCAAGTATGTTGAGTATGTGTTAGTCTAGCATTTGGCTGCATTTTCAGATGATTGAATTATTTTATTTTACAAATGCCAAAGAATTAGCACCTAAGCTATTAGTTCACAGGCTCTCCAATACTTTTTAACAATGTCCTCATACTGAGAAAGTATAGCACAATTATTTAAATGTTTAAAAGACTAAATTATAAAACTGATGTTTTATATACTCTGTAGTTAAATCTATTTAGAAAGAAATTAATATATCAGGATTAAAGAAATATTTGCCTGAAAGGCCAAGTTTCTCTTTTAGATACAATATTTCAACACTTTTAAATACAATAATTCAAAAATATAATAGCATATCTATATTATTACATTTGCAAAATTTTATAAATGTGAGCTTTTAAAATATTATATAAACTATTTATAACTAATAAACAATTTAAATAAAAAATCTGTTTGCTTTCAAGTTTACTGAATAATATTTAAAAAAAAGTAAATTATGAAAGTTAGATCTCTAAAATAAAATTACTAAAGATTAAAGATTTAAACAAACTAAAGTTTTACTTATATTATCAATATCAGAATGATTTTCATTTGGTTTTAGTGCCATTATAAAATTTTATGATATGGGTGCTAATTATAAAATTAAAGACATACTGCTTCAAGCCAATATCAACATTATAAACAATTATAAATTTTTAATGTACATATGCATATATATATATGGCAAATTCTTAATTTATAGAGATGGAAGGAAGATAAAAAAAATATTTTCCTACTTAAAGAATAAGGTAGAAAGAGTAAAAAAATTATGGATATCGTAAGTGATATGGTAAGAATATGAGATTAAAATTAACCAAATAGGAAAAAAAAAAAAAAAAAATTACTACTTAATTTAGATGCTATCCCCCCTTTTTTTCCCTAGAATGAGTGGCAACTTACCAAAGGCTATATGTAATAGAATAGCAAATATTTAAGATTTTATTGGAAGGTCTTTCTGTTCGCACAACAGGTTTTTTTCTTCCTAGTCTTAACATTGCTGAGTAATATTTTCGTTGGGTGTCAGTCAATAACTTATCTGTTTTTGTTAACATAACCTGAATTTGAAATAAAATTCATCAAAGTTAAAAAATGCATTATGTATTTAACTATCTTAGCTTTAAAATAAAAATTAATATAAAATATGATCCATTAATATAAAATGAGATCCAGATTAACTATTTCCTAGGATATATAGAAAGTATTAAAAAAAAGGCTTTATGTTTGTATAACATGCTACAACTGAAAACATAAAAATAGTGGACTCACTTGATTGGTATAAAATCAAATTATTCTTGACCATATCTTTTTTTTTAAATGAAAGATATTGAATAGTAGTAAAATGTTTAATTAATATCTGCTCCTCTTTAAATTTTTAACTGAAGTATTCTGTAAACTTAAAGGAAGATCTATTTTGTAGCTTTAGGTGATTTTACCAACTAAAATTCATTTTGTTTTCTAAAGTGACTAAATTAATGCATGAATTCTAATGTAAAGGCATTATTATGTAAATATTAAATTAAAATACCTCTTTAAGAATCAGAAATTCCAATTTCTATTTTTAATTCTTTAATCATAGAAAAGTTATTAAAATATTCAACAAAATTATTCTACTAATAACATACTTAATTTTTTGCTTTAATTTGTTTTAAATTTCCATTAGTGAATAACTATTAGTTTACTCCAAGATTACTTGTATCAACTTACTCTTTCCTGTAGATTTTTAAAAGTATCCACTGAAACTCCAACAAACATATTTAAGCTGAAAAATGCACCAAGGAAAACAAAAGCTACCACAAATGCATAGTACCCAGGTTGATTATTAGGAATAGGCTCATAGTCTTCTTTATTAAAGTCAACCATCATCTCAACTACGCCAGTCCATCCAGTAAACATTGCCTAAAATATATATTTCTTTGTTGAAAAATACTAGATTTACATTTACAGAATATAAGTTGATTTTTATTTCACAAATGAAAATAAAATATTCGAAAATTCTTTGACAAGCTATAATTATTACCTATAATGTACTTTCTTGCTTTAATCTTCTTTTTTCCTTTTTAAGAAAATTGCTTTAAAGATTGCATATTTTCTGTATATTTGAAATATGCATATTTAGAAGTTTAAATATATAAAACAAGTGTTTGTAACAAATATTTTTTTCAAATGGGGATTTAGATCATAAGAAAAGGTGTTCAGGAAAGTTAATTTTAGTTCAGTGTTTGTATTTATGCAGGTTTTTTAGCATAATTTGTGAGAACAGGATATCCAACTAAAGCAAAATTTTGGGTCCCACCAATCAAAAAATTTTGTAATAGTGCAATGAATTTTTGGGTCACATGATCCCAAAAATTCCTAAGGAAAGAGAGTGAAAATATTACAGTTTTGGAAGGATGCAACTTTGACTAATTTAGTATGTTGTGAACTAAAAATATCTAAGAGAAAAGTTTTTTTTTCCAGTAAAACTTCTGGAAAGAAGCTTCTGCTGTATGAAAGTAATTAAAACTAGTCCTAGAAATAGACACAGAAAAGAAATTGAAAAATTTAATCATGATTTCATTACAAGGTCCGAATTTAAAAGAGACCAGTGAGGTTCTTACCAATGCAAACAAAAAGAATTTTGAAAAAAAAAGGACAAGAATTTGCATGTAATTAGTATACACATAATTGCAAATAAAATATAGTTTTTTACTTGAAATTTAAGGGACTCATGTTGAGGATATTTCATTATAAATGCTGTTTAAAATTTAAATATGTAGCAATTTTTTGTAACAAATATTTTTTTAAACAGTGATTTAAATCATAAGAAAAGATTTCCAGGAAAATCTATTTTAGTTGTAAATATATCTTATGTCCATGGATTTCATGGGATAAGAAAATTACTATATTTCTCTTGCCTGTGGAAAATGTGGGATAAACAGTCAGAGAATTAATGAGTAGTTACTATTAGAAATCCATCAAGATTTACTTTTTAGTTATCATTAGAATTGAATACTTTTGAAAATTATACACAATATACATTTTAATATACTTTATTTAGAATGTGTATAGTGTTTTCGCAAGTTTTCTAAACAATGTCAAACTATGTAAACAGATATTTCTGTATATATTAAAATTTAATGTCTATTTATAAAATATATTGAATAGCTTGTTTATAGGCATTTTTTAAAGAGCTATTAATGTGATTTCATAAATTACCACTATAATAAAAAAATATCTCAGTAATTACAGTAGTTACTTTTTATCAATTTTAGAACTGCTTTATTTCAAAACATTATCATCCCTTTAAAAACTGTAATATTAAAGATATAGAGAATGATAATGCATAAAATAGAGAATTTCATCAGTATTATGCATAAAACTTTTAAGGCATACAAAGTACATAGTATGAATAAATAAATAGTCTTTCTTCAATAAAACAAAAATATAACTTACATATATAACTTGTAAGTACATGTGAGAAAATTGCAACTATACACAACTGTTATGCATAACATCTGTTATGCTTACATCTACATACAATGTGTTACAAAATAAGTTCACTCACAATTTTAACATTTAAATTTCAACATAATACATGGAATAGAAAATTATTTTTAGAGTTGATTTAGCTATGAAAAATAGGTTAAATATCTTTATTGTGCCTAGCAATTTCAAGTTTGAATAGGGTTGATTTGTTTTTTAAATTAAATGCAATATGATAATAATTCTATGTAAATTTAGTAATTTCTAAGATTTAATGATATAATACCAATTAAAAATATGTAAACTTTATAGTTATGCATTTTAAAATACTAATTTTTTAAAGTCAATTGATTACAATAATTTTAAAAAACATTTTGAAAAATGATTATAAAAGAAATCAATTTCAATACATACAAGTTGAAACAAAGATAAATAACTGTTTCCAATATGGTTAAAATTATAAAACATTTCTTCCCACTTGAAACCTTTCTCGAGACAATCTGTCTTGTTGTAAATATAAACGGAAACCCTTTCTTGGTATGTATCCACACAGCGAAAGAATTTACCAGCAAAAAACTGTAGTCCTAAAATGGCAAATGGTAGCCAGATGAATAACACTACCAGAATGACATGGAATATGGCAGGTAAAGTCAGCACCAAAGAATTAGTCACTAACTGAAAAATAAAAGATTTTGTATATTATTTCTTTTGCTCAAATATTCTTGCTTAGAACATTACACTCAAAATTGAAAGCAAGTCATTTTAGTCATAAAAAGCATTTATTAAAATAAAATTAGTCAGAAAACTATAAGGGGAACAAATTAAGATTTCTGGTGTGTTAATTATCTCTGCAGCAATTATGATTTTTGCTGCAAGATCTTCACCCAAGACCACAAGTGTCTCATACGCTACATTTTTTCACAAATCCCTAGAACAAATAGTTCAGCAGGAGACATTTCATATGTTGTTATCAATGCATTGATGTTGTGCTGTTTTTAAAGGACAACTTTTTATGCAATAAAACTTCTATAGAACCTACTCAGAGCAAATGTCCTGTTTTTTCTCATTGGAAGTTTACATATGGTCAATATTTGATATGTTTGCAATGTAAAAAGTTTGGTAGGGGAGTGCCAATGATGAATTGTCTGACAAATCTCAATATATTTTAAAAACTTTCAACACTTTCAAATTTTTTTTTTTTTTTTTTTTGTTATGTTCTAATGACTGCAATGTATTCAGCATGGACACAATTCTAAGTTTGTAGAAGGTCAAAAACACCCCATTATATATATATATAAATATATAACATATTTTTGTGTATTAGCCGAGAACTTTTTTTTGGCCTTTTAAAGACCTAAATTGAGGGGTTAGCTTATATACAGATTCATTGAGCAGATGTAATACAAGTATTTTATGGCAACGTTTTTTGCCGCTATATAACAACAGAAAGTTAACTCTTAATTTGGGTAAATCTGCTACACCGGACATGTATATTTATAATTACTGTATAACATAATTATCAGTGGACATTAATTATCTCAAACATAGAAAATGATATATTTTTTTGTTTATTTTACAGAGATCCTAATGTCTATACAGGCATGGGAAAATAACAGAAATTAAAATTTAAAAATATTTGAAAAAACATCTTGTTAAATTAATGGTTAACAAAGATGGTAAAAATTTTGAAATGAGAAAACATAAAAATTGAAAAATAAATTAAAAATGACTCTTATTTGTGTTATATTTGCTCTAAAACAACAGTACTATAATGGTAGCGGATCGACTAAATTTCTAGGAAAAAAACTAAGTTTCTAAGAAACACAATTCTATGTAGTCCAGAAGCAATCGATAAATTACCAACCATAACATTTTTTTTAGGTTCTTAAATTAAAGCGTATATTACTTAAATTTAAGAAGTTATCTTTATATAGGGCTACCAGAATTCAAACTTGTTAGCATGCATCTAAGTAATATTACCATTGGTCGGATGGTGAAGCGCTGCTATTATCAAACCGTGCTCCGCAGCAGCGAACTAGATAAGTTAGTGTAATAGAAACTAACTAAGATGCATTAAATTAATTAAAATTTAAAATGTAAATTGATTTTCCTATCCACTTTTGAAATGTGTTAAGAGATGCAACTGATCTTTTACCTCATTGGTATTTAAATTTGATGGTGTGTCAAAAAGGTTTAAGAAGCAATGGTCTACTGTTTTAATTTAAAACAAATTGATTGAAAAATATTTCCTCCACTTTACCTGCTTAGCAACATTTTAGGCTTTTTGCCGACATATAAAATGGGCATGTGTATATGTAATATATGTATATATAATGGGCAAATTTAGCCCATCACAAAAATAAGAGAATCGATAATCTCTTGGGTGCAGTCATATATAAAAGCATAGCCAAAAGAGAAAATAAAGAATTTTGAAAAGAGAAATGCAGTTTATTATAGCATCATCTCCTGAAGGCTCTGGGATAAAAAGTCAGTATGTGGAAATTTATAGGTGTGTGAGTCAGCCAAGCAGTGTTTTAATGATTAGTCCTGTCATGATGTGGAGGAAACAAAACATATTATATAAAGAATTATAAAAGAAGTGCTGATTTATGCAGCAATTAATTTTGGTGTTTTTGGACTCACTAATTTAATAGGAAGAACAAAAAACAGTCACCAGGTTTTGCCATAAAAGTGTAAAACGGCCCAAAAAATTATTTTAAAATAGACTTATAATTACATTGATTACTTTTTTAGGTTAAAAATATAATTACATATATATAGATATTTGGGCAATGCCAGATACTTAAGTTAATTAGGAATATATTAGCACATCCAAGATTGTCTTTCTTTTTGGTCAGTTAATTTCATCTGGAATACACAAAAGAATTTAAATCTTGCCTGTAAGTTTTTCCATCTTGGAATAAGTCTTAAAGGTCTTAAAGCTCTCAGTGCTTTCAAGCTATGCACAGTTTTATCTGATACATTAACAAAATGTATCAAAAATAACTCCAATAAAGACATCTAGAAAGAAAATTATAGTTTAATAAGAAAGGAATTAAAAGGTGTCTGTATTAATACCATTATACAGTAAGAATACAGGCCCTGTTATATTTCTGATTGTTACAAGTTATACGTTAAGTAAAACTGACAACTCAAATATATAACTTAATCTAATGAACCACTCTTTTCTGCATAATAGTTCCTTTTATTGTATCCCTTGTTCAAATATTTCTGATTCCAGTTTTCTTTCCTTATTCAAATAGTTGTATTCTTGGAATATTTCCTTACAAATTAATGATCATAATTGCTTAAGAATTTTACAAGTAGAAATAATTTCCACATCCTAAAACTACATATTAAAATAGGACACTACAGAGGATAGGAAACTACATAATACAAAAGGATAGTATAGTAGTCAAATCTCTATAAAATCCTTTATCTGTCCTATGTCTGTCTAGCTTTCTGCTAACCCTTGGAAAATTTTATATAGGTTAAATTGATTTGAAGTTTAAATGCCATGGTGCCAACATAATTTTTTAAGCCTCAATCACATCTTCATACTATAACAAACTGGATTAATTTTGATAAAATTTTGTATTGAAACTCACAGTATACCTCAGAATAATTTTACATCAAATTTATACCAGACCAAGGTGTTAGAAGAGCTGTAATGCTTTTTTTTAAACCCTTTTTGTTTTATATCAGATTTTATGACTGCAAAATAAAATGCTATTTTTAAAATTTTTTAAAATTTTATTTTTTGAATTAAGTAGTTTGATTAGCTTTGTCTATGAATATCAGCTTTAGCAGCATGCATCACATATCTCAGTCTAAATAGAAACATCCTACAATAGATGCACTTATACTTAAATGGGTTAAAGTGGTCTTTTTAAAATGGTACTTAAAACATTTTTACATAGCTTTCTTAAAAATAGGGGTTACAGGTAATTTATTAAATATGAGAACTGCTTATAAACATGTAACAATTGAAAATATTTTTCAAAAATTAGATGAGTCAAGTAGCCCATATTTTTAATTACCAAGATATTATGATGAGGCCGACAGAGCGTCTAGGCCAGCCCCACGTATAAGTAGAGTACTCGTAAGAAAATACAAAATTGAAAAAAAATAATTCCTCCTGCTGAATTTTGTTTATTTTGAATATAAATAAAGGTATAAATTGGAAATAAAAATGCTATTTAAGCTATTATGCCAATGGGACTACACTCGGTTGAAGATATGCCAAACATTGTGTCTTGGTGAAAAAACTGATGCAGAAGAAATTAAGCTCCACACTCCTTCTTCCTTGCTCTCTCTCTCTCTGAGCGGGCCTGCATATCTCTCAAAAAAGTTTGTTGAGCAGTGTTGCCTTGGCCGAAGAGGGCTACTCCATGGTTAGTAACCCCTCTTGACCAATTGGGTCGAAGGAGGGTCACTCACTTTGCTTTCACCTCTAGGTCAGTTTCTCGCTGGCGTTGTTGAACTGTAACTCTTTGTTACATAAGGCAATGTAACTCAGATGGAGTCATTGTGTCAAAGAAGGCTCTCACTCTGAACTCAAGATCAAGAAAAATACTTAGAAAAATCTTTTATTTTTGTGTTAATGATGGAGAACTGATGAACACATGTTACATAGACCTGAGACAAATATACATCTGTATGAACTCTGAAAAGCCCATCCCAGGGAGAAAAAAAAGTTACATGGATGACTTCTCATGAGAAAAAGTTTTTGCTAAGTATTTATTTTAAGGCATGTGAAAACATTATTGATGAAACTGCAAATCACAGCATTAAAATTGTAAAGATCTGCAATTTTTCCTGGGAGAATGAACAGCTAAGTTAAAGAGAAAGAAAGGATTATTCAAAGCAAATTTTAATTCAATCTATAATTTTGACAAGTGTGGAAAGAATGCCAGTATCAATGATACTTATTTTGAGTGGCTGGGAAACTTAAGATTAAAAAAACTAGAATGTGCACAGATCAAATTTTGAACTTTAAGAACAATAATTTTTGATATATTACACATATACATATATACATTTTATGCCACTGATTCAACTATGGATGCTGCCAGTCAGTTGCATTATTGACAAATGCTCAACTTGTGCTCATCTAAAATTACCTGAAAATTAAGAACTATTCCAATTTGTTTTGCTAGGACTATACTCAGCAAAGTCTTAGTTCCTGTAATATTTTGACATTATTTCATTTCAACATCAAAAGAAGGGAATTATAAATCAAGATCATTAACACTTGATTTTTATGTGTCAAAATTTTAAAAATAAGATGGCATTTTGACACATTCTTATAATGTAACATTTGCCAGCAAAATGATAAGAACTTAACTGTATAGAGTGAGACAGACACACTTTTCCAGGCAAATTTGTAAATTTAGCATGCTTGTGGTTTGTTAACAGTTGTTAGTTGTTCATGCAGAAGATAACATGAGATACCATATGCACAAATGAGTAAAATATTCAAGATACAGCTTTTTCATTAGAAAATGGAAACAATTGCCCTCTTAGATTTAGGCTCATTTCTATGGAACTATATGGAATTAAAATTAGAGAAAATACTTTAATTTAGGCTGCATTTTCAATTTATTATATATATACATTTATAACTATTGAATCCAAGAGTCTAATTAATAATACATTACCAAAACAAGGATAAAATCAAATCTCATCCAAGAATCAGCAAAATATTTATTTACACTAATAGCAATCCATCTCAAAGGAACTTCAAATGCAAATAAAAGAGTAAAAGCAAGATTGAAAGATCTGACAATTTTTTCCTCAGTAGGATGATTATGCAAATCAATATCATCAAATGCCTGAAAACAAAGTGTAAAGGATATACTACAATCATTATATGCATAAAAGTATAAAACCAATTGTTATGTTTCTTACATTACTTTTATATTACACATTAAATTTGGTCATCTGTTGCAATTCTGCACTAATAACTAAAGATTATGACAAATCTTGCAATATTAATTTTGTATTAACTTGGACTGAAATTAAAATTTTTTGAACTGAAATCATTTTTTTCTGACCTGGTACTTAGGATTTATTAACTGAAATTTAATCTTAGAGAACAATATAATTAACTTCTTTCCAAATTATATATTATTAAATCAGTAATTTTACATCTTCATCAAGAGCACTATTTTAAATAAAACTATACTTTAAAAATGCATCAAAAAGATACAAAAATTTTGTAATATTGGGGATTTTCAATACTTTACATATTTAATTTTAAAATAACAAAATCCTTCTGAATAAATTTGTAATTTTAGAATTTGTATAAAAGAAGTCAAATTCAGAAAAAAAAAACTTTACATAAAACATCAAAAATACTATTTGTTTATTCATATTGTTTGGTCAAAACAAATTAATACATACAATTTTCTATGTTTAAATTAGAAAGATGTAAAACATTTTTAAATTTAAATATCAATAATTTATGAATTATTCTGATACATTCATGATAACTATTCTTTATTCTGATAATTATAAATCCTCAATTTTTCAAACATAATTTACAAAGAAAATGTCATTTAAATACAAGACTAAAATAGTAAAATTTAAAAAAATCTTAGAAAATAAACAAAATTTTATTTTGCTGAGTTTTCTGACAATCCTTTCAAAACTAATAATAAAATATAAGAAAAACCTTTCCACTACCTTTAAAACAAATCTTCAATAACTTTATGAGCACATATATACGAATATATACACATATATGCTATGAAACAATTATTCCTTTGCCATAGTTGTAGTCACATACCCCATATACATAAAGCATTTACCAAACTGCAATAAATTACTTCTCTAACAAAATTTCATTTACTTTGGGTGGTTTTCTGATAATAATCAAATTTGAGTTATTTTTTATGTTTGTATAATACTTACCATTACAATACAGCTAGAAGCAACAAACACAAAAATGATATCTTCAAATTTAGAACTTTTCAGAAACTTCTTGATAGGTGATAGAGTTTGGCTATTGATAAAAAAAATATGAATAAAATAAGATGAAACCATATGTGTAAATTAATGTGAGGACATGTTTTTTCTATTGCATTTAAATTTTGACCAGGATGGTTGTACTAAGGATTTTACAGAAAAAATTCATAGAAATTCGAATTTTCTTTTTCAACTACATCTTAATAATTGTTTGGCTGAAAAGCCATAAGAGTGAACTCTCAACCTATATTGGAAATTAATTTACTTCCAAATACACACGTACAAACACTTTATATAAATATATGCATATATAAGTTATACATTATATGCACAATGTATTATAAATATTGCTCCCCCCCCAACACACCCATATATGTAACATATCAAAAATTATTGCCTCTAAAGTGTCAAAAACTTCTCCCAATTTATGTTCTGCTTTTCTGATTCTTAACTTTCCCAGCCACTCAAATTAAAATTAAGAACACAAGTCATTGAGATTGCATTCCTCCCCACAAATTAACAACTTATGTGTTGCCCTTTCTTTCCCTTTTCTAACCCAGCTGTTATTTCTCCCAGGAAAAGCTGCAGATCATTGCTATCTTTATGCTGTTGTATGAAACTATTTTGCCGTAAATGTTTTAACAAGCCACAAAAGAAATACTATTTAAGTATCACTCTCATATGAAATTATTCATGGGAAGTCCCCTTTTCCAAGACAGTATTTTCACAAGTCATCAATCAGATGCACATTTGTCTCATGCCTGTGTAAGATGTATTGGTCAGTTCTCTGGCTTGATGAAAATAAAATATGTTTATTAAGTGCTTTATCTGATCTTAAAATATGAGCAGGTTGCCTTCCACAACAAGATTGCAATAGAGTTGTGTTAACAAATAAGAACTGGAAAATAGAAAATAAGGATAATACCTCTCATGTGATCAGTGAATAATAATTTTTACTGGTTACAAACATTTGTATATCACCAGGCTCAGAGCCTCTGAAGAAAAATAAGAAAGACACCCATTCCAGACATTAAAGTTTTATTTGAATATCGTGTCACATTAGCTATTTTGTTTTCAACAAGAGATTCAGTCCAACAGAAGGTTTACCTGTTCCCCCCAGAAGGTCCACAAGATTTACCTGTTCTGTTTTGGAACTTGGTGTGCTTTATCCTTTAATTGTGTATTTTTACCCCCATATTCTAATGCTTCACAAAGAGTTTGTTCTCTTCTTATTAATTTATGCTTTAATTTTTAACTTTGAAATTCCAAACCTGACACACACACATGTATAATGCCTCTAGATATAGTGTTATTTTTGATTGCAATTTGTGTTATATATGTGTGTGTGTGTGTACGTGTATTAAATGGCAAAGTTGGAATATATATGTCACTAAAAAATATAAAACTAAAGTATTTGGATTAAAATGCACATTTTTTTTCAAATTTAGAATACATCACAATTTAAAATATACTACTAAAAGAATAAATGAAAATGATTTGTAAATCTTGTTTAGGAAATGCTGTCTATTTATTACATCTATTTAAAAGTAAACATTATAAATTTAATGCATAAAAAGGCAAACTATATGCATAAAGCATAAAAAATACTGTTATACTACAGAAAATCTCATAACAAAATTTTCTATTTTATAAAACTATTTGAAAAAATAGTTGAGACCTTGCAGCAGTTGAATTATTTTCTCCTGTTAGATTTTCTTCAGTATTCATAACTGAACTCTCCTCATTTAATTTGAGTGTTGTCTATAAAATATACATAATGTAATAAGTTCCATAATATGCAGGAATTATTAACATAAAATTTAAAAAGATTAAAATAGCTTACTCAAAGAAAGCTGTTTACACTTATAAAAAGGAAACATTCAACAAAATAATTATCCCATCCTAAAAATTGTTGAGTTTTAAATACATAAGCACAAAAAATGCAGAGAAAATTATATAGCTAAATATAGGTTCATTTACAAATTTAATTTATTTCATTTCATATGTATATCACCTATCAATTCCACTCATTTATGAGGCCAATTAGTATAATTTTCTGCTTAAATTTTAATGAAAGAAAAATGGTACTTGTGAAATATGTCAAAAACAGAACTAATATTATTTCTTTAACAAAAGTTTAAATGAATTATATTTAAAATCAGTTGTAAAATGTTTATGAAAAGAAGATTTAATATATAAAAATATTAAAATAGTATAATTTATTATTTTGGACTATGGGACTATTTATTTTGAATTTTGACATAGTTATATCATATGTATTTAAATTCCAAACTTTTTTTTACAGTATACAGTAATTGTTTTTTCAATTGACACAGGGATCATTTTTTATTGCTAATTATATTATGTTTAAACATACATGTTCATTTACTCTTGGAAAAAACACTGGGTTGTGTGCTATTATACCGGGACATATAGTAGCCCTATTCTAGATAGATAAGTTTTATGATGTTAATAAATGTCAAAACTGAAAACTCTGTGAGATCAATAGTGTCAGTCAGTTTGAGATTGAATTTACAAGGTCTATATACAGAGTGTCAACATAGATAACAAATTGATCCACTGGCTTTAACTGTGGGATCTTTATAATGTTAAAGTTCCCTTTAATATTTAGTTTATGGGATTCAATATCTAAAAGTATGAAACAAAGATCTAGACATATGAAACTACTCCACTGATATAACTTATAACATAAGATAAAATATTTAGCTTTAAGTAAAAAACCAATCATCAGCCAGAAGAGTTTTGAATTATATATTTAAAATTTTCCAAGGTAGCACAAGAATATCAGCCAATATCAAAATTATAATATTGGTCTACATCAAATGGACCCCTTGAATATCATTTTTTGATATTTATTAATGTTGGTTGTCAATATTCACAGGTATCTCTGAATATTATTTTTGATATTTAGCAATGTTTATCAATATTTCCCTTATATCCTTGAATATCAGTTTATGATATTCAGCCATATCACCATATGATAATTTTGTCAAGTTAATTAATTAATTCATTCTCTCTCTCTTTATTCATTTATTTATTTTTTTTAAGTAAGGCTTTTTTTATTTGTTTACAAGCTTTACATTTAAAATTTGTATTATTGGGCATTTTCCCCCAGAACGAAAATCTAAGGTAGTTAAGTGCTACTTTACTTGTCTTGCAACTTTCTGAAGCATTGCAATAATTACAATTAGTAATAGTACATGTTGTGGTGCCTCATACAGAAAGGGCAGAATTGATTCACTTCCATTCACATTCAGCTAATGTAGTATTGTGTGTTGAACTGAATGTTGTGAGACATTATTTGATGTCAGAAAATATTTATTTTTAAAAATATTGGTAGATATTGCTGAATATTATTAAAATATTTTTATGAGATTAACAACTTTAAAAAAACGTTAAAACAAGTAAGTTTTGTAAAAACTTGCTAATTTATTAAATTTTGTTTTTTAGATTAATATTATTGATAACAATGCAAACAACTCCTTTGCTTTCTTTTAAACAATTTCAAATTTTAATTTTACATTATATTAGTCATTATCAGTAGAAGTTCAAAATTTTATGCTTGACATTCAACAACATTATAAGTATCGACCGATATTTGCACGATATAGACTGATATATTTGTCCTACCTGGATCTCTATCAGTAGAGATAAAGAGTTAAAATTTCTATAATGCGCTGTAATACTTTTTCTAATTTGTTAATTTGGTCAAAGTTGTCTTACATTTCTCCTTTTTGGTTGGTCTAAAGAAGATGCATCAAATGCACTCAGAAGCACAGCAGTGAAAACATTCAAAATGACCATGTATCCAATTATAAAATAAGGAATAATAATGAGACATAAAAGTGGAAGTTTTGTGCTAGCCATGCACTCGCTCAATGGCCGGTACCATTCACCAGCAAATATTTGAAATACAGTAAACATAGATCCACCAAAAGAGTTGAAAGACCACCTAAAATTAGAAGACACAGAACCATACAATCATAATCATTGTTAGAATAAATATACAGAAATATAATTAATGGAAATAGTGATGTAGCTAGAAATTTTGGGGAAAAATCTATTACAAATACTCACAAAGTACATACATACACACATACATATATCTGAAACACCTATAATTTTGCATGAATACATAAATACATCATAAAACAGATCAGCAATGCTGAATCCCATTGTAATTGCAATTTATCTTGTAAAAAATATTTGCAATCACATTACTTCTTTTAATTTACATTAAGTTTTTACTAGATTTAAATTTGCCTGTTAAATACCAGAGCATATTTTATTTACCTAATGAATTTAAACTAATTTTATGAATAACTAGGAAAATAAAATATATTGAGAAAGTAATTATGAGACATCCTTTTATTTTTCTTTAATAAAGTTACATACCTTGTATGACAACAAAATTTGAAAAGAGTGTTGCATAATCAGTAATTTATAAACTACCATTTTCGAGTAGCAAATTAATTCTTCTAGCTTTTAAGTCCAGGTTAATACTTTTGTGTACATTTATAGCCATACCTATATGCACCAAAAGTAATGTTATATTTGTCAACCTCTTGTGAAATGCTTTACCTTTTTTTTATGGTTGAAAATGATCCTTTAACACTTGCAAGGGAAATTAATGATGTATGCAAATTTTAATCAGTTTTAAGAAAATCTTGTAATGCCTGTATTGAAAATATTTTGGGGAGGGCCTTGTTTTACATGTTTGCCATTATTTAATTGACAATTTTAACAAACTAAAAATAACAAAGAATTTATTGACTCAGGTATACTGAAATCAACTACTATATTGAACATTACCATTTGTGCAAAGATAATCTTTTGCACAAAGATAGAATTTTTTTTATGAAAAAAGTGAGTATGTGTGTGTGTGTGGGGGGGGGGCAGGTCAGGAGAGAAACTTTCTTTCTGATGTGAAGATAAGAGTGAATGAAGAAAATTTACTAATGAATGATACATATTTCTTTCACTAATTTAAGGCAAGTGATCTTCAATTTTTCTTCCCTTATAACCAATTTGTGGTTCATAGTATTTTTTTTCATAAATAACCCATCATCTACTTCTTTTAGTATTTATTTTATTTTTTAGCATACTGTTGTCTCATCTTATGACTGAGACAGCAGTTGTCATATTTCATTTCATCAATATATGAAGGTGCTATTTGAATGACTCCTTATCTTTCAATCTACTTGTACCATTCATTTCATTATTTCTCAAAAAATTCAGTGACCATTGTATCTGGATAAGAAATAAATTCAATAAAACTAAAATACTAGTTACCTATGGGCTTCAATACCAGGTTTCAAAAGATGACCAATAAGTCTGTTTCCAATAACAGCAAATGTAAAAATGATAATAACCATTACAATTAATAATCGAAGGACATACTGAACAGAACTGAGAACGATACTTATCACTCTACTAAGAGCAGGCCACTCTTGTTGGACTTTCACAAGTTCTAACTGCAAAAGGGAAAAAATTGCAATTGTAACATAATACCAAAATTGATTTTTTTGTTGTTGTTTATATATTTTCATCAATTCGATAAGAAGTTTTAATTTACTAGAATTAAATTCAACTTTGTGATATTGGTACAATGTGAAAAGTGAAGGCTTTCATTATAAGCCTATAATGCTCAAACTGCTAATCACAGTAGCTCAGCTGGCACCAATCTTGTAACTAGACCATCATGAGTTTGAGATTCAAGCTGGTCAAAGATCCATCATGTTCATTAATAGTGGCTGGGGCACTCTAATGGGGTTTGTGTCTTCAATATTACCTAAGTTAAAAAAATGCTAAGTTCAAATGATGTGGTAGGTCACACCTGGGAGTCTTCTGCTTGGTTCTTTTAAATTATGAGAACACAGTAGAAGCAATATTACTTCTGTCTATATAGCGTTAAGCTACATGTGATCCTCATGTGGTGCTAAAGGAGTACCCAGATTTGCAGCCATGTTTAGCTTAAAGACATCTGTCTATATGGTCAGCTGCATTGGAAAAAAAGTTCAAACTAAAAATATTGAATGCTCTGATTTTAGATTTTAACATGCACAAATTAAGCATCTGACACAAGATCAGAATACATACAAAAAATATACTGAGATTAAAGATAAAGTAATATGTTTCTAGTTAAAAAAGTAAAATGCAAAAATATACAAAAGCTATTTATCATACTATTTTTTTTTGTTAATAAATAATTGGTTTTCATGCCTGAGAAAAAAAAATTGGTTAGTTTCAGTCATTTAATTAGTTTCAATAGAAATATGTATTTATGGAGAGTTACTATGTCCAGTTTTAGGATATGAACAAGCTATTATTAATTGTATTATAAGGCAGTTGATTCCAATATTTAATGTGATACTTTGTAATAAAAGATTATTAAATACAGTAGAATCTCAAATATCCAAGCTAACTGGAACCACTTTTACCTAGATATTGGAATCTTGGTTAGTAAAAACTATGTATTTTTAAAATTTGATTTAGTATTTTTTTTTTTTTTTTTTTTTACTAAACATATTGTTAAATAATGAAAGATGTCTTTTCAAAAATAACACAAACTCCGAAGAAAATATTTTATTATTTATGTTTAATATACATTAATTTGTTAAATGTACATTATTACTTTAAAAAGTCAGTTATTGTTCATTGTAAAAGTCTAAAATTACCATTAGTGCCTGCCAAACCATGCAATTTTTGAGCAACATAAGATCTATCAGTGTAACTTCATTTCTTTGCTCATAATATCATAGGGCAGTTGTTAGGGCTTGAATACCTTCATCATGACTTATAGATCTTGTCCTGGTCCTCATTGACAGCATCATTAATATCCAATGAGGAATCAACAGCTTGTATAATTTTGTCATCATGAAGGATTTGAAAACTTGGATGTTGGTTCTCTATCTGTTGGTATGTTTTCCATCTGCAGAAATTCATTTGCTCTTCTCTTTTGAACAATTATTTTGTGGAATGAATTTTGGATCCTAGCTGCATTTACTAATTTGCCATATCTGGGCAGCATGTTGACTAAATCTTTCACATTTATTTTTGTCAGAGCTTCGTTTAGATTTTCTTATCATTTAAGATTATAAGTGAAAGTTTCTTTTTATAATTGCTCTTCAATGCTTCAATCACCCCCTGGTCTTTTGGCTATATTAATGATATCCTGTTTTTTTTTTGGGGGGGGGGAATTGGTCTTATTTCTCCTAAAATCAAAATTTCTTCTTCCAGATGACAAAAAACGTTGTCATAAAAAAAAATCTACTCTGTAAACAGAAACCTTGGTTAATTGAAGGTCAGATAATTGAGGCTCTACTGTTTTTTAAACTCTCGGCGATATTGTTATACTATATAATAAAACAATAGAAATTTGACTTACTAAGCGTAGAGATAGGAAAATGGTATATTCAGCTGTCAAGTTCAAAATAAGGCCGGCTATTGATTGAGTAACAATCAAAAGATCCAAAATATTCCACCAGTTAAAAAAATATCTTTTTCCATATGCTATCAAATCTATTGTTAATTCCAAAGTAAATATTCCTGTAACAACCTGTCAATTAAAATAATTACTTAAAGCTTTATTAACAATGAAATTTGTTAATAAAAATTAAATATAATCATATTTTAGAAACATTAACTAAAAAAAAAAAAAATCTAAATATTTTCAGTTGTACTTGGTTTTGCATATATTGCTTATAATAAAGGAAAGTTTTGAATTTAACTTAATATTTAAATTCATAATCTCTTTATATGCTTCTATGATAGAAACAAAACATACTCTTTAAAAAGGCAAAAATGGTAGTTTGTACACATCAAAAGCAAACTGAATTTTGGAATTTTTTTCATTGCTTATATTTTTTCAGTATTTTCTATCCTATATAAATAAACAAATATAAATATCCAATTTTTGGAAGGAAAAGGTAAACATTACCTTAAGAGTGAAAGAAAATTATAATGTTTCAGCTTTCTCTTTAAAATTTAAAAGAATTTAACATTTGTGAAATCAAATTAGTAATTCAGAAGTATTCAGCTGTTACGAAATATACTATTGAGATGATTAAAAATGCACAACAGAGTATTTTCACTTTTGATTAGTAAGAAATAAAAATTCAAACTGTATTAGAATCTGAGATTTTTTAAAAAATGACAGCTGGTTCTGTTGTATAAAATAAAGGATTTTTCCAGAATAGCCTAAAAGTAATTAGCTATTCTAAAGTTATATAAGTAACTAACTAACCAATATAAAGCCCTAGAGTACTAGGTTAATAAATGTGAAAGGAGCAATAAGAAACATGCTTAACAAGAAACAAATAATTGTAAGAAAATAATTTCAGATATTTTGAACAAAAGATACAGGACTTTTATGACTATAATTTCTTACTTTCAAGTGTTCAGTTTTGTAAATAAGGATCATTATTGAGTAATTAAGCAATATTTTATAATGCATACAATAAATAATTGGTTATACTAACATTCATAAAATTCAACTACAATAATAACACATTAATAGAAATAGAATTTTCTTATTAATTTGGCATTACCTTCTATATTTCCCTTCCAAACTAACAGGGGTTTTTCCTTTCTTTTGGACTGATCTGTAATATCATCCAATATAAATTTATTGAAAATGCTGAATTTATTATAGCTAACAGAAGCTTGAGTTTGATACCTCAGCATAATAAGTGATTAGTATAATTTTACAGACACATGTGCATAATTTTTTTTAAATATTGGCCATTTAGGATTCAAGTGGTGAAAACTAAAGTGTTAAATACTTTTAATTCTCCAATGATATTTTTATTACATAAAGCAATGGAATACATTGAAATATAACAAAATTAAATTAAAAAACTGGGAGTAGCCTCCCCTTGACACTCTTGTACAGTCAGTCAGTTAGTCAAACTTGCATTTGGGATTCAAGTGGTGAAAAATAAAGTGTTAAATACTTTTAATTCTCCAATGACGTTTTTATTACATAAAACAATGGAATGCATTGCAATATAACAAAATTAAATTAAAAAACTGGAAGTATCCTCCCCTTGACACTCTTGTACAGTCAGTTAGTTTCAATATTTCTAACAAACAACGGTTTTTCAAAATTTGCAATTGCAGTTCTGCTTTAAAGTCAATCCTAATTTAGTTTTTAAATTATTGGCTTAATAACTTTTATTTTTATTTAAATTAAATCTTAACAATATTATAAATTAATAACAAAAATATCAAAATTTAACACAGTTAAAACACAATGTACAATTCTATATAATGTTCTATCTTCACATGGTCTTGATCTGTGAACAATTTGATCTTTTTAAAACCTTCTTGGGGATTGACTTGAATTCCCATGTAAAATTTTGTCAAGATTGGTTCATTCAATTTGGAATGCATAACAAACATAAATATATACACTTACATACGAAAGATTTTATATGCATAGATTTTAAAATAAATTCTATTCAGAAACTATTGAATAATATACAACAGAAAAAGATTTAATTTACAATAATAATAAAAATTATACTATACATATAGTAGCAAAACGGTAGCTTTAATTTATTAACTTTGCTGATTATAACTTTCAATGAAACATTAGAATCAATATAATTAGAAATAAATTTGTACAATACAATCATTACAAATGTTATCAAAATTTAAAATTAGAGTCATTATAATATACACAAGAAGTGGGAAAGAAATGCTTCAGTTAGATAAATAAATATAGTGGAATATTTAGCTACCAAGATCAAATCAAAGCTGACTATTGATTGTGTAACAATCAAAACATCCAAAATATTCCACCAGTTAAAAATTTTTTTCCCATCTGCTATCAAATGTATTGTTATTTCTAAAGTAAATATTCCTGTAACAACCTTTAATAAAAATATTAAAAATATTCCTACCATACTACAGTACTTCAAGGCAATTGTTACTGATTCAGACATTCTTGCATGCTCAGAAGCCATAAGCAGAGTATTAAAAATAATTGTAAGTAATATAAAATAACGAAACAGTTTATTATTAGAAATTATTTTGCACATTCTTCTGAATTTTGTCCACTTATCTGCAAAGACAAATTTTTAGTAATTAAAATATTAAATAAGGAAAAAAATATTGCTTTAATTTAAAAAGTAACAATTACATGTTATTAATTTTATACATAGAAGTGTGAGTGTGTGTGCATATATATATATATATATATATATATATATATATATATATATATATATATATATATATATATATATATATATAGTATGAATGAGATACCTTCAACTTCCCTAATTAAACTATAAAAATATGCCTTTTCTACTCAAAAATGTTTGATTCTATTATACAATAGTAGCCCAAATTATGGAAACCTCTTTGAAAAAAAGTTGAAAAAAAATCAATGAACTTTAGTGTTTAGAAAGACAGTTAGGTATCATCTTGTTTTGAAATGAACCAGTAAAAATTCAGAAGAAATCAGCTCTTTATACCATTTAATGAGTTTAAAGGAGGGAATTTGTCAGTGAGTTCAGTTATTATCAGTAAGCTGGTTATTTTTTTTATGTGTGTGTTCTTTTGTTTAGAAAGCTTGTAAACACATTATAATGGGAAAAAGAGTTCACTGGTCATCCAAAAACCAATATATACAAATCCCATTATGTGATAAAGGCTAAGCTATGAAAAAATTAGAAGAGAAATTGGTAAAAATGTAATCAAAGGTGGCATTCAAAGATTTTTGAAGAGATATGAGGAATCTCAATCAAATTTGGTAAAGGCAAAAAAAGGTGCACAACACCAACTAATGATGGGAGAATTGAAAGTTACTTTTTATGTGATAGCAGGAAATCATCTGAGAATATATGAAGAGAAATGATGCTACATAATTTAAAGGTTAGTGCAAGGACTGTTGGCTGCAGACTGAAAAAATTTGGTCTGAATGCTAGAGATCCAAGAAAAAAGCCATTGTTAAATCTCAAAGAAAGGTTGAACAGATTAAACTGGGCTAAAAACCATGTTAATTGGACAAAGGAAAAATAATAAAGTGTTGTTTGAATTGATGAGACCAAAGTTTCAGGTTTGATAGTGATGACCTAAAATTCCAAGTTGGAGAAAGGGTGAAGATATGCATCCTGATTGTATTAGATAAAACTTACAGTTAGTGTCATGTTAGGGTATATGACACTAGGTTTGATATGGGGATATATGACTTCAAAAGTTACAGACAGAATTTGTGTGATAAATATTGATGCCTCAAAACACATAAAAGAAATACTGAAGCATAAATTGAAACCATCCACACATGATCTTTTCAAAGACACTCACTTAGATATCAACAGGATTCTTATGACCTGTGACTACTCTGCCCCCCCCCAAAAAAAAAAAAAAAAAAAAAAAAAAAATCTAGATAATTCTATTCTTTTATTGGAATGGATTGGAAGAAGCCCAGATCTTAATTCAATCGAAAATATATGGAGGCAACTAAAGAAATGCAAGTGATAAATAACCCAGAAATAAAATTCAATTACTAGAAGCAATAATTAAATTCTGGTTTCACATTTGTAACAACCACCCCTTACTCCGGGAGCCATGATGTAATAACACCCTGTTCTGGGGCACTATCCTTGCATGAAACCTGCCCGCCTACTTTGTTCAGGTATGTTCGTAAATCGCCGTTGGGATGCATGGGCTAAATAAATCCTCCAAAGTTTAGATGGACAACACAAATTTATTTACAAAACAAAATTGATGAAAACATTAAATATTTAAAATAAATCAAAATAACATATTGCTAAGTCTCAAGGCCTGTATAGATCAGAAAAGATTAACCTAGCATTTTTTAAGTCCAAACATATAACCGTCGCTGTGTTCTCTCACATCGAACCGAAAGATGTCTCCAAGTCGCAGGCCTGAATCCAACTGCTTTCTTCAGATCTTCTCTCCCTTTCCTTGGGGGCGGGGGTGTCTGCATTTCTCGTAACTTGATCCTTGCCGAAAAGAGTTCTCTCATGCAGATGTACTGCTGGCCTGCAAAAACACAACTGAGTGCATCTGAAGAACCTTATTAGCCCCCCCCCCTAGGCAGCCATCTCCAATTTCAAGAATAACCAAGTGGAAGGGGTCAATGGGGGCGATTTTGCCAAAAACAAGAAAGGCATATACATGTGAACACTGGTCATGCAGTCCAAATTCCTTAGAACATTATATCAGTTGATAAACATAAAAAGTTAGCTCACTCCATGAAAAGGTGTTGTAAGGCCATTAATTAAAGCTAAAGGTTACCCAATGAAGTCTTAAATTACATTCCTAGATTGTTTGTATATTTCATTTTTTTTCATGTATTTTCTTTTTCTTTTTTATAACTTATATCACAATAAAATTTCTTCCATCAAAGTTATTCCATTAATATCTTGATTAGATTTTTTTCTCCAATGATGCATACCTTTATAGTATTACATTCAAATAAACTTGGTGGTATAAACTGTCAAACATTACAAACAAGCTTTTTCCAAAAGGTTTACACAGTTTTGACCATTACAGTACATTTTAGCTGTTTTATGAAAAGTTTAAAATATCCGTTATATTACACACATTTTTAGAGTCATATAAGTGGTGTTTGAAAACGATTTAATGAAAATATCAAAATTCTAGATTAACAAAACATATATAAGCAAAAAATACTTTGTATCTTTTTCAACCACTTTGGATTGAACAAAAAACATTCTTTCAGTCTTTGAAAGGAAGAATATTTATTTCAAGGAACACCAAAGCTAAGTTCTATTTTATATAATACCAGCTAACTTAGTCACAAGGCATTGCCTTGTATAAAAATTTCTTCCAGAATTCATCTCAGTCTAATTAGCAATTGTGTTGAAAATAAATGATTGCAGCATTTATCCATAACAAATACAGTGTATAAGTTAGTTGATTTTCAGAAATAAATGTTCTGATAAATTCATACTTATATAATTATTTAAATATGAGACAAACTTAAATAGTAAAAACATGAGTTTTAATATTACTTTCTCCACTGTATATTAAAGTACTTTTTTAAAGTTAGAAGACCATCATGGTTAAGAGAAACAGAAAAGGAAAGGTTAAAGAAAAAGGATTTAAAAGCAATGAACAAGTGAGATAGTTCAGGGAATGATGTCTAGTGCTAAAAAATGCTAAAACCATGGAGGCATTGCATAATAACATTTCTAATTTTGAAAATACATTTGCTACCTATTTTGATTTCAGATAAATTATGATATCAAAAATTGCTCGTTGATTTACAAATAAAAAAATTTTTCACAAGTCCAAAAGTGATCAAAAAAAGGTCTTTTGTTTTTGATCACTTTTGAGAAATAGAATCAAAACAAAGGACCCCAAAAAAAGGGGTCATGGGGTGTTTTCCAGACTTTTTAATCCTCTAAAATACCTTAAAATAGCAAATTTTATCATAATTTGTGGATATTTATAAAAGACAAAGAAATAAGATGTTTTCATTTATTATTCATTTTCATATTCATTCATTTCACATTCATATATACACGTATATACAAACATGTTGGGCAATGCCTAAGCACATATACATATTACATAAATATGTATATGCACTTGGGTGCATCATACTTCTCTTTGATTGGGCAGCACTCAAGTATAAATTGCATCTGTTGTTTATAAAATCAAATCTCCAGTTTTTATTTAAAGGAAAATAGTTTTCTAAAAATTTAATTAACATTTTACAGAAAATAACAGTAAATGTCAGAAAACTAAAAATGCTTAAATTTTACTTTATAAAACATTTAATTTTTCCTTTTATAAATGTTTTAAATGCTAACTTTTCAGCCAGTGTATAAAATTTTAAATAAGTACAAAATTTTAAAATCATTACCTTTATTTTTGTCCTAAATAAATAATAGGCAATCTATTCTTTATATAATTCAGCTAATCTTTAAAAAAATCAATTTATTTCTTTATTAAAAGATTATTTAAAAAAAGTTCATTAAATAAATAATTCTTGTTACTTCTTACCCATAGAAGTTACATTCTCTAGTGCATCATTTTCTTCTTTAACTTGCAGTTTTAGAGCAATCATATTCTTCAGTTTTTGAAAATTACTATTCATCCAACGTGTATGCTCTATAATTTCATCTCTTTCTTTGAACACTCTTTTCAAAACTTCAGGAGGACCATGTAAAGGATATAATGCTAAGCGGTCTGCATTAAAACGAAATGAACTGTAATATTTGTAGTTCCTCAGAGGTTCATTTTCCTGTTCAAAATATGAAAGAGAATTATTCAGTATAACTTATTGAGTTGTACAAACTTACATTCCTAAAAATCTTCATATAATAAAACAAATTCTAAAAATTACAAACTGAAGATAAAGGTGTACAGAATTCAACTCATTTTAGTTAAATAAATTTTAATAATAAGATATATCTATATTATAATGAATGAAAAATTAATACAGTAAGGTAAAAAATTGGAAAGTGTATTAAGCATCATTTTATTTTTCAAAAATGTAAGTGACTGATATATTTTTTTCCTAATAATCAAAGTTACAGTAAATAAATGTTAATTGCAGAACTATCTTTCAGAGAACCATACAACTCCTGGTTTTTGGCAATGATATTGATATCATCAGCTGAACCAAATAAGCCAAGGCTTTTGTTGCTTTCAAAGAAGCAGCAGAAAAATGAAACTGGTTATTAATGCAGACAACACTTAATTTTGATTGCTACACACAAACCTATTGATTTGTCCCCTCAGCAGATAAAAAACTCTACCTTTAAAATTGTAAAAGAATTTAACCATTAAGGCACATTGATCTCAAGCTGTAATGACCTACAAATTTAAATAAATAATAGAATCAACATGGCAAATAGATGTTTTTTATGACATTAGAAATCAGCTTAAAACTAATCAGCACAAATACCAAAGTAGGCTTATACAAAACCTTAAGAAGCCCTATTGTTCTTTACAGAAGTGAGTGTTAGATACTCAACAAAACAGAAGAAGAAATAAAATATATATTTTAAAAAAATCCTAAGGAAGATCTTTTCTCCAATTAGTAAAATAACACTAGAAGAAATATCTACATTCATGAAATTTACCAGAAAGAAAATATGGTGGAATTAGTGTTGTCAAAGTTAAAAAAACATCCTGTATCTGATGGCTGGGACACCTGTTTAGATATATTGATGCATTTTCAACAAAAATATAACTTTCTCTAGAATTGAGGGAAGAAGGCAAAAGGTACACCCCTTACTAGACGGATTGATATAAAAAAAGACTTTAAATTAATAAGAGTCAGGCGATGGAAAGCTATTACGTTAAATAGAATCAGGTGGTGGAAACTGAGAGACAGCCTTGGCCTATAGTAGGCTGTAGTAGTTACAAAAAAAGAAACAAAGTTAATTGCATTTTGATAATTGGTTTCTACTGCTTGAAAAAACTGCTCAATTTTGTTTTTGGAAAAAAAAAAAATAGAAAAAGTTTGAGTCTACCCAAAAAATATCAATTTGTTGTATTAATAACACTTTGATAGTTTTGATAGTTTTGGTTACTTCAAATGTATACATATATATACATACATACATATGCCCCAAAAAATTAATCCATTACAAACATTTTGATGACATGGACAGAATTAGTGGCAAGTTAACACATTTTTTCCCCCTAAATATTTAAATTTGTACTATCAAATTCTAACACATGAAGAGCTAAATTGACTTTTTATGAGCAAAACTAAATTTTAGCCAAATTTTTTTTTTATGTAAAAAAAATGTAAGAACTACTTACTACACTTGAACTCATGACAGAGTCAAACGTGCTATTAACAACAACCAACATGAGGTTTAAAAGGAAAAATGACCCAAGAAATATAACAGGTGCAAAGAAACAGATGCTTGCAGGTCCAGTAGCTGAAATAATCTGAAATAAAATAAAATTTTAAAAAGGTAAATTTAAATGCTAATTAATCATAGCAAATGTCAGAAATACACCATGAATTTAATTAGCATTCATTCTTTCAGTTTAAAATCTTAATTTAATACCTTAATTTACATAAGTTTAATAATTTCAAAACTTTAAAAATAATTTAAGAAAATTAAGATTACAGCAACTTTAATTCACACATACAATATACATAATACTTGCAAAAATTACATAATATAAAAAAAAGATTTCTGTTTATCAATAGTTATACTGAAATGAAGACTATTGAAATCAACACTTTCTACATCAATTTCTGAGACAAGATTAAACAGAAAACTTGACATAATAAAAAAAAAAAGGGTCTATAATGTGAGTTTAAAATGGTAAGAAAAAGATAGCAGATGTCAAATTAGTAAGTATTGTGATGTTTGCTCAAATAACAGGAATTGTTACCAGGTAACACACAATGGTGAATTACAAAATTTTTAATTTATTTTTCATTTGTAAGAGGAATATACCTATTTATAAGATATATAAAATCATAAACATTTTATAAATTTTTTAAATATGTGTAATTATTTCCCCAAAAAGACTTCTCCAATGCTCTGCTGTAAAAATGTACCATAGTTGTTGATAGGCAGGGGTTCAAACATATGCAAAGCCTAAGTATTAATAATTTTAGCAGATTATTAAAAGTATATCCAATGGCACCTTACTACATAGTCACATAAGTCCAATGAAGAACAAAAAGCATTCTATCTGCATCATGACCTTAACCTCTGATCAATTTGACCTGCCTAAAAAACCATTCTAAGATTTAAATAAATCACCAAGCAAAAGCTTACCAAGAATTTTATAGATATACATGTTCATCCAAAGAGCAAATAAAATATGTATAAAAATTTTCTACTCATTAACATTTAGCAAAGCTAGTATACTAAGAATGTTTCAAGTTTAACAACAATTTAAAACCATGGAGAATCAAAACATTCTCTTTTTAAATAAATAAATAAACAAATAAATAAATTGAGGCTAAAATTGTTTTAAGATGAATTCTAAAATAAAAAGCAAGTTTTGGAAACAAGGATGTTCAATAGTCTCACCTTGTCATAGATATACTCCCATTCATCTTGTGTTAATAAGCGAAAACTTGTAACAAGAGAAAGACTGAAGCTATCAAAACTGGTAAAATAATTTTCCATATCAACTTCATCTACTGTGAGACATGTATAATTGGCCTTACATGCTCTAAAAAATATACATAAATTGTAATGTAAATTAATACTACCATATGGCTTAAGAATAATTTAGAGAAATAAACTAATAATTTTAAACAGCAAATAGTTATTGAATTATATACATGCAGTAAACACTAAATCCAAAATATATATTGAAAATAAACCTAATAGGCTCTTAGGTAATAATATTTATATTTACCTATCTGCACTGAAACAACTTATTAAACTGATTTCTGTAAACCTTGTATAAAAGTAGGAATTAAAAAATAATTACCTTCAGTTTTAGATGCTAATGTGCAAAACTTTTATTTATCATAAACTAAATTACTCACATTTGCTATCTGTGCTTATTAAAACACCATAGGTTTTTTTTTTCATTTTCAATTAGCAAGTTTTACAATGCTAAAATAATAATAAAAAAAGCTGTAGAAAATAAGGAAACTTTTAGACATTTTTAATTATATTGTTGGATATAATATTGTTCTCGTGAATTCAGCGACAGAATCAACTTTTGATAAGATAACATAAAAAACACCGATTTATTAGCAAAAAGTTCACAACTCAATATAGCTCAGTTCACAAAGAACAGTCCAGAACAATATAGTTCAGAACAGATAGCATAAAATAATCCAGTACACTTTGATACAATTCAATGCACATAAAAACTAACATGTGACAGTGAGCACTAATTCATTACAGCATGATGAGTTAAAGCAACACATCTTTTGACTCTGAAGTCTGCTAACAGAATTTTGGAAGCAATAAACTGAGCCATATTTATAAGCCCATACACATTTTAACATATTTCAAGACTTTGAAGGTTCTAGAAGTATTTGGTCATGTCAAATATATCACCAAAACAATTGCCACATTGTCAAATATGTTGACAAATTTGGCCCTATAAATAAAGTTGCTAAAAGGCTTGACAGAAAGCCAAAATAGATATATTTACACATTTTAAAACATAGGAAATATTTTGCAAATATATTATTGCTTTAAAGTAAAACCATCTAAAAGCTAGACTCATGCTTCTCAAAACATTTTTGCCATGGCATCCAATTTAAGTGCCACGAAGGTAGAGGATCGACTGCATCTTGAGACCAATACAAGGACATCTATTAGCACGTTTCAACAGTGGCGAGAAAAAACAACTTACATTTTAAATTTCAATTAATTTCATGCTGTCTTTATTACTTTCACAATTTTATAATAACTTATCTAGATTACTGCCGTAGGGCACAGTTTAATAATTGCAGTGCTAGACCATACGACCAATATTTACTTTGATGCTAAAAACCATAGTTTCAACTCTGTAACCATATATAAAAGTAAACTTTTTCAAAAATTTAAAATAAATTAAAAAAAAAAAAATTCTAATTTTGGCATTTTATCGATTGCTTCTGGCTTGCGTAGAATTATGCTTATTAGAAGATTAGCTGATCTGCTACATTTATAGTATTGGCAAGATTAGAACACAGATAAGAGTATTTTAAAATTTATATTTCAATTTTTGTTTTTTCCCATTCCTGAATTTTTACAAAATTCATTTTGCCGTTATATATCTTCATTCATTCACTTTTTTCTCTTTTTTTTATCGTTTTGATAATTTTTGCTGATTTGGCGACTTTCTGCTAAGAAACCTATTACATTTGGTCCATTGATCCGTATATCAGCCAACTTCCCCCTCATTTCAGCTCTATTAAAATATCCCAAAATTCTCAGCTTATACACGGAAATATGCGGTAGTTACAGAATGTGAAAATTTTGTATTTAGGAATGTTATGACATCTAGTAGTGCACTTCCCCTTTTGATTACAATCTGAACTCTATAAAATGATAAATTTCAATATAACATGTATTAACACTGTGGAGCATAACTAATAAACAATTAGCCATAGAAAGCAGAAATTATGTATTTAAGACTATTCCAACATCCAGTTATACTTCTCTTTTGATTGCATTCTGAACCCTATATAACGACAAATTTCAAAGCATCATATATTAATGCTATGGGATATTTCTCATCAATGTTTAGCCATAAATTAAAATTTTGTATTTAGGACTGTTATAATGTCTAGTTGTGTACCTTCCCTATAGACTGTAATCTGTATAACAAAAAGTTTTCAGCAGATCAGTAATCTGCTGATTTTGTTGAGGAATTTGATAAATTAGTAAAAAATTTGACTATCTGCCAATTTCAATTTTTTTTTTTTTTTTTTTTTTTTTTGAGTATCTATAATCCAGAAATTATAAATGCTTCATTGCACTTCTTATAATTTGTATAAAGAAGTAAAAATTACCTACAGTAATAATAAACATAGTATTGCTATATTTTTATTTATGCTTCTTCCAAAATGTGAATGAACAGAATGAGAATGTTTAAATCACAAATTTAAATATAAAACTATAATATTGCGTAAGAATAATATTTCAATGAAGGCAATTTACTCACTGAGCTCCACTAATATTGCCACACATTATGTATGCATTGTGGTCATTTACATCCCAGTGAAGAGGATCATTAATAAATGCAAAATAGGAAATATTCAGACTGCTAAAGTTGGTGGGCAAATTTAAAACACATCTTCTGTGAAATATTCCCATATACAACTGAAAAAAATATATAAATGAAGGTAAAACCTTGTATAACTGTTTTAACAAATCAGTACTTTGTAAAATATTTTTATATTTATTAGTAATTAATTTTAAAAAATGAAAATTATAAGTGATTATTTTTTAAAATTTTAAACAGCATATAACAACATTTAAACACGGTGTATTTTAAATTTAAAAAAAAAATTGTGACTTTTCAAGGTAAAAAATAAAAATTCTTGGAATGAGAATTTAAAAATAATTCTATTGATATTTTTTGTAAACTTTTAAAACAAAACTTTTTTAATATGTGAATATTAAATGTTAGCTTGATTGCAGAACATGCAATAACATCAATCAAATAAATAGTAATATAGGGGATAATACTATTTATTTAAATGAAACAGATTTCACAAATTAATTACAAATCTTTCATTAACTTTCATCATTTACAAGTAGCACAAAAATGTTGGCCCAAACAAAATTATAGTATTGACCTACATCAAATGGATCCCTCTACTTAAAAAAATGAGACACTTGAATATAATTTTAAAAAAAATATTTAGCAATGTTGGTCAATATTCCCTGATATCCTCGAATATCTTTTTTTGATATTTAGTAATGTTATTCAATATTTCTCCAATATCCCCAAATATAATTTTTTGATATTTAATAATGTTAATCATGCAGTAATTTTTCCATGTGAATTGATTTTTTAACTTCTTAAAATAAGGCTTTTTCAATTTGTTTAGAAGCTTCACAATTAAAATTTGTATTACCTGGCATTTTTCCTCAGAACAAATATTTACAGCAGTTCATTTCTGCTTTGCTTGTCTCACAGCTTTTTAACCCTTTCATGGGTCATTTATTTCTCCCACAATAGTTTCAAACTTTCTAAACAGAAGTGTTAATTATATTCAATTGATCAAACAATAGATGACAGTGCAAAACTGAAGCAAGAATCAGTCTTCCCATCCTTATAAAATCAAGGCCAAAATATTATAAGGGGTATTGTGCATCCCACAGGTGTATTTTGTAAGATCATGTAAGTGGGAAGTAATCTTCCCACGGCCTAGGAAAGGGTTAAAGAGTTACAATAACTACTAATAGTTGTAGTACTTAATGTGGAAAAAGGGCAGAATCGATCCACTTTCCCATTCAGCAAATGCATCATTGTGTATTCTGTTGAATGTTATGTAATATCATTTGATGTAAGAAAATGATATTTAATTTTACAAATATCGACAGATATCACTGAATATCATTAAAATAGTATTTTATGACAGTGTATGGCATTGTTAACAACATAAAAAACACATTAAAAAAGAGTAAGTTTGCAAGTAAAATCTGTTAGATTTATTAAATTTTATTTTTAAGAATTATATTTCTCCTCTAAGCAATAAAAACAACTCTTTTAGATGCTTTCTTTTATACAATTTCAAATTTTAATTTTACATTATGATGATCAATATTAGAAGATATGCAAAACTTAATATTTGACATTCAACAACATTCAAACTATTACTGAACATTTGTACGATATTTACAAATATATATGTGATGAGTATAATAATAAAAATAAGCACTGGAACCTATAAATAAACATGTATTGAAGGCTTATAATTTATATTCTTATGTTATCCTTAACTATATATCAATTAATTCATAGATTAATGTAATAAAAGAGAAAAAACATATAAAATTAAGCTCATTTAGACTTAAAGTTGATTATACAGAGACACAAATATATGAACCAGTACTGGATACGTAATCAGATAATAAATGGCTTATTTCTTTATTATTTTTATATTAAAATTATGCTTTTGTATTTAAAAATTGAGTCTTACTTGTTTTGCAGTCAGAGTAACAGATAATAAAAATAGAAATATAATCATAGCAACACCATACATACGAAGCAATGATAAAATTATTCCTTGAGTCATTATTTCGACACCTAATAAATAGCATACAAATACTCAATTTGCCTGTAATCAAATTATTTTACAAGAATAATTTTGAAAACTCTTTAAAATAATGGATACTTACGATAAGATTGGGGTACTTAGAGTAAAATGACATTTGCAAATATAATAAATGAATAATTTAAAGTTTGCACATGCAATACAAATTTTTCTAAAAATTAAACTACGTAAAATATGGTAACATTTAAATAAAATAAGTTAAGTTAAACAATTAAACTAATAATTAATAATAATTAAAGTTAAAATAAGTTAAATAAATAAAATTAACTTATTTTCTTAATTATATTCTTACTTTTTGGGCTGAAAGTGTTCAGGCTTGGTATTTTGTATCCAGATTGTAACTATGATTTTTTTTCACTGGGTGGAAGGTTTGGGAATTTCCTTTTATTGGGGTGAAGGTAATATTTTTTTTATATTTTTGTGATAATTTTTTTATACATCAGAGATATCTTCATATTATAAACCTGACCAATTTACAATGAATGATCAAAGAAAACAATCGTAGAGAGAACAATTATTTTAATTTTGAATAGTTAGCCATTTTTTCAAGTATTAAGTATTGGTACCAAGTATCTTCTATCATATTAAAGTAAGATAAACATTAACTTAATTTCTCTAAGTTTGTCTGCATGTTTAAAATCCAGTAAAAAGTAACTATGTTAAACATTTAAATTTCCTACAGATATGTAAAATATATCCTATAGTTATTTATTGTTTGATATTTGAACTGAATGGTATTTTAATTGATTTTTTTAAGAGTCAGATGTACTTGGAACTAATTTCAATACTAATGTTGCAAAAATGCAAGAAAATTAAAATTTTTTTGCTGGTTTTCTCAGATAAGATATCTACTTTAAAAAAAATTTGCAAGAAATGCATATTTCAGAATAAGCTATTAGGAGATATACTGAATTGAATTGATATTTATAAAAATGTATACATATATGCTCAGGTGTTTTTTTATATTTTCTACAAGAAACAAAAGTGAATATTGATACTTTTTAAAAATGTTTCTGAATGTAAACTAAGTAAATTAGAATGCAGAATTCTTAATAGTTTAGAGAAGTTACAATTAGAAACATACTTTTTAGCACAGACAGTACAACAAAGTTTTATCTGATTAATTTTAGTATTATTAATACCTCACCTGGGATTTTGCTGATGAGATTTAAAGCTCTTATTCCTCTTAATGATTGAATAGCAGACGATGAAGTTACATCTGACTCTATGTCAGGCAGACTATATAAAAAATAAAAAAAATTGTGCAATTTTTGAAAGAATTAGTAATGGTATTTAAAGTTATAAAAATAACAGTATGGTTGCTTAATCTATAACCATTAATGTTCATTATAATTAACAGATAAAAAAATAAATATAAGTTTTTAAAGCAAATACTGCTTACTTAAATAAGGGAAATATGTTTTAAAATGGTGACATTTTAAGTTTCAAAATTAAATGTTTAAAGCTTAAAATTTGGAAGGTAATAAAAACAAAGAGTAATGAATGTCACTTGAAATTTTTAAAGTAATAATAAACCAAAATTTTGCTTTTCCCAATTTTTCCTACATTATTGCTCTTTCTTTACTATAAAAGTTAACTTTTTTCATTAAGTATTCTCTATCTGCCAAAAGTAATCTAAATACCTAACTAATATATACGGATAATGAATGAACTACCTAACATACTCTTCCAGAAACAGTAATCACATTATTAAATTTATAAACACTAAATAGAATCTTACAGTTCACCAAAGTTATCTCTAGAAAAAAATATAATAATAATAATTAAAAATAAATTAAGCTTGGTTCCTAAATAAGTACAGCTAAGTAATTTTTCTAAAAATAATACCAAGAAATTCGTATTTATACATTTAGTATGTACAACCAAGAAAAGACTTAAAAACTGTATCAAATTTGTGATTTTATCTATGTATATATATATATATATCAGAAAAATAAGGCTGTAAATATAGATTTAATACTACTGAATAAAATTTCTTGGATTAAGAATTCAAACAGTCATCTGAGAATTGCTACATGGGTATTTTGTTCCACCTACTTTACTCTTTACATTTTTGTTATTCATGGCAATGGCATGAAATAACTTAAGTGGGTATATAGACACTCAAGTTAGCTGTGATTGTAGACTCAAAGAGACATCATTTTAAACAGGAATATATAAAACAGTGTATATAAGTCTTTTTCCTTAGGTGATCTACATAATGTTATTGACAAAGTCAAAGATTAAATTACTGTAAATAATATTTCAACCTGTTTAGCATTTGATTTTCCTCATTAAAAATTAATTGTATAAATAAACTTATAGGCTTATACAGATAAGGTAAATGCAAAATTAAATGTATAGTTAAGAAAAATATGTTATCTCAAATAACACATGCGTTATTTGAGATAACATTTTTCATCTGAGAAAATATTCTCTAATATAGAATTTCAAGTACCTTAGTACAGTTATAATAAAATCTAAGCACATCCAAGGATTCTTAAGATATGCATAAGATCCAAATATAAAGCCCCGTGCAATGGTTTCATACACAGCTTCAGATAGATAAAAAATTAAAGTTACACGCCTGAAAAAAAAATTCTTTAAAAACTGATAATGCAAAGATACATAAATACCAAAATACCATACTTTAAAATTAAAATGAGAAAATTCTTAAAATATATATAACAATACACAACATTTAACTGGTTAAGAGGTACTTCTCTAAACAATACGGTGATGTTATTTAAAATTACCTAGGTGTCTTTTTATAAAAAAAAATTAACATTTTCAGAGTAATTAATAAATGCTTTAAAAAAGCAATATGCAATTTGAAATTGAGAAAAACTTAATAAACTGAATAATTTTCCTATGAGTTTATAGAATTCTAAAACATGATAGATTTCAATTTACAGATTTCTAATCAAACTACAACTAATAGCTTATAAATCTAAATTAAGTTTTAATTAAATTTTTCTAAAATTTTAAGTTTTCTTTTGTTTGGTGTACTTTAATTTTTTTTTTCTACCATTAGACTCTACCATTTGGCCATCATCCTTATAATTTTAAATATATATATAAATTCAATAAGAAAGAACCTTTAAGTTCTGTTGTCTTATGAAATTTATTTATTAAAATATACTAACTCAAAAAGTAGAGGCAATGAATGTGGAATTGCGAAATCAATCAGATTAGAAAAAACTATTACTATCAGGCATATATCATAGAATCTGAAAGTAAATCAAGGAAAATATTTAAAAAAGAAAAATATAAAGAGCATATTTAAAAACTTGTATTAGTTTTTTTACAGTATCAATAATAAATATCTTTTATGTACCTGATAGGAGATATTCAAAAAACCTACAAACATTAAATTTATTAAAACCCATTAAAAAGTAAAATTTACTATAGATCTTATCCTAAAAATTTAAATGTTTCATTATCTACAAAATCAAAACTCCACATTTAGTATAATTACATTTGTGAACTATATGAAGGAATACCTTAATCTCTATGGCTAATTTATTTAACAGCCAATTTACTTATTATGGATACTAAGGAGTTGAATATTTCATGGGAATTGTTTCATATTTTAGAAATAATAAGATTACATTGAAGTTATTAATAAAAAAGATAAAAAGGATACACATGTGTAGTAACTGCTATGGCAGCTCTTCTTAAAGAACTATATGGATGAAAGAGATATAAAGTAGGTAGACGACTAAATCTGTGCACATAAGTATGTCCCCATTGTTTGCTCATAACACAATAAGTCTAGAATATAAAAAAATTAGTTAATTTAGAATTTCCTAAAAGCTATTTAGATACACAATAAGAAATATGTTTTCATAGTTTATATGAAAAATTATAAATTAAACCTATAACAAAATATATATCATGTTTTTTACAAGTTGTACAATTAGTACTAAAGAAATTTGCTGATTTTAATGTCTGGCCTATTTTTCTACATTTGAACAATATTCTACTTATAGAACTATCATTCATATTATCATCCTAATATTTATCCAGACAACCCAGAATTCTATTCCACCACATTCAAAATTTTTAACATGAAAGCCAGTTACTTTCCTGGATAGTTAGAAAGTCTGTTTCTACTGACTCCATCCATCTCACTTCGGTCCACCCCTATTCCTGTTTGTTAGGGATTTATGTAAAAGAATTTTTTTTAATATGGAATCATCATCCATTCTATATATATGAGCCTCCCAGTTCATCTGATTTATTTTTATGAATTATATAATATTTAGCTCTCTATAGATTGTTTATAACTTAAAATTATTTCTTCATTTCCAAACATTGTTGGCCGAATGATGGCCGAATGGTTAGGGTGCTGGCCTTCGGAACCGGAGTTCGTGGGTTCGAATCCCACATTGGCATGGATGTTCGTAGCCATTTGGAATCGGCTTTAAGCAGTAGGTCCCAGTCTCATTAGCCCTCGTGTTGCAAAAAGTAGACCATAGCGCTCCAATCCAATCCAAACCAAACCAAACATTGTTGATTTCTATCCCACCAAGAATGGCTGGCAGAATTTACATTACCATATATTTTTGTGTATAAGCCAAAAATTTTTTGGGGTAAATACCTACAGTGGGTGGGTGGGTGGAGGGGTTGGCTTATATACAGGTCCATTTGGCGACACTCTTTGCTGTTGGTGACAAAAACTTGCCAAATTGGCAAAAATTAACGAAACGATTAAAAAAAGTAAAGAACAAAAAGAAAATGCATAATGGTCAAAAGTAAATAAAGCTTGTAAAACTTTTGAAATAAAAAAACATAAAAATTGAAAAATACATTTAAAACGACTCTTATCTGTGTTATAATTACTCCATAACAACAGTACTTTAAAGGTAGCATAATGGCTAAATTTTAATAGCTTTAATTCCATGTAACCCAGAAGCAATTGATGAATTAAGAAAACTCCTTGAATTAGGAAAAAGGTATAGTAAAGGTATAGTAGGTAAAAATTACGTCAACATATAACGATATCCAACCATGCTCCACGGCTGTAATCTAGATGAATAAGTATAAATTCTGAAATTAACTAAGACACTTGAAGTTAATTAAAACTTAAAATGTAAGTTGTTTTTCCTTGACACTTTCGAAACGTGTTAAGATATGTCCTTCTATTTATCTTGAGGTGCGACAATCCTCTACTGCAGTATTGGTTTAGAGTATAAATTTAAAGCAGCTTGATTGGAAAATATTTTCCTTGCTTAACCTGCTTGGCGATAATTTTGGCTATGTGGCGACATATTTAAATTTCCCTAGCAATCCTTTTTTTCCCTTCAGCTTATATACAGGTTTTGAACCTTGGTAAATTTTTCAAGGAAAATTATACTCTTGGCTTATATACAGATCAGCTTACATTCGGAAATATACTATATCTATACATATATACACTGTCTACCAATAAGTATTTGGACACCTATGCAAATGACGATATCTGCGGTCCTATGGTACCTCACGGCCTTCACCAGTATAAATCATGTAGGAAACAGCATCGGCATTAGTCATATGCAAGATGCTACACTGTTCGGAGCTCTTTCATTTCGAGAAAGGTATAATTATCAGGTATCACAAATGTGGCCGATCCTTAAGGGATATATCTAACGATCTGAAGTACCTAAAATCGACAGTGGCCTATGTGATTAAGCAGTGGAAGGTGAGTGGTGATTGTCAGATTGTGTCCCGAGTCAGCACACCAACAAAACAGGGAGATAGAGACCAACGAGTGCTATCCAGAAAAATTCGGAAGAACTGCAACCAACCAATGGCCCTCATCCACGAGGAGTTTTAACATGCATCTGGGAGTATTGTTTCAATGAATACCATCAGCAAGGAGGCACATCTGCTTGGTTTTCATGGTCGTGCTACTGCACGTAAGCCTTTGATCATAAAGTCCAACTGTGCTGCTCGGTTAATATTTTGCAAAGCACATCGAAATTGGACCGTAGATCAGTAGAAATGGGTTCTTTGGAGTGACGAATCAAGGTTCACCCTTTACTGTTCAGATGGCAGGGTCTGGGTCTGGCAACTGCCTAGAGAACGACTCCTGCCAGAATGCATTGTGCCAACAGTCAAGTTCGGTGGCGGTAGAATTATGGTCTGGGGGTGTTTTTCCTAGTATGAACTGGGACCCTTGGTCCCCATTCATGGTAAGTTCAATGTCAATGCCTACTGCACTATTTTGGATGACAATGTGCTTCCTATATTGTGGCAGTTTTATGGGTTGGACACTTGTTATTTTCAGAACAACAATGCCAGTTGTCATGCTTCGAGGTTAACCAAGGCTTGGTATGGTGCCAATGGAGTTCATCCTGCCCAGAGCCCAGACTTGAACTCTATTGAGAATCTCTGGGACAAGTTGGATTGCCTAATTAAGGGGTGCACTACCCGTACAAAATCGGTGAAGGAACTTGTATGTCTACTACAAGATTCATTACTCAGAAAGATTTAAAAGATTAGAAATTTATTATTTTTTTAAAAATAGTTAATGTGCCTTTGAGCAAAAATGAAGATTCATTAAAGGAACTTTTAGAAAACCGATAACTGGACAGTACAAATTACAAAATAAATTATATGAAATGATTTGATAGTATTCTATCAAATTGCAAATTAGTTTTCTTTATTGCTTTTACTATGTTATTAAAATTTTAATTTTTTTATTTTACTTCTATAAATCTTAATGGAGCACGAAAAATATATATATTTTGATTTTGAATTATAATCAAATCTATTGAAAATTTATTAGCGAATGATACAAAGAGTTTGCAATTAACTTAAATTATACACTTGAAATTTAATTAAATTTTTTTTTTATAAATAACCTAATATGATTCAAATATTTGATTGAAATTGTACAAATACTAAAAACTATTATTGCTAAAAAGTACAATTTTTTTTTTAATGTTTTGCCTCTGACAGTGGGTTTATAATATTAAATTAGGTAAAAAGTAAAAATATCAATAAGTTTAATATGGTTATAACTAGCAGTTACATAATACTATACTTTAAATAAAACACAAATTTTACTAAATTGAATTTTAAAATTATATACACTATATACAAGCAGTATACGATTAACTATGACTGCTGTGTATCAATACCTTATATCTTAGTAATTTTTTAGGTCAAGATGAAGGTATTGGATTGTATAGAGTTTCTGGTGATGTAAAACAGATCATTTTAGCTTCCAAACCAAAACAGAACAAAAACATAATTTGAACTTTAGTGTATAATTTTACGAAATGAGAAAATCTTAATGTTTGTATTACATAATGATACAAGTTTGGTGAATAAATAATGAGGCATTATTTTTTCTCATAACAAAACTACAGCAACACACTGCTTAAGTTTAAAAAAATATAAACTAGGCTGAAACCTTGACAATGACACAATCAGTCATATGCATCCCTCAATACAAAGCAAAGTATTTTATTCTTTCAGGTCTTAAACAGCTCATATATATATATATCACATAATTTAAAACTATGAGTAATCTTTCTATTTATATATTAATCAGAAGAAACATTTGTTATTCTAGAAAATTAAAACTTGTTACCATAGGAATGAAAACTTCAGCTAAGTGAAGGCAACAACTTCAACAATAACTATATTTAATTTCCTAGAATAACAACAATTATTATTCTAGAAAATTAAAATTTGTCATAGATATATGCATGTATATATTATTATATTACTGCATTTAGAAACATCTCATTATTACATTAAAAATATTGAGGTTTGATGGGTATAATTAAAAATTGGAGAGTGGTAAATGTAATTTTATCCCAAAACTATATCACTTAGTTTAAGTTATACAGTGTAAAATATTATGTATTGATTTTAAATGGGTAAACCCTGAATAATTTTTCTAGTAATGTGGTATTTCTTATTTACATCTTCTATTACGCTTTGATCAACTTCCCGCAGTGGAATTCCAAATGCTTCCTCAGCATTTAAACGAGCATGTCCTTTACTATCCCGCCTCATAACTCAAATAGTAATAAATTCTAAAACGTTCCGAGTGCTTCTATGTTTCAAATAATTCTTTTTTGATCCCCTAAAGATTAGATTCAAATAATAAATCTGTTGCCAGTAATCTTATGTAAATATCAATATTTATTAAAAATTATCATATTTTTATTGTGAAGTAATAAAATAGGCAGCCTAAAATAAATGAAATATCTATTTTGTTATATACTCATTGACAAATTAAAGGAAGCAAGGAATGTAATTGGTCGAATACATCCGATCTATTTACGTTTATTGATAATCGACTGTGTTCGTAGAGAATAATCGATATACATCGGATATCGGAACAGAAATCAAGTTTATTGTATACAAACATTGTACGTATGTCTTTCATTTTGTAAACCATGAAGCAATATTAACTCTTCAAGTTATGTTTGTGTAATAAAATATTTTATATTGTGACTGTTTTAATCGTATTCTGTATTATTATTCTTTGTAACGTATTTGTAGGGGATTTATTGCATCATAGTCCACCAAACAATGGAGGACCCTGTGTATTCAAGTGAGTAAGTACTTTTTTAAAAATTTAAACCTGTATTAATTTAGAGCTAAACTAAAGATTTGGTTTCTCTTGTAATTTTAACTGTTCTTTTTATATATTTATTTGTAATTCTCTGACAGGTATTTTCAGAAAATGGACATGGTCTAGTGCAATTAATATTTTTAATTATGACCCCTTGCATCGCCAAATATAGGAGGGGTCACCCAGTTCTTATGAAACACCCAAGCATTTTAAATATCTAAGTCATATGAATTAAGGAAATTTCTTCGTAGTTTTTTAAATCAAGAATGACTTTACCATTCTGGAATATTGATTTTTATAAATATTTTCACTTTCCTCTGCTAATCCTCTATTCATTAACACATTGCGAAACACAGTCTTTTCATAACCTATTATGTTATTGCTATTATGTTGTGCCAAGACTATAAATTATCATGAAGAATTATTTTCTTGCATGTGTGTGTCTCATGGTAGCTTTAAAACAGAGGTCCTCAACCTTTTCTGAATCCCCCTGCCCCCATACTATAAGGAAAAAATCCTGACTCTCCCTCTTCCAATAGTTAACCATATCAAATATTAAAATGTTATACACTGTTCTTTATATAGTCTGTCAACTGATCTATCCATTTATAATCTTAAAGTAGGTATTAATTAAAATGGTCTTCAAATACAGTAAATTATTGATTAAAACTTTTAAAATACTTTTTGTTAGCTGTGGGTTTTATGAATTTCTCTTCTAAATTTGATGTTTCTGCTATATATGCATTTAAAAAACTGTTCTAAGTTTGGTTTATTAATGTCTAAATATCTTAGAATTGCTCTGTAACACCACCAGGAAAAACTTTTAAGTGCTGTAGTTAACAATCCCAAATTAGGTATATGTATACCAAATGCTAATTTAAAATTTTTGTCTGGTAACAATGAGATAAAAGTTTTAGATACTGGATTAAATAATTACTCATGAGAACAGCAGGTATTTCCAAAGTATTTTTTTTTTTAATTTCCCAAATATGTACATACATTACCACTGCCCCTCCCCCCTTGATTACCTTAATGCTTCCCATTCATTCACCTCTAAATCTGCTACTGCTTTCAGGGAAGACTACGGTATCCACTTGGGAGGAGGGATACTGCCTTCTTTGGGAACCTATGCTATAAATCAATACAGATATTCCTGTTTTTACATTCTTTTTATTTTCATAATTTATACTGTTTAAAAATATTAAAGTGTATTTAATCCTATATTCATTATATTGAGAGTGAAAAACAGCAACTACAGTATTTATATTAAAAAAAAAAAAAAATTAATGTTAATAATACTGATGAAGATGATTTCATATTGAATTATATTAAAACTATTCTGAAAAAAGCAAAATCTAATATTACTAGGTAAATCAACTGCCCTGGAGTATAAACTGCATACCTAATGTGACCAGACATCCCGTTTTGAACGGGACTGTCCCTTTTTAGAATTACGAGTCCCAGTGTCCCCGAAATTAACTGTGGGATGCAAAATTATCCCATTTTCAGAAACCACAAGAAAAATCTTTGGATATATTAATTGAAAAGCAATATGTTGAGTGTAATATAAGAATACTGAAGTTTTTGACGAATTTTCATTAATTTCTAATTACATTACATTGCAAAAAATAATGGAATGGAATAATTTAAATGTTTCCATGGAAACCCGTTGGGTAGAAGTATTAAAACACTTTCGCACGAACAATCTTCAGCATAAAAACTTTTTTATTGTAATTGAATGTATTTTATGTTTACCTGCTGCAAATGCTCCAGTAGAAAGAGTATTTTCTATTATAAACAAATTGTGGACATCTGAGAAAATCTAGTTACAAATTTCAGTTCTAAAAGTGATGTTGATAATTAAGGTGAATATAAAAAAAAAAAAAAAAAAAAAACCCATGCCAAGAGTTTTATTCTTACTTGAAATTGTCACCAACTATATTAAAACAAATTTGTACTTCAGATAATTATAAATATATCTAACATTTTGGGTACCTATATTTTGTGATTCGTAACTTTTAAGCCAACTAACTTTTTCTGAATAAATAACTTTAAAAAAGTGTTTTCTTCATTGATTACCTATGATTTGACCTAAATAAACCAAAGTCCCATTCTGAGTAAAAAAATAAATGGTCATGTTATGCATACCCCATATATGCCATATACTTAATAGTGTCCAAGAAAATGAAACTTCATCAGATCATCTATCCTTAAGGTTTTAATTTGCATTTGTTTAGTAGTTACTTCTGTTTTAAGGCAAATTCTCTTAATACTAATAACCCGTTTTATCTCTGCACTATTTTTTATATCTCTTTGTCATACCCTGGTCTGAAACAGACCAGGCTATGATACCAGTCTAACAAGATCTTTTATTTATAGGCATTTTCTGTAATTCTTTTTTAAGTGGGCTAATGGTTGAATTGTTAGGATGCTACCTTTCCAGGTGTGAATTTGGCTAAAGGCATGGATGTTTATAGCCATTTAGAGTGCTGTTAATTCCTGGTCTCATAAGTCCTTATGTTCCAAAAATTATTATATTCCAAACCAAACCAGCCTAATTCTTTTTGTTGGAATTCACTGCTTCACATGCCACTATATTTTCATATTCCACTGCTGGATGCATCTCACACTAACTTTAAATTCTGTAGCCACAGCCCGGTTTCTAATTTCTATCGCTTTCTTACTTCAAAAGCTTTAAAGCAGGTTCATACCCTTTTCTCTGAGTAGAAACCATAATAATAATACTATTGAATAATAATATCATTCTTAATAATAAAGGAAGAGTAAAATTTCTTCAAATGTGCCACCATATCACACATGCTGTAGGCATTAAATTTAAACTTTTAACACAATAAGCCATAGCTTATTTATCCAAAATTATAATAACATCATTATTTTGTTATCTATAGGAAATCACTTAAAGATTTGCTGATAATATAATTAAATAATGTAAAAATAAATAAAACTGTTTATTCAAAACAAAATATTATGCATATAATACTAAATTAGTATAATATATATGTAACCAGTGAAAATATTTCTCACCAGTTACACAAGAAATTATCCCATATTTAGTTTGCTTGGGCTTACTGGGCAAAAATCATTCATAATTGTAATGCAATTGTAAAGCCATTAGAAAATCCAGCATTGTGAAACTTCTCATTTATTGGGATTTTAAAATTCACCAGTCAACTATACAAAGCTGTAATTCCAGTATAACAGCTTTGAAGAGAATACTCAAGCATATATACTTTGTCAGTAATGTCACCCCCTAAATAAGCAAATGACATGAATTTGTTCCCATGAGGCTAAAGATTATTCAGCAATTATAGAAGGCAAGAGTGAACCTTGATCATTTAACCCACATGGGCAGCAATACCATTTAATTGGGACAGCTGAAAAATGTGAACGAGGGACAGATAGTTAGTATTTAATCCAGTGTTAGTTTTGAGAGATGAGTAAAAAGAATTTAAGTCAAAGAACACTCCTTTATCTGACTTATGGGAAATTAGGTATTAAAAAATAAGGAGAAATGGGAGAATTTTAGATATCTATTTTAGGGGTAATAATTTTGATATGTTACATATATATAATGCTAGAAAATAGCACAAGCTCAATTATTTTAAATTAAAAACTCACCTTTCTCTTATTGGTAGAATAAATTTTCATTCATGATAGCACGGACAATTTTGCCTGTATATTTTGACATGTCTACTGCTATAGAGCTGCAGTAAGAGCTATGTTATCATTTTTGGAAATTCTATATTAGAGGTGGCCAAGCCATTTTTCAAAATTTGAAATTTTTCGAGAGTTTCAATTAAATACGTATTTAAAAGGAATGTAAAAAGGTATTAAAAATTTTTTTTACAGAAATTATATTTATTGAATGTCATTTGGAAGGTCTTAGTCCTTTAATTTTTCAAGGAAATTTTTGAATTTTTGATGATTTTTTGCTTTGGTGCAAATGTAATTTACAATGTGCTACAATGTTTTCATAATATCAGAATATTTTAAATATTTTGTTACAAAATGTTGTCAGTGAATTGGTATAAATTGTGAAATTCGAGAATCTCTTAAAAGCCCAATAAGACACATTTTTTTACCGAGCATTGCTGGAGCTCCATCAATTGTAATAATTTTTTAAAATATAACACAAAAATGAAAAGGGAACTCCAGTACATTTATTGAGAGCCACAAATAATCCTTCAAAGAGCTGCAGGTTGGCTACCCCTGTTCTATATCATGCCTTTCAGAAACATTTTAAGAAGCCATCTTTAGTTTACATTTAAGATTAGAAACACATAAGAATTTTATTTAATAAATTACATAAGATCCACAAGAAATTTTATTATCACTAGAGAAAAACATCAAACAGAACCAGAGAATTAGGCAAATGAAAAGTATGTCGGAAAATTTTAAATCAGTGCTGATTATTCTAAGAACCAATTATTGTCAGCTGTTAAAATTGTATGCCCATTCTCATGAGCTAGTTAATGCCAAATATACAAATCACATGTCAAATGTCATACAACTTTTCCCGCCCAAACTGAAAAATTAAACTAAAACATACACTATCATAAGCTAGAAGTGCAAGGCTTTCCAGAGGCATTGCTTCTCAAATTTGGCATGGTCCCAAAACTTAGGTCATCCCAAGTATTTTAATATTCTGTGCACAGATTTTATTCACTTGCATGTTATTAAGTTTATTTTCAAATTAATTACACTCTTTAGACCAGAGGTCTTCTACCTGGGCTCTGCAAGTATCACTATTTACTTAGTGAAAGCACTAAAATATTAGATTTTAATTTTTATAAAAGATTGAATTCTTAAAGGCAGTTTGCTTGTAAAAATAAACCTTTTTATGGATAAAATGAAATTTAATATTTCGTAAAATTCATATAATTTAATATAATTAAAAATATATAAATAAAATTTAACATAATTTTAAAAAAGTGATATAATTTAATATTTTTGTGACATAATGCACCTCGATTAATGCATACCATTAATCAAGGTGCATTATGTTGCATACTAATCTTCATTGTTTCTGTCTCTCCTTGCTGTTTCCAAAGATCCTTATACATCTGGATTAGTTGGGATAAATCTGACCCATTGAGTTGCAGCATATATCCTGTTCTGTGACACATCTGTCATTTTGTTTTAACCTATGTATGCAAAAAATATTTGTATGCTGCGAGAAAAAATACAGAAACAGACTGGATGTTGCAGATTACAATTATTCCTAGCATAAAATACTTTTAAAAAAACAATCACAGCCAAGTGATTAAAAGAATATTATTATTAATAATTTATTGTAATTTAAAATATTGTTGCTTTTGTTTATTATTCTTAGAATATAATTTAGAAAGAAAAAAAACATTAGCTATCTCACCCTTCAATACCTTAAGATGTTTGTGTTATGATTTAAAAAAAGTTAATAATAATTATGTAAATTTAAATAGAATAAAGCTTTGATATCCTATTTTTATTTTATTTTTTTCATTATTTAATCAAGAGGTTTCTAGAAGAAAATGGTATGCTCAAAGTGTAAAAGTTTGAGTACTACTGCTTTAGACTTTATTAGCTACTAGTAGATCAAATGCTTTCATTAGTAATATCCTCTAATTTAATAAAATTTGTTTATTATAAGTATCAAATAACATTTGAAGTTAGGAATCAACTGCTTCCTGTAATATGTATATAGAAGTTGCTGATCTCACTTTTCTTTCTACTATTATAATAATATTAAGGGCTAAGTAAATGGTTTGAAAACATTTTTAAATTTAACTAAATGAGAGTATTTAAAAATATGTTTTTAATGTTTAAAGAATAATTATTTTTAGATTTAACTCCGAGTCAGCATCAAGTGATGAAATGTATTCTGTTGAATCTAAATCAACGAGGAAGAGAAATCATCAGAGCTTATCACCCAGAAAATCTTCTATATCTCATGTAAGTTTGTAGTCCTTTAAAAAAATAATAAAAAGAATTTTTAGCATTCATATTTATATAAATATTTTAAAAGGTTTTTCCTTTATTGCTTTATTCATTTATCTTTAGAACTACTAGATATATGTTTAATTCATAATTTATTTGCATTCTGTGGTTAAACAGCATAATTTTATTCTAGGTTATTTACTATTAATCTGTTCAAATTTGAATAGAGTAAAATATAAAGATTCAATAGTTTAATAATTTTATAATGTTTTTAAACATATTATTTATGATTGTTTTCATTTATTGTCACATAATTTTGCATATACTTGAAATAATCTATTTGCTTGCTATCAGAGCTAAGATTTTTATATCCTATCCATATAAATGCCTTTAAGGTAGTGCTTAAAATTATTTTGAATTTTAAAATATTTGTTTATAAATCATTTCTTCTATCTTATAACCTCAAACTATTCTTTTAAAACTTTCATACTTTAACCTCTTCTATTCTAAATGTTTCATTGAATTCACAAGCCAAAAAAAAAGCATTTATTTTTTTAATGGATGAAAATAAATGTATGATCTATTCTGAACTGGAAAATGCAAAATATTTTTGTTCGTAAGCAGTTTTTTTTTCTTTGATGAACTGGAGTTCCCATATGTATAATATCCCATTAATTGATTTCAAAATTTCCCTACAATTAATCCAAGTTTTAAATTAAAAAATACTTTCTGACTCTATATTTATTAAATATATTGCTTTGAGGTACTTAAAATAAATATCTGTATGAAAGTTTTTTTTTTTTTTTTTTTTTTTTTAAAGAATTTATAACTTTATTGTGAAAACATCTTTATAACATTTATTGGGAGAATGTAAATACATTTTGAAATAATTTAATGCTTATTTGCTTGCTATTTTAATCAAGAAAAAAGATTCTTAGTCATGATTATAATAGTTTTTTTTTTTTTTTCAAACATAAAATACTGAATAGGAATTAATATGAAGTTTGAATATTTTTAAATCTCTACTAAATATTAAATATTTATTTATTTACTAAACAATTTTAAATATATTCATGTAAAATTTAAAAGACTTAAATATGAAACACAAGCATACAAATGTAATAGATAAGTTTTATAACTTAACAATAAAATGTTTTTTCATAAAACATTTATTTTTTTCAAATTAGTCATAATCCAGCTGCTGAAAGTAATTTCTCTCTCGTCTTAAAAGCTGTTGTAGATATCAGTGGCTAGTTTTTAGATGGGATACTGCCAGCTCCCTTAAATTTATGGTCAGGCCATAAAATTCATGTGTTCCATATGGGGTGACCTTATCTTGCCAGATTCCTCTGCTAATGATACTCACTGCACCACGAGAATGTTAAAAATTGTTTGACCTGCACTTTCACACCCCTCCCCTTTCTAAACATTGACTTGGTTTCACATTATGTTTTGACCACTGAAACATTGTTTGCTTATGCAACTTGTATAAATGAAGTACAGAGTCATAATAAACATTATTGCAGAAAGATGGAATTCATTCTTCATGTATGGGAAATGAAGGGTTGCTCTTCCCCAAATATCTACATGATATAAATCTCATGAGCTGTAGTAGGCAGCACTGCCAGAAATTATGTTACAACAAAGCTTGTAAACAATATATCAATATTGTACTTTAAAATATATAAATTTTTTATTCAAGATTTACCAAAATTTTTACTAGTATATTTTTTTAATTTACTGGTATTGCAAATTCTCATGTAGCTAAAAGCTCACCAAAGCACTCACAATCAACCAACAAAGTAACGATTGCTATATATTTTCATTTCCTTTACATATGTTCCACATTTCTACTAATTTTAACTTTCTGAAAAAGTCTCATCTAATAAGAAAGTAGTTTATTTCTCTAATCAGTTCACTATTAAAAGTTAAAGAAATTCATTGAAATGATATGAACTTTTTTTTAAAAATATTGCTAAATTTTTGTTCATTTTGGGATATAATGATATTTATTTTGTTTATCTTACAGGGAGAATCAAATACTTCAATTCCAGCCTCTGCTAATGCTGAGCATTTAAGATCAGATGGTCAGTATTTATTTTTTTATTTATAATGCATCTTGCAGATTTTTTAAAATGAATTCAGCATTAAAATTTTTAGAATTTGCACTTTGTACTAAAATAAGTAATGAATGCATAGGTGCTAATGCTTCCCATATACTTGGAAGTTTTCTGATTTTTCAGCATGTTTCCAATATTCCGATTGGAAAATTACTTCTTCTGATTTCCAACAATATAGTCTGAAATCCCTAAATGTTCCATACAAATCCTGTTCTTGCTTTGTTTTTCCCTTCAATAATTCTATAATCTGCAAGAAGTAAAATGAGAATGATGAGTGAGTATTCAGCCAAATTAAAAAAAAATCAGAACTGATCTTGGACAATCTGTCTAAAACATTAGAACAGCTATTAATTGTGAAATGCAGTAAAAGTTTAAAATGTTTTGAAAATAGCAAAATCTTGTATACAGCAGTTGTAAATGCTAAAGACTTAATATGCTTGTTTTATATATCCCCTATATAATAATAGCCTAAGTTGTCTGTCCGCGAATTTATGAATCGGATGTACCTGGAATGGATACCGGCATCCATATTGGATTTTTTATGAGTTAGGGTTAGCAAAATTCAAAGTGAATTTGAAATCCACCTCATCCCCCCCCCTTTTCGAGTGTTTAATGCTATTATTTCAAGCCTTATTCTCCCTCTTTTTCTATACTAAATTCATTATTGATAGGATGGCGAGGGCGGAGTGCAATATTTAAATTTCTGGACTGTTTTTACTTGACCCTTATATAACCATCTCCTCCCCAACGTGTAAGCTGGCACATGGGGTAGAGTGTCTGCCCATTTGATCGTCGTATTTCTTGAGTTGATGGTTCTGCCCCCGACGTAGCCGAATTTTTCTAAATGTCTAATTAATTTAATAATTTCTGTTTTTTGTTTGGAATTCTTATTCTTAAAGTTGTTTTATTATTTTTAAAATAAATTTTTACCATTTTTCAAATTTTTATGATTTTTATTTTATTAAATTCACGTATTGCAGTTCTTCCTGAATTATTTTGTGTATAGGTGCATTTCAAATGTTAAAATCCACTTGTATCATTTGACAAGTGTAGCAATTATCACCAGCGAATATTTTTCTTATGGCTGACATATTTTCTGGGACTGCAGCTCACAAGATTCTTCCTGTGTGTGTTTCATATAGGAGAGAATTTTGACCTGTACTAAATTCTGTGAACCATTTGAATACAGGGTGTTTCATATTGAATGGGACAAAAAGAAAAGATGATTGTGAACATTGTAATTAATATATTTAGAAAATTCAAATTTACCTCAAAGCTAAATTTATTCAAGTTTCTACAGGTATTCAATATGTGCCCCTCTGGTGACAGGACAAATGTGTACATAATAATCAAGCTCCTGCCACACTCGTGATAATATATCCCCTGTGAAGGAGTTCAACACTGCAGTTATTTTCTGTTTTAGTTCCTCTAGGTCCTGAGGAAGTGGATGCACTAACACCTTGTCTTTAACGAAACCCCAGAGAAAAAAATTACAGGGCATTAGATCTAGTGATCTTTATGGCGAATGAAGACATGTCAAATCTAGCATGGCCCATTCAGCGATGGGGTAAATGTCCGTTCAGGAATTCATGTACTTTTTTATTCCAATGTGGGGGAGCACCATCTTGCTGCAAAATGAAATCAGGAACAGCTTCCTCCAGCTGGGGAAGCAACCACTCAGAGAGCATGTCTTGGTAAATGTCCCCATGAATCGCTTTTTCAGCAAAGAAAAATGGACCAGAGAAAATGTCTTTGCACAACAGTTACCGAGGAGGTTTTGGCATATTCGAAAACGCAGTACACTTTCTCCTGCATGGACGACATTTTGTTTAACAGTGCCTCTAGTGGCGAGTTCATCAATCGATAATTTTTCCCTGTTGCCAAATAAAACTTGCATGATTGTAGTTGCAGAATAAATTTGTTTCTGCTGAATAAATCCATTATGGCAGTCACACTACGCTATTCTTTTTGTCCCATTCAATATGAAACACCCTGTACAGTAACATGAGATGAAGCTTCACATTCCAAATGCTAATAATAAATGATGACATTTTTGTGGATTTAACCTCACTTTAAAATCATGGAAATTGTGATAAATGCTCTTGCATTAACTCCACTTTTTCTTTCTTTCAAATTTTGTTCTATGACTGCTAAATTGCAATTGTTGCCACAAATTATGGTCTGCAGCCAGCAGCCATAAAAAGTTAAAACTTGTTTATCATTTTTTTAAATTTATTTTTTATTTATCTAATTAGAAAAAAATTAATTTGCGTATTTTTTTTGTTAAGTATAAAATTTGAATTGATATTGCATAATTACAGATTTTTGTCGAAAAAAAATTCCTACCAAAGGAGGAGAAAAAGCACCTTTTGATAAAGGTATGAATTTTTTATATTGTTTTAATTTGTTTTAGTTTCCCCCTGTATATCATTTATTTAGAGAATTGATTCACAATGGTTTGATGCTAAATGATGGCCGAATGGTTAGGGTGCTGGCCTTCGGAACCAGAGTTCATGGGTTCGAATTCCACTATGGCATGGATGTTCATAGCCATTCGTAATTAGCTTTAAGCAGTAGATCCCAGTCTCATTAGCCCTCGTGCTGCAAAAAGTAGACCGTAGCACTCCAAAACCGAACCAATTATTTAATTTTATTATTTAAAATTTTTTATTTTGTAAACTTTGAAAAATAAGTATATTTTTTTTCATGGTAATCTTTTGATTATTTTAAATTGTTTTATGACATATAATTTTACATGAAACAAGTTAGGAGATGAAACATGTGCAAACTTATTTCACTTGTTTTCCTAACATCTCAAATCATATTCTACCCAGCAAATTTAATTAGCATTTGTAGTTTAATATTTTTAAAGTGAGAATTTGTCACTTGCTGGTAGGAAAAATTGGGATTTTTTTTATAGACAATAAGAGTTGGTTTGAAAGTTTATATAGAATGTAATATAGAATGTATGTAAGCAAATTTTTTTCTTAGCATTTAATATAAGAGGTAACATTTAATCTGTTTATGTCAATAATCTTACTAAATATCTGTGCTTCTATAGAATTTGAAAATATTGAGTTTAAACTTTAATATCACATTATTATGATTTTAAATGGTTTAATAAGTAACAATTTTTTATTGGAAAAATATGGAAAACATTACTTACCTAATTCCAGTTTTCCTGTAGATTATTAAATCTGTTTGATAAATTGTTTCATTTTTTTTCTTTTAATTGTCAAATTTGTTCATTTACTAAAAGAAAATTATTATACAGCTAACTATTCAAAAATGAGTACTTCTCTTAAATTAAGAGAGTACAGGTATGATTTAATAATATTCAGATAACTATTAAAATTATCAAAATATAGTAAGAGCTATATTTTGTAAATTTTAGGATAGTTGTAATGCATGGTGGCTAATTGAAAAATAATTTATAATTTATTTAGGAAATTTATTGGTTAAAACATCAGAAATAAAGAGTTTTTCTTCTAAAGGTTAACCAAATATTTTAATTTACAGTTCCAAAATTTTGTATATTTTGTAAATAAAATTATGTTCTATTATGTCATTATGGAATACATTTAAATTATTTGTAAAGCTGTATTAAGAGCACTGGAGAAGAATAATTATTCAAAGAAAGCTTTGTTCTTGTTGACAAATTCGTAAATTGACAAGGAAAGTTTTTCTCCCTAAAGATATTTTAATGGGGAGCATTAATCTAGATAACTTGATTTAGTTAAGAATTAGTAATTATTGAAAGTATGGGGGCAATTAAAATTGCTTCATATTATATCCTGTAGTTATTTATTTTGCTTTTTATATTTATCAATGTATATTTTCATGATATATGTTCTACATAAAGATTTTTTTCATCTTTATAAATAAAGAAGGTGTGATAGCCCACATTCTGAAAATTGTCAATAATCCAGAAATTATGGATGAACCTGCGGTAAGCATAATAGTAAATACTTTACATATAATTTCTCTTATTCTTGTCATTTTCTAACTGCTTTAATTTATTTATGTTTTATGTATTGAAAATATTATGGACTTTTGAATGAGATTTATAGGTATTATCTTTTCTTAAAAGTAATCCATAATCACGATCTTAAAAAAAATTGCTCTTCATTCATGAAGCAGATCTCATTAAAAATTTTACAAACATTCTTAAAATTTTTACTCTAAAATCCAATATATATACCTTGACTAGTGGTTGTGAATTATCTGTTTTCAACAGATACTGAGCCAAACAATGGCCGATTAGTTAGGGTGCTGGCCTTCGGATCCAGAGTTCGTGGGTTCGAATCCCATTGTGGCATGGATGTTCGTAGCCGTTCGGAATCGGCTTTAAGCAGTAGGTCCCGGTCTCATTAGCCCTCGTGTTGCAAAAAGTAGACCGTAGCACTCCAAACCAAACCAAACCAAAATCAACAGATACTGATTTACAATAATGGAAATCAAGGCCTCTGATAATTGTAAGATAGCATTGTAGCAATACTTTTTCAAGATTAATGTTAACTTTTATATTTTGATACCTAGTCTTAGTTGTCCATATTAAAAAATATTTAATGATAGAAGAATTTCCAAGAATTATTGTCTCATATGCAAAACATTTAAGCAAAATATACTTACTTTAGAGTAGTTATTATATACACATATATTGTCATTGTATTGACATATATAAAATAACCCTTTCTCTCTTCTTAAGCACAAAAGTAAGGATATCAGCATGATATATTAATTCTTAATCAGTTTCTTATATCTTTATTTCCATGCACAAAGTAAAGGAACTATCGTAGCCCTGAAAAATTTTCAGATTTGAATTTGTTGAAATATGTAATCGCACTCATACTTGGTGACTTTGTGTTTTGGCTGCTTATTGTTGTTATTATTTAAGTAATAGCTTTCTCAGATGTACAAGGTTTTCTTGAGATGATCCTTTTGTGTTTTCATTGATTGTGTTTGTTTAGTTTTATCTTGTGCCTGTAATTTGATTGGCTAGGCTCAGGATCTTTATAAAACTATAAAAGCCCAATGTACCTCATATTTTATTATCATTATTATTATTATTATTATTATTTTTGGTGTCTTTAATAAAATATGTTTTGCAATATGCGGCTCTTTATTATGCTTCAACAGAACTGAAATACCCATTTTGTACGAATAATAATTCTGTTCCTGCATCGTACAATTGAAATAAAAGAAAATGTGTATAAATTAAGAGGCATACAAGCAAATCATGTGTTATGCTCATCAGATTTTTTTTTAAAAACACAATATTACCTGTAGCTTTATTAAAATCTTTGTACTATATCATATTTTAGTTGTATATATACTAAGAGGCATACAAGCAAATCATGTGATATGCTCATCAGATTTTTTTTTTTTAACACAATATTACCTATAGCTTTATTAAAATCTTTGTACTATATCATATTTTAGTTGTGTATGAATTAAGAGGCATACAAGCAAATCATGTGATATGCGCATCAGATTTTTTTTTTAAATATATTACTTATACCTTTATTAAAATCTTTGTACTATATCAGATTTTAGTTGTAATAAAACAAGTGACAAACAAGCAAGAAACAAATTAATTTTAAACAATAAATCATTTTTTTAACAGATATTTAAGTTGTTTTAGTAAAGAAAATGACCATTCTTCTGCCCAGTTAGATATTCAGAGTGTTAAAAATAACCTTGAAGCTGTTTAAAAATTACAAGTGATGTTATTACATTTTCTTAAAATCATAAAAATGCAATTTCAGATTGGTACATGGTAAATTAAAAAAATAGAGCCCCTTCCAAATAGGGGTTTAACCATGTGCACCAAATTTGCTGTCAAAAATCAGACTATGGTTGTCAAAGTCTAATGAAGGCATCTGTAGGAATAATTGTTCAGATTTTTGTATTATTCTGTATCACATTGAATTCAAATTTTCCCTTATTTTAAGGATGTCTGTATTGATAAAAAATATTTGTTCTTTTCTAAATTTAGTTTTGTCTGAATTTAAAAATGAGGTATGATAGAGAAATTTTAAATATTTTTAAAAGTATTTGAAATTTTATTATGGGATACTTTGAATAGATTTTATTACTTTATTTTTACAAATGAGCCAGGTGTTCAGCAACCAGAAATTATCAATGAATTTAACAATTCTAGAAGTATGAGAGAAATATTAAAAAGTTAAAAAAAAAAAATTAGGAAATTTTCTAGAATTTTTTTTTAAACATTTTTTTAAAATGAGAATTTATAAAAAAAGGAATCCTCAGAAAATGAAGAATTGAAGCTTAAAAGAAAAAATAAAAACTGATTAAAAAGTAATTGGAACGAAATTATCAATATTCAAAGGAGATAACAAGAAAATGCTATCATAGAGCAAATTAAATTATTAAAATAATAATATACATTTTTTAGGCTTTATTAATATATCAGGCTACATTTTTTAAAATAAAGTTAAAAAGCAGAACTGCACAAATTATCATAGTTTTTTTTTAGTTATTTTAATGAAATTGATTAATCCTCTGTTTCTTACACAGATTATTCTGAACACTCCAAAACCGAAAAGAATGTTTCTAAGTTTTATGATTTGGGGTTTTGTTTGTTTGAAATTTATAACCTCAGTTAAATATCAATTTCTATGTAAAGCTAGTTTTATAACAGAATTGAAAGAATTTGTGTATTAAATAGTATAAGTTTATCAGGGAAGAAATTGCAAAATACATGGAAATTCTAAATGGTTTTTCCTTGGACACCCTGATGATAAGGTCTTTTTTTTTTCCAGATGTATAATGATTTTAACCGCATTAAGCATGCCAAAAAGAAAGAAAATCAGGGCCAGATTCAGTTGCACATCATTTCCAACTCTTTATCCCAACCAGTTACAGATGAAGTACTTATGTGGCTTGTAGAACTGCAAAACCTTTTTTTCCATGGATTGACAGATATAACAAGATCATATATAACAAGGCTGGTTTTTGACCCGTGAGTTACTTAATTTTAACTAGTTAGATTTAATATATATTCTTTTTAATTTTTATTTAACATGTATTACTTTTCTCTAAAGATATTCAATACTATATGTGACTGTGAAACTATTTGCTGTGAAGAAAAATATTAATTATTCCAAGAAATCTTTAGATATGGGAGAGCTTTATTACAATAATTTAAAAATTATATACTTTATTTACATTAATATTAATAGTTTTCCAACACGAGTTTCCATGGTACTTTTACCACAACCAAGAACATTTTCATTGAAGTCAGCTTTCTCACATGTGCATCGCTCACAGAGCCAAAATCAACATACAATGAAAATCGAAATTACTAGAAAAAGAATGTTGGTGATTCGTGCCCAAAGATTTCGGTCACAGTAAAAAAGGGAGTGGCTGGAAATATTTCCAACAAATTCCCCCCCCCCCCACCCGATGAACAATGGTTCATCAAATTTCAAGATTCAAGATACGTAACATTAATAATAATACTTACAATACTTACGATATGTCAAATTGTAAAGATTACAAACAATTTTTCAGTTAAACCTACTAAAAATAGAAAAAAAAACTTTAAAGAAAAAGTACACAAGAAAATTTTAAATTCTAAAAAACAAGTCAGTTAAATAAAAAAAATAATAATAATAGAAAAGTAAAATAAATGTCAAAATGCTGATATTCTTCAAATTTTTAAACCCAATTTTAAAAAAAATGAAGTTTCTTGACCTTTTATATAATATATAAAAGGTCAAAAAGTGTTCATTAAAAGAAAATGTGGTAAAAATTATTTAGAATATCTAATTTCTTTCAAAAGAGGGTAATAAAAACTTAATACTGATCCTTTGATTAAAAAAGTAATCTTTTGGAAAATGAAAAAAGGAAAGCTTTTAAATATCCTTCTGTAAGTCTTAGATGTATTATTTTTCATTGATTGCTTAAAAGGTAACACACTGAAAATTTTGAAAATTGAAGAGTTAAAGAAATTGAGAGAATGATTTTTATTAGATTTATATCTTTATTAAAGAAAATCATTGTGTTAAAAACATTCCTTTTTACTGTTTTCACAAAAACATTTTTTAAAAATATATCTTGCCACACTTTTAGCTTTTTATAGCCCAAGTATTCAAAATATTTTTAATTAAGTGCATATATTTTGTTAATATGTTATAAATTAAATATCTTGTTATAATTTTTGAATTCCGTTACTTTGTTACACTTTATTAAAGAAATTTTAAACCTTATTTTAGTCCTCATCAATCTGAGAAAATATTTTAATAAATAATAATTTTACTGAAAATATCATTTACATTGTGATGTATTATTTCTCTGCCTTTTAGCTATCATTCTTAGAGTTATCATTTTCTGGTAAGATGTTTTAAATTGTTAAATTTTTATTTGTAGTAAACATCGAAATCTGGTCCTTGTAAAAGACAATAATGTGATTGGTGGTATTTGTTTCCGAATGTTCCCCACAAAAGGCTTTTCAGAGGTTGTGTTTTTAGTCGTATCTTCTAGTTACCATGTACAGGTAATTTATTTTCTTGTTGTTAATCTTTTGTATCTCAAGTCTGAAATGTACAGACAAACAAACACAAACAGATTTTAATATATGTAAGATGACATGCATTTTTTCAATATCACTGTTTCATAACTGCTGCAAACACAAAGTTAATAGCACATTTTTAATAAATTATCTTTATATAATTTAATATAAATGTATGCTTATGTATTATTACAAAAAAGTATTACTTATCTAAGCCAGGGGTGCTCAAGCCAAATCGGTTGGTGGACCAAAAAACAATTTACTGAACTGAGGTGGGCCACACATATAAAAATTACAAAAACAAAAAATTATTCAAAATATTTTATTATCATGCAATATTCAAAATATGCATTTTTACAGTGCCAGCTGCGACTGTATATAAAAGTTGTGTTATACATATATCATAACTACAACGACAATAAACATTAACTATACTATATTTATAATCACTTCCAACACCTTACCTTCCTCCTAATCATGAGGGTTAAAATATTATTATTATATTTATACTATAAATATATATTGTAGTTTATTCACAAGCATTACCACATGTATTATTTTAAAATTAATGTGAGATTTGTTTTTGTATTTTACTAGATATTTTGTTAATGTCAACAGATAATGTAGTTGACACACATCATAGCTGATTGGTCATGTTTTTATCAAGTAGCCTGCTGCAACATTTTGTTTTTACCAGGTTTAATTTGGAAAAAAAAATGATTCGCAGTGATAAGTAGTTCCAAATGCTGATATAATGCACATTGCCAATCGTCTTAAATTTGGAAATTTATCTTTGGCGATATATTTTTGATAATACACAATCTTATTCCCTTCGTAGAGACATTTTAGCTCAATGTTTGATTGCAGTTCTATTAGCTCCATTTGTAAATTTGGAGGCACTGATTCAACCTCTACATTAAAGGGAGCTAAGAATATTTTAAAGATTTCTTCAAACTTTTGAATGTATGAGAACCTAGTATTGAATTCTTTAAGTAATTTTACGATTTCAGTAAAACATTTGAAGAAGTTTTTATGGTCACTTTTACAGTCATTTAATAATGGGAAATGAATCAAATTATTTGACCATAATTGATTTTCATAAAGCTGAAGCTTTGTTACAAACAACTAAAATTCTATGTTTCAACTGTAAATAGTCAAAATGACTAAAACTATATAGACAGTTGAAAATTTCAATTGGGCCGTAAAAAGTTTTTAAATAGGCTGCATGAGGCCCATGGGCCGCACAAATTCGTTTTCTGTAATACAAATTTGTTTTCTGTAATTACTTTTACAGAAAACAGACATTGCTGATAATTGCCTAAATGGAATCCACTCCTGTGGACATACATTTACGTTTCAGGCTCCTCCCCCCCTTAAAACTTTTTTTTTTTTGTTGTTGTTGTCATGGTCCTCTGACAGGTGGGAATCGAACCCTGGGGTTAATGTAAACCACTTTGGGGGTTACTAATTTAAGCTGTATAGGCTAAATGCATGAAGCTTAAAATTTTTATCTTGTGTTCTTTTATTGAATATCCATGTTAAATATAAGGGTTTTTTTTTCTAAGAATTTTTTTAAAGATAGTTAAATTTACTTTTTAATTAATATAAGTGTTTTTATCGTAAGTTGTGACTTTTTGAATTTTGTTACAGGGATATGGATCTCATATGCTAAATCATTTAAAGGATTATCATATTAAGCACAATATTCATTTCCTTCTAACTTATGCAACTATGGAAGCTGTTCTTTTTTTCGAGAAACAGGTAAGTGAAATTATGCTTAAAAGTTTTCCAATATTTTTTACTTTAATTATATGTGAATTTTTTGCTTTTGTTATTTAACCAGGACGGCAAAAAATGCTTAATGCCAACATTCCCCAGTACACAATTTGTTTTGTCTAAAGTTTCCCTGAAATTCACCCCTATTTTTTATATCTATATAGTTTTATAAAAGATGTGGGATAATTTTTGTATTAAATAGTGTAAATTTATCAGAGAAGAAATTGCAAATTACAGGGAAATATCAGGGAATTTCTGAATGGTTCCTCTTTGGACACCCTGATAGGCATTCTGTGAGGTTTAAACATTGACAGTCAGCTGTAGATCTCCCTGTATACACTGAGAAAGCTCAGGATAAATCCGTTCATCTAAATGTCCTCTTACAGAGAGATCAATGAGTGGGAGATGTATACAGAATCAAGAGCAAAAATTCTCCCTGTCGAAGATCAAATTTGAGAGGATCTCTAGTATAGTATCACAAACAATTTACATCCATTAGGGTAGGTGATCCATAGTTAGATTAAAAAAAAAAAAAACAGATAAATAAAAGTAATTATTTGGTAAACATAATATTTTTTTTATTTAATTTCTTATTCTGTTATCCTATAAAGTATCTTCTATGTGCTTTTATTGACATATTGCTTTTTATTATTCCAGGGCTTCAGTCGTAAAATAACATTACCTGAGTCTGTTTATGAAGGATACATCAATGTTTATCAGAAAGCCACATTGATGGAGTGTCAGCTAGATCAAAGAATTAGTTATACAGAACTACCTGAAGTTATTAGTAGACAAAAAATGGTAATGTATAAATAAATGGAAAAGTATAATTGGTAGTTATAAATGGTAATTGCAATATACTAGCCTTGAGGCAAAACATGCTAGTCTATTATAAATTTTTACTTTTTTCTAATCAGGTTTTAATGTTTTCATTTTTATGGGTACTGGTATTTTATTTAAATAATCTCACAAATAAAGTAATTTTTTGGTAGTCAGGTATAAGGATTTATTGTGGGATATGTTTTTTAATTTTAGAAGAAACTTAAATGTGTTGTTTTGGGAAAATAAACTGTTTTATCTTTGAAATTCTTTATATTGAATACTAATTTAAATTTTAAAATATGTGTGGCCTATCATTTCAAATATTGCCTAAATTGAAAGTAATTCTCCTTGGGGTTATTTTTTTCGGATCTCAGTATCAGGGCATAGTTATAAGTAAGCTAAGATTTGATAGATGTTGTTTTTGTAATGTGGGAGATTTCTCTGTCATCAATTGTTCATTTTTACTGTATAACCTCATAGTGTTTCCCCTAGGCATTTTCAGGAGGGTGCTGCACCTTGCCTCTTCTTTTTTTTCCTCAACATGCCCTGCCTCCTTTTTTTTTCAGCCTTCAACGTACCCTGCTCCTTTTTTTGCCCCTTTAATGTGCCTTACCCCTTTCTGATTTGCATGAATTTATCTCCGAGATCATGGAAAGCCATGCTCTTTTCCATTGCTTAAATATACTGAAGCATGTTTCACTGCTTTTAAGCAATCCATTTGGCCAATTTCCCCCTTTCTCAAATCGCTTAGGCCAAATTCCTTCCCTAAACGAAAGAATGGAAAAACGACTTTATGCAGCCTACCCCCCTGTGCTCTGTTTTCGTATTCTTTCTTCAAATATTCCTGTTTACACGGTCAAGTCAAAAATTTAATACATTTTTAATAAAATAAAATAAACTTCAAACTATCACAAAATAATAGTTAAATATTTTTTAAACCTGTAGTAATCAAGAAAATTAAAAAAAATCTTTTCCATTAAAAAATGCCAGTTTTGTTCCAATATGGTACCTTCACACCTAAGAGTTCCCTTTTATCCAGGAGCACCCTGCCATTTTTTTTTTAGTTTGGAAGAAACACTAACCTCAGCCAGAGAAAAAATTGAAGTCCTTAGATAAAAAACTTTTGATTAATTAAAAAGCACCTGAAATTGTGATTTAATATCATAAAGTGTTCAGTTTAACCTAAAAGAATATTATAATTACAATGTAAGCATTTTAGTTGTTAATTCCTTAAAAGGAAATCAAGAAAAGAATTGTCACAGTTAATCACTATTTCTATGGCTTAAGGAAACAATTGAAATGTCGTCCCATCAAAAGAAAAACAAATATCTTACTATGCAAAACTCTCATGAGACTAGTGACAACATATGCTTCTTCTAAAACAGTCCTTGATATCAGAGGTGTGATTTAGAGTACTATGGTCTTCTTCTTTTTTTAAATTTTTCTACCCTAAAGTTAATGAGACCATGGCATACTACTTCAAGGCGATTCCAAATGTATGTAAATATCCATTCCAGAATTGAGATTCAAACCTATCAACTCTGGTACCAAACCTATCAACTCTGGTACCAAAGAGCAGTACCCTACTCCTTTGGCCTTCACCATACAGGAAATCAAAGAAAGTGAAGGCTTTTTTAAGTAATGCATGAATAATTTTTAAGATCATCTTTGATATTGTCCTTGATAACGGCATTTGAAAAAAGAGATGCAGTTTTGAATTGTTTCAACTTTTCAAAAAGGTAGACATAGTAAAAATTTGTGAGGTTAACTGAATGAGATGGAGATGTCACTTTTTGAAAATGGATTCAAAGAGAGTTCTGTTGAAAGTTTAATGCTACTCCTGTCAGGGAGACAGAAAGGTAGACCAAAAAAGACATGGTGCCATGAAGGCAAAGAACTGGAGATTCATGGCTGGTAAGAATGTGATTTGGGGAAAACTAAAATGGGATTGTCATGCCAACTCTGAATTTCTTAAAAGTTTTAAACCATTTTTTTTAACTATGCTGTAATATGAAATAATTTTATATAATGAATTGTTTGTTAGTTTTATGTTTTTATATTTTCCAGATTGTACAGAAACTAATTGAAAAGTATCAGATGTCAAATAGGGAAAATTCAAATGAAAAGAGTATTTGTAAGTTTTTGTTATTATTATCTCTTTAAATACAATATATGTATACAATAAATTGTGACAGGGTGTCCAGCAACTGGGAATTATCAGGGAATTTGGCAATTTTGAAAATATTAGGGAAATTATGGGGGGGAAACAAAAAAAAGCAATGAATATTCTGTAAAGAGGGTTGAAAAAATAATGAATTTTGCCAGTACAAAAGAAAAAAAACCTCTTTTGCATTTTTTTAAAAAATGTTTATTTACGGTTAAATAAGAATGGGGAGAAATAAAAATCTTCAGAAAGTGAAGCATTTGAAGTTCAAAATAAAAATTGATTAAAAAGCAATTGGAGCAAAAAATGTTAATAATCAGGGATGAAGCTAACAAGAAAATATATGCTATCATGGACAAATTGAATCTTAAAAATAATAATGTACAACTTTTTTTAATGTATTAGGCAGCATTATTTAAACTTAAATAAGATGTGGAAAAGCAATACTTCCTAAGTTGTCATAGTTTTTTATATTATTGTTTTAATGAAATTGATTAATCATCTGTTAATCATGCTGGTTGTTCTCAGCACCCTAAAGACAGAAAAAGATTCTGAATGCATTGGGATTTTATTTGTTTATATTAAAATTTATAATTTTATTTAAACATAAATTAATACCTGTATGAGATTATCTTAGTTTTAAAAACCAAACTAAGCTAGCAAGTACTGGTTACATTATAACGCAAAAAGAAAGTATAGATCAACCATGGGAAATAAAATAAAAAATAACGACTTACTGTTTTGTCCTGGTTTAAAGTAACCATCGATATGAATTTTGCACTAAAACTTTTAATTAAAAGAAATAAAATCCAATGAAAAAATTACTTTAAAGATTTCCATAACAGCACAGAATTTATTCCGCCAGCACCGACATACAACGACATCTCAGAATTTTCAAAATACAAACATAGCATACAGTGCCATCTAGTGGCCAGCTTATTACGTTACTCAAGACTGAACAAAACCTAAAACTAATTTTATAAAATTGTCTATTAAATACATGGTTTCTGCACACCTGGAAAATCATGGATTTAGACAGTGGATTAATTTTGTCATGGAAAGTCTTGATTTTTCAAGTAAAATGAGTAAAAGTCATGGATCTGCTAAACTACAGATAAAAAAAAAATGCATTGAATTGTTTAATTCTATTTTTACTTGTCATTTGGCTGAAGTTACTGAGTTTGGTATTTATGTATTATCTTATTGACCCTATTGCCAAGTAAAATTTGTTCACCAAGGAACCTCAAAGCAAGAAAGCTTAATGGGTGGGTAAATGTATATTATTCTGTTTTTTTTTTCTAAAATTGCAGATTAAAATTTTATTAATATAATAATAATAATTTTTTAATAAAAATTAGTTAAGATTTTTGAACAAAATATACATCTAGCGATATTGTATATAAACATTATAGGGTTATATTTGGCTATTATTCATGGTCACCTGGATAATACCAAAGTACCCTGAATTCAAATTGGAAACATTTTGATTGAAAAATTGCTATATGTTAAACTTAGATATGTAGATACAACAATTTATTTTTATGTATGTGAGTTTATTAACACTTATAAAGTAAGTTTATAGTTTTTTATGACAAAATTCCTGTAATTTCTCTAAAAGCATATATTTTATTTGTATGTACATCAGAAGTTTTATTCATATATACTTTAACGAAAGCTTTTTAAAGTCATGGAAAATGATCTGCTAAATCAAGGAAAGTCATGAAAAGTCGTTGATTTGAAAAATTTTATTTTGGCAGATACCCTGTAAATAGTGTGGATTTATCCAATTAAAATTGTGAATTGTAAATAATTATCAGGAAATTTCTAAAAGGATTTCCCTTGGACACCCTGTGTGATTAAAAAACTGAATTATTGTAACTTATAGTATATGCATATATTTTTTTTATCTTAAAATGTAGCAGATGTTTTATATTGTGTGTTTTTTATAGCTGAATGAATTTTAGATTAAATACACGTGTTGCTATTATTATTGGTTTTAACTGAAGTAATTATTTCTAGCGGAAGCTAACAGTAGGAAGTTGAAAAAGCTGTAAGTATTTTACATTATCCATATTTTTGGATTTAGTTCTTTTATTTTTTCTTTCATCAATAGCTGAACCAATGAGTGTCATTAAAAACTCAATTCTTTGTCTAAATCTTAAAAATATTAAAAGCTGTAAGAGACTATTTCATCATTAATTTGTACCAGTTTTTAAAAGCATAGATTGAAAAATAACTGACTGCAAAATTTTTGATTATTTTTTTATATGTGTTATTTTTAGGTAAATATCTCAGAAGATACTTGAACACGCTATCATTCTTTGAGTATTATATACCTGTTTAAAGCTGTTTCATTTTTGTACTATATTTTATCATTTCTGTATGTTGCAGTCCATTTCTTACTATACGTCACTGCATTGTAAGTGGATGCTGCTTTTTTATGTGAACAGTTTTATTTGTTGAAATAAAATTATCGATAATTTATAGAATTAGTAGACTTAATTTTTAGTAAAATTTTGTAAATTTCATTTTACACTAAAATCATATATTTTTCAGTCCATTACAGCTTTGCACAATGCAAACTTTAACTTTGAGGATGATTATGAAGTTGATATTGTAGGAAAATGTTGTTTCTACTAATTAATTTTGTCAATTTGTAGGTAAAATATGAAATCAGAATGTCTAATTGGGTTTGGTTTGGTTTGGAGCACTACGGTCTACTGTTTTGTACACAAGGGCTAATGAGACCGGGACCGACTGCTTAAAGCCGATTCCGAACGGCTACAAACATCCATGCCATAGTGGGATTTGAACCCACAAACTCTGATACCGTTGATCAGTGCCCTAACCAATCGGCCAGCATTCGGCAATCTAATTGGAAAATGTATGTAGTGATAAAAAAACATTACAATAGCTCTGGTGAATTTTTTTTCTTAGAACTGCCGAGTACTCAAGAGAAAATATAAAATAAATCAACAAATGATTTGTATTCCAACTTATGGAAATTTTATTTTCATTTTAATTTAGCAAATGCATTTTTTCTCATTGTTTTAAGTCATTGGCTTCTATAGATCCCACTCATCTATGTTACCGCTGAGAGTGTTTTTTAATGTGGTAAATAAAAATTAATTTTGGGTGCATAGGTAACATTTTGGGTGTTTACAAAAGATTTAATATAAAAATAATTTTGGCCTATTTTCATTTTTACAAAAGTGCAAATAAATAGCAATAGATAAATCGATAACTGTTTTGTGGGAGGGAGGGAGCTGTTCATTTAAGGTATCTGTCTACGTTTGGAGATTTTTTTTCTTTAAACGTAGAAACTAGTTCATATTTTTAAATTTTTAGATTTATATTTTATAGTATCATAGAGAACTGCACTTAAAAACTTTATTCCTGGAGAAATTTTTATAAAATTTCTAATTTAAGAAAATTTAGTAAAAAAGAAATCGGGTTTTTTTCAAAAGGTCTGATTTTTTAATAAATTAAATTATTTCAATATTTTTTGATGCAACACATTTCTTATATACTGGACTAGGGAATCACCAAAAAGTTTTGCTTAATTTACATTTGGTAAAAAATTTTGGCCCTTCAAAATCACACACATTGAATTTTTAACGAATTTTCATTACCTTTATATCTAACTATGAGTGTATCATTAAAAATTATCCAAATTTAAAGCTTTTGGGTCATTTACTAGTAAATACTATCAAAAGCATCCCCTATATAATAATAGCCTAAGGTGTCTGTCGGCAAATTTTTGAAGCGGTTGTACCTGGAACGGATACAGGCATCAATATTGAATTTTTTATGAGTTAGGGTTAGCAAAATTCAAAGCGAGTTCAAAATCTAAGCCCCCTCCCCTTTTTTAGCATTTAATGCTATTATTTCAAGTCTTATTCTCCCCCCGTTAAAAGCAGGCGATTAAATTTATCATTTTCGATACCATTCATATATACCACCAAATAATCACTGTCAATATTAAAACCTCTGCTCTCCATCCTATCATGTAATATGACAAGATAAACTAAAGCTGGCAACTAACATACGGTCGGTAAATAGAAAGAGTTCTCAATAGTTCATGTTTAAAGTAAAAGCAAATGAATTTCTGTACTAAAATCATTCTTAATAGGATGACAAGGGCGGAGCATAATATTTAAGTTTATATACTCTTTTAGTTTAATTATGATATGCTTTAATTGTAATCAACTTTACGAGAAGCCGTAGCATGATGGTTAGAGTGCCTGCCCGTTTTATTTTCGTAACAGCCGACTTGAAGGTTCTGTCCCCGGCGCAACCAAGTTTTTCTGTATGTCTAATTCATTTTATATTTTTTGCTTTTTTCTTTTAAATTCTTTTTCCTAAAACTGTTTTATTAAGTTCTTTTATTATTTTTAACAATATTTTAATTTAATTTTCTATTTTCTCCTTTTTTTATTTATTTTTTTTTTGCTTGAATTTTAAATTGTTAAATTTCATTTTAGTTACTTTTTGTCGTTTTAAGTTTATAAAATTAATTTTTGATAAGAAATTAGCTTTAGAATGTTTGCTTCATTTCTAATATTTTATTTACATTTTTGACAATTTTTAAAATTAATTTTTATTTATACTTAATTTTTTTTTATTTTCATCTTTTTAAGTTTTTAAAATTAATGTTTTCTAATATAAACTTTATATCTCAAGCTCTCTATAATGGGAAGTAAACAGACTGGTTTTTAAAAATAAAACATTGTTTAAAAAAATGTTATTCAATATAATAATGTAGAAACTTACATTTTTCTATCAAAGAATATTCAAAAGTTTAAATTTTACTATTTCTCTCAAAAGTATACAGCAATATTTAATAATTATTTCACTTAGTAAAGAGTAAAAAAGAATTGCTGAATATTCCTTGAATTACTCAAATTTTTAAAATCATCACAAAAGGATGGTGGAATGAAAGGGAAATATTTTTATTATAAATATGACCTTTTTTTAGTTAATATATTAGTGAATAGATGGCGCCAATGAACCAAGTAATTTTTTCCTGATACTGTGGCGCCGAAATTTGAATGTAAAGAGACTGTGGTAGCACAGACTCAATGATTTATTTTTAGTTTAAAAATCGTTTGCAGTTTGTTACAAGTTTATCGTTTGCATATTTTGGTTTTTGATATAAAGTTTTGATAAAAATTAGTATGGAATAAAAAGTTGTTGTTCTAATAAGACTGGAAAATGTTTCATTTAATTGGATTATTATGCCTGATTAGGGGATAAGAATATAATATAGCTCAAACTAAGCGTATAATTAATTTAATATCGTAGTAATACGCGATAAGACATTCATTTTGAACTCTTGATCAATCAGGGTTAGGAAATTTCAAAGTGAGTAAAGTTTTATGGGAATAATTTTTAGTCAGCCTGATTGTAAAATGGAACAACATTTATCCCCTATATAATAATAGCCTAAGTTGTCTGTCTGCGAATTTATGAAGCAATTGTACCTGGAATACATACAGGCATCCATATTGGATTTTTTATGAATTAGGGTTAGTGAAATTTAAAGCAAGTTCGAAATCCACCTCATCCCCTACTTTTCAAGCATTTAATGCTATTATTTCAAGCCTTATTCTATACTAAATTCATTATTATAGGATGGCGAGGGCAGAGTGCAATATTTAAATTTCTGGACTGTTTTTACTTGACCTTTATATATTCTAACCATTTCCTTCACCACGTGTAAGCTGGCACATGGGGTAGAGTGTCTGCCCATTTGATCGTCGTACTTCTCAGATTAATGGTCCTGCCCCCGACGTAACCGAATTTTTCTAAATGTCTAATTAATTTAATAATTTCTGCTTTTTCTTTTGAATTCTTATTCCTAAAGTTGTTTTATTATTTTTAATTTTTTACAATTTTTCAAATTTTTATGATTTTTTTTTATTAAATTCACATATTACCATTATTATATCAAGCTCCATTTTAAGAGCAGGTGATTAAATGTATCGATTTATCACATAATAAATAGGTAAAAATAAAAAAAGTTTCTAGCATTATGACGTCATTCCTTTAATCATCTCATTTAATCATTTATTTTAGATTATTTAAATATCTTCTGCATTATTTCCATACGTTTAATCACTAAACTTAGATATTACGTAAATAATTTAATTAAGGTAATATTTTGTTGTAAAATTATTCTCAGCCAAACAACAAACCATTTTTTTTACCTACCTTAAAGGGTACTTTACAATTCTGGAATATTGAAAATTTTATTGATCCCGTCATATGACGGGCTATATGCTAGTTCATAATAATTTTCAACAAAATATTTTAAAAACTTTTTGAGAAATCACATTTCAAGTTTCAATATTTTATTAAAAATACTGTTCTGAGAAAAACACACATTTGAAGTTTATAAAAGCAACTTTAAGTGTTAAAAAATTAAAATACATGTTTAAAATTCCCCACACTTTCTTGATTCAAAAATTCTAATTCCCAAGTTGCTAATTATTAAAAATAGTAGAAAAATGTTTAAACTAATCTTCATGAAAATTTAAAAAGATTTGTCCAAAAAATGCTCTTTAAAATTATTTAAATCCACAACTTCCGGTTCCTAAGTCGCTACTTTCGTCGCTACTGATGTTTAAACAGCTGTAACTTTTCTTTAAAATTTCGTAGATACAAAACAAAAACAGATTTAGAAGCCTAAAATTTAAAATTTAACAATAGAAAAAATTTAAAAAAAATTATGATTTTTGTCAAAAAATTACCTTTTCAACACAGACCTTAAAATGAGATGAAGAAGTGTTGACAGAAAACAAGTAAATTTTCATTTTAATTTGAGTGAACAGTAAAAAAAAGGTTTTGCATCAATTTATTTTAATTTCCATAAAAATGAAAGTAGGTTACAATTTTTATCAAGATTAAAATATTTGTGAACCCCAAAATGTTCACATACCTCTAAATTATATTTTATGTACCACATACCTTTCCAGTGGGAGTACAGATTCTTGGAGAGCCATAGGAATCATTTTGAGGATAGAGAAAAGGTGCTATCTAATTTTATATGTGTGTGTATCAACACAACTGATTTTTATGTCCAGCAATGAAATAGAGTATTGTCTGCCCATGTGTGGAAAGTAAGCTTAGAAGTGGTACCAGATAGAAACCAGCCTGACTTTTGAAACTTGGCTTTTTCTACGAAATGTATTTCATTTTGTATCCAGTCATTCACTTAAAAGAATTACTCTAGTTCAGTGGTCAGCAAAGTGCGGCTCCAGAGCTGCATGTGGCTGTTTGGCTCATTAAGTGTGGCTCTGACACAAATATCCACGGAAAGTGCAATAATATTTTCATTTAAAAGAAAACTTGGTAAGAAAAAAAATTACATCTTATTTTGATAAATTAAAATTCTTCTATAAATCAAGAACATGTATAGTTTTTTGTTTAAGTTAAAAGATAGATAGGTAATTAAATTTTTATATTGTTGTAACAATATGTAACGAACACCGAGTTTAATTTTATTAGTTTTCATAAATGTAAACACAAACATATACAAGCTACCTGCTGAAATTGTTTGTATGTTTTCGCTTACTCCGGCATGATACAAAGGTACAAGCAGATACGCACATACTCTTTCTTAAGCACAATCCAGCATCACAGACCAGCAGTTGCAGTGTGAACAGTTTTGTCTTATCTACCGTATCTTCCATTGTCCAATCTTATTAAAAAGTTGTTGTATTTTTCAATCTAGCTGCACATCTTACAGGTATTTTTATACGATTTATTACACCTGATATATATGTTTGTGGTTCCGGTACACAATATGTAATTGATTTTTCGATGATTTTATTGATGAGAACTTGGAATCATGCCTAAAATTAAAAACATCAACATACAAACCTGACTTACTCAAACTTTCCAAGGAGATGCAAGCAGATTGTTTGCATTAATAAATATTTATTAACTATGAAATTCAGTTTTATTTAGTGTACTACTTATTTAGTTTAATGAAAGTTCACTAAACAAGCAGATTTGGCTCCCAATTTTTTTAAAATTGTTGTAATGTTCATATTTGGCTCTTTGGCTAATAAGTTTGTTGACTACTGCTTTAGTTCATTTTGAGGTGTAACATGTAGATATCTCAATCAAATATTAGGCAGGTTCTAGTGTTGGGTTACCCTATAACAGTGTTTGTCAATCCTTTTTTGGTTGACAACACTCAAAAAATATCTGAAATTATTTGTAACACACCTTAAAAAATATCAAATAAAAATATAGTAAATTTGAAAAGATTTAAGAAACTATTCAAATAGTTATAAACATCAAAGTAACAAAACCTATGTTTAATACAGTTACCATGCTGATAATATTTATGCTTAACTTATTTACTTTTGTTTAGCAATCCACTTTACTGAAATAGAGAAATGAACCTTGTTATATATTATTAGCTCAGGAATGCTCAAAGGTGAATTTTTTTAAAATTATTATTCAAAATATTGCAACTTTTATTGTAGAGGATTTTTTGTTTTCCATTTCAGCTATTTTCTGAATTTTTACTTACCACAAAATAAAATTTGATAGTTTATTTTGACACTTCTTTATACGAACAATATGCAACCCCTTCTCGAACTAAAGCATTAAGTAGAGAAAATGCATGGCCAGGTTTCTTATAAGTCCTTAAAAGTACTTATTTTTTCATACTCAAAAATAAGGGCCTTAAAATTTTATTTTTTATGAGTCCTTAGAAACTACAGTAAACCCTTATTTTTTTACAAGCAAGAGGAACATGCTTGTTTCCAATAATGCCAATTTTTGCCCAATGTAAAATGATAGTAGAACTACTGATCTATTGATTGAATATATTGCCAGAATATGGCAATACTTAAATGTAGAAGCAATTTGGTGAGGAATCAATATACATATGGATTTAAAAATATATATAATATATATTTATTTATATGCATGTATATAGATAAATGTATATTCATGTCCTAAAACCAAGTGAATATATTGCCAGAATATGACAAAACTTAAATACAGAAGCAAATTGATAAGAGGTCATTATGCATACAAAAAATATATAGTGTGTATATATATATATATATATATACATATATACACATCAATATGGATATGTGTGTACGTGTCATGAAACCAAGTGTATGATGATGGAGGGGGGTGCAATTATGACTAGGTTCTGTGGTGTGAAAAAGGAACTAGAGACTGTTTCACAGATGAAGATATGTTTTTCTGTAATATCAGTTGGGTAAATTCTAATTTCATTCTAGGAATGGGGCAAATTCTGAGATCTTCCTATCAGTTAAAGAATATGAAAATCTGGAAATATCTGAAAAATCTTCCAAAAACCCTTGAAAATTCTGTCTGTGACAGCATGCATACACATATTGTTCAGATTTTCCTAAATTGGCCGTGAGGATAATATAATTGGGTAGACTTCTTGCCTAATGGCACGAACTATATTTTGCACCAGTGGTCAGTTAAGAGTAGATGTTAATGTGGAGAAAAGCAGAGACTTACGGGGTTTTTGTCCTTGATCATATATTTTTAAAAACCCTGAGGATTTCTGGGGTCATGATGAGGGCTTTGGGCTATAAATTTACTTCATTTTATGTCAGAAACGGATATGCATTTCGACAATATATTTTTTTAGTGGCTGTCTTCTGGGTTTTAAAAAATATCTGTATTTGTTGGCAAATTTAGTTATCAACTTAATGATCAGCTAACATGGTAGTGCATTTGATGGGCCAACCTCTATATGATACATTGGTCAACTATTGGCTATTGTTTGTTTCTAACTGAATACCAATACACTGTTTGGATAAGCCATCTTAATGACAATAATTATAAATTCTTGTTCACAGTAAATTGTACAACTGCATCACACTTTAGTTAGAATTTGGTGACAAAATATACAGTTTTTTAATAAAATAACACTGAAAGATGTGATGTGGTTCTACAGTCAGCTTGAAGCATACATAATAACTATAATTGTAGTTACTTCAGATAGAAACTGCACCTTTTTTTTATCCAAAATCAGAAAAACGTGTTAGTATTACAGTTTACTGTGAACAAAAGAATTTACTCCATTGTGTATACATTCAAACATTAATCTTAAAATAATGCAGCTATCTCATGGTAAACAACAATAGAACTAAAGATGGCAGTGGACACACAACTTCCGCATTTGCTGCTGGCTCTGTTATAGTTATGGGCTGCCATATAGTTATGGGAAAGGATTACTTTTATGTTTTTTAGGTAATAGTGTACTGATATTTGTTTTTGGTACACTGCAAGAGGTATAAACTGGATTATTTCTGTGTTAGGCCCAATGAAGGCCAAGATTTGAATATTTCAGCCAATAAGATATTTTCGTTAACCAAATACTACCATTTCATTTTAAATGTTTCAACATACACCCTGCGAAATGCTAACTACCAACTTATGGTCAACAGATATCTAATGTTCCTGTGCTAACAGGAATGTTGAGAATCACTGGACAGTCTTTATATTTGATTCCTCTCCATTGATTTTATTCCCTGAGAAAAATAAAATTCACTCTGACTGGATTAAAAATTTGTAACACGTGATAAATAAGCAAATTCCTTATGATACATATTTCCTCTTTTTAAAAACTATTGATAAAATTATTTATGATAAATTTTGGCATATTCTTTTTCAAACTCAGATAAGAAATTTTAACGGGACATAATTTTTTTAAAAAAGAGAAAAGATAACACTCTAGGGTATTTGCTGTTCTTTCATGTAGATAATTAAAAAAAAAAATCTTAAACTATGAGCAGCCCATAAAGACTTTTATTTTTCCTGCAGGTTACCATTCAACAAGAATCAAATGTGGTAGGGGCAGACCACCTTAAGTCTAGAATTCCAAAGTCTGTAGATGTCTGTAGATCTATTTTGTTAATTCTAAAAATGTTCTTAGTATATTAATTTTTAATTTTTTTCTTCTATTTTTACCTTATTAATACTTAAAAATATTTTTGGAAATTTTGGGATATTATTTTGCACATAAACTGAATAGTTTATTTGAGGAGAACAATTTTTATTTGGACGTTAAATTTTAATAAAAAATTTTCGAATTTCTAATTTTAAATTTAGTTTAATAACTTCAATAAATTCAAAATTTAAAACAACTACCCAGATTTATATTAAAGAATATTAGTGGTGTTTGGTAAACATTTTGTAAGAATCTATAATAAGTTTGGTCTTTAGAAACATTTTAAAAAATAAGAAAATTCATAAAAAAGTAATTTTTAAACACATAACAGAACATTGGATTTTAAAATTAAAAAATTAATTTTCAAATTGTCCTTATTTCTGCTCTGGGCGAATCGTCCTCTTTCAGATTCCATTTTCCTTACGGTGAGGTGCCCCTAAGACTGATGGCAAATAGCAACTTTGCCCCACACTGGCCATGCTGCGCACAAACTCACACACACACATATATGTATGTAATGATATTTTAACCAAACTAACCAACTTAATTATAAATATATTATAAAATAAATTTCTGTCCCTAAAATTAGATTCTTTGGCGAAATGTCTTTATTTTTCTTTAAGTTGGGGTAAGTTTTGTAAAGTTCTAGAATACCAAATTCATTTCTGCTTAGCTTAACTATTCTGATGTAACACTTTTACGTAACTTAGTTTCACATCCAGTGACCCTGTGTGATAAACTCTTAAAACTCTGATTGGCTGGCTGCCTTTTATTGCTTAGTCCTTTCAATAGATGGCACCACTAAACATGTTCTTCTACCGAAGAGTTCTAATAATAATCCGTTTGGTAAATCGCATTCAAGATTTGAATCATAGACTATGATTTGAATGTTTCTTGACACGGAGCTGAATGTGTATAGCGGTTTTCAAGCCGGACAGAAAAACAAAATTCCTCTACTTATATACTTTTTAAAAATATGTTAAATATTTTTACTTTAAGAACCAAAATCTTTTTAAATTATAATGAGACGTTTAGAAATAAATATATAATATTGTATGAAATTGGTCATTAAGTAGTGCAGAATAGTATAAACTAATTAAAAGACTCTGCCCCTAGAAACATTTTTAATGCTATGAAAAAAGGAATATATTATTACAGAATTAAAGAAAAGTAACTTACAATCACCCCACCAGCCTAATAGTTATAATAGTGAATGTTATTTATTCTGTAACGAAACCGCCTTTTTTATGAATGCAAGTTATTCTTTCCTATCCTCATGTACAAGTTTAAGTGTGTTTTTTGAAAATTATCCCTCTATATACTTAGAATATTTTAATATTGTGATTTCATAAACTGCAAAGTTGATACAGAAATGTTCTGTTCTCCCATGACATTTCCACGACTCTTGTATATTCAAAATGTATTTAGTTGATTGTACGTGTTGTATTGTAAATATACAAAGTATTAAGTATGCATTGTAAGTATATGTAATAGGTTGATTAGCAACATACTATGTAGGAGATTGCAAAAGGGGGATTGGCAAAGTCTGCATCGACATTCATGATCTGTAACAAGTACGCTGTTTCAAGCTTTATTATAAAGTTGTCAAAATATAGTTTGTTCTCATAAATTAAAAATGATACAGTGATACCTTTTGAAATGGATGTTTCCGTTATTTTGTCTCATATATATATATATATATATATATATATATATATATATATATATATATATATATATATATATATTGATGGTTGGTTGGTTGGTTGGTTGGTTAGAGCTTAATGGCACTGAATCCTCCTGGGATATATTGTGCCAAACACAAGTACTTAGTAAAGAAAAATATATTTTAAAAATAATTTCAAAGTTTAAAACTTAAGAACGAAGCGATGTTTCGACAAGAAATACGAAAGAAATATATGTAGAATTAAAAAGATGAATAAAGTGAGATAATATCAAATATGAGGATAAAAACCAATGACTCTTGAAAAAAAGGTAAAAATTTCAGGATGAGGCGACGCATTTAAAAGATATTTGATATCAGGGGTAGCAGAGTTAAAATAATGAAGACGATGTTGATTATAGATGGGACAGTCTATCAGGGCGTGTTTAACAGACATGTTGGCGTTACAATTTTTACATGAAGGTGCTTGATCACCGAGTAAGAGATGACGATGGGTGAACCGCGTGTGTCCAATACGGAGACGGGTGAGGATGACATCGTGCTTTCTGGATGACAGATGGTTCCACTTTTCAACTATTGGCTTAATATTACGCAGCTTGTTATCAATAGTCAAATCCCAAGCGCTCTGCCAGATTTTATAGAAGCAACCTTGTATATATTTTTTTGCATCACTGCACGGAATAGGAACATCAAGGAACTCAGTTGCAGATTTTGCAGCACTATCAGCCATTTCGTTCCCCTCAATACCCACATGCGACGGAACCCAACAGAAGAGGATCGAGAAACCCACCAGAGTAAGTCTTTCAATGATATGCAATACTTTAAAAACAAAAGGGTGACCCTTGCTATTCTGGGAACTCAGCGCCTCCAAAACGCTCTTAGAATCAGTATAAAAAATAAATTTACGATTTTTATGATGGTACAAATGCTCCAAACCTTTCAAGATAGCTACAATTTCCGCCGAAAAGACAGAAAATGCAGGATGCAACTGGTAGGAGTAGGTATTGTTCTCAATCACATACGCACTGCCCACAAAATTACCACTTTTTGAACCATCAGTAAATACTGGAGAAAACCTGGCATACCTTTGTCTGTGATCATAAAATATTTGTTGATAAATCAAAGCAGCAGTCGTGTCTTTGTTAAAATTATTAAAAGGGTTTAAAAAGGTAAAATTGGGTTTTTCCCAAGGTGGCTTAAAAGAATCAGTAGCAAGAATTTGTGCATTGTCAAAATTAATTTCGTTTAAAATAGTTTTGATTCTGTGAAAAAATGGAGGGATGCAAGATGGTTTCGCATTGTATAGGCGAATAAAATACGAGTTAAAATTATGCTCATGTGATGGATGATTAACTTTCGATGATGAAGTGATAAAAATTTTCCTTCTCAGCTCTAGGGGCTCTTCATAGGAGTCGACGTATAAGCTTTCGACTGGGGATGTTCTGAAAGCACCGGTGCACAAACGAAGTGACATATGATGAGGAAGATTTAGTTTGGTCAAAACAGATTTACGGGCAGAACCATATACTACACATCCGTAATCCAATTTGGAACGAATTAAAGCACGATAGATTTTTAAAAGACATGTTCGATCAGCACCAAGAAGTAGATGAAAGAACTTTCAGGACATTTATGGATTTTCCACATTTATTTCGGAGATGTTTGATGTGCGGAAGAAAAGTCAGCTTACGATCGAACACAATGCCTAAGAATTTTGCTTCATCTCTCATGTTAATTTTATCACCTGCAAGATAAATATCAGGATCATGATGCAGTTACGCTTTCGGCAAAAGTGCACACCGTGGGTCTTAGATTTAGAGATGTTAAAACCATTTTGGTCACACCAACTTACAATTTTGTCAATGGCTGCCTGTAACTGTGTCTCAATAAACCCCATATCAGCACTCTCACAAGAAATGTGGAGGTCATCAACATGAAGTGCACCCTTGACAGATTGAGGAATTACTTTTAAAATATTATTAATAGCAATTAAAAAAAGTGTTACACTTAAAACACTGCCTTGTGGCACGCCTTCTTATATATTGAAGCGTCTCAGGCAGAGCATCGAACTAGTAACAACTGAACTGGTTGATACTGGACCGATAACCGGAAAAAACCGTTATTTTGGTAGGAACGAAAACCAGAACTGAACCGAAAAAAATATCGATTTGTTTCGGTTTGATATAACTTATTTTGTTACTATAACCAGCTTTTACTATTTTAACACCAGACATATAATTATCTTCATATGTAAATTGCGCCGAACGAAAGCCGAATGGTTAGGGCTTTAATCCAGTTGTGACATGGATGTTCGTAGCCGTTCGGAATTGGCTTTCAGTAGTATTTCCCTGTCTCATTAGCTCTCGTGCTGCAAAAAAGTAGACCGTAGTGCTCCAAACGAAACCAAACTGCATCTAAATTGTCCTTCGATTTCCTATTTCGATACTTTTACACTAGCACTTTTATTTCAGTTGAATGTTCAGTTGTCAAATACGATTTTGTAAATGGAATACAATGCCAATGCTACAGTTAACCAGAGATGGAGATACCCGAATTCTTGAAATCAATAAGGAATGGGTCCTGGTAATCAAAGAATAAGATAACCGTCATTTTCTTCCGCTATCTTTTTTGGACGCATTTGATAGTAATGTCGACATTGTTAACGATTCAGCATTTTCCACTCACACATTCTCCGGAAATAAATGAATGCTACAATCCCATGTCTCGATGCCGATTTGCACATCGGCGACGCACTAAAATGCACATATGTTGCAGCTATGTCCTCAGAGGGAAATTTTTTGTTCGCACTATTTATATCCCTTTATTTTTGAAGGAAAAAAACTGAATGATAGATTTTTCCCTTAGATATATGAGGACAGGGTTCCCACGGTTCTTAAAAGTCCTTAAGAACACCTTAATTTCTGCTTTCATTTTTAAGGGCCCTTAAAACTACTTAATTCTCGTCAAAGGTCCTTAAAAACTCCTTAATTTTTAAATTGGAATGCGATCAATTTCCCCATCGACGAGATCAGTCATCGTCATGTGATTTCCTATCAGTTTTCTTATGGGACAGTTTTTTCTTAGTTACTTATTTGACAAATAAATAATCTTTCGTATACTTAAAAGGTTTAAAGTGTAAAGTCAGCTGCCCTTTCCTAATAGCTAACAGTTATGTACACTCATGTCCATAAATTAAGGATAATTCAGAATCACACAGAAATTGACCTCTAAAATAAAAATTTCACCTGTAGAATTATCACACACATCTTGAAGAAGAATATGCAAATTGCAGGAAACCACCAGATGGCTTGGATAGTACGTCACAATGACGAGAGTGTATGAAAGGGGTATATAAGGAATGGTAGCAAAGAAGTAAAATTGTTCACAAGCGCTTTAAAAGCCTTTCAGTGCAATAACCGCATAGTTATGGCACAAAGAAAGCATTTGGATGATTTTTTACGTGGTAGAATTATCGGATGACTGGAATGTGGACGTACCCAGCTGGAAGTATCCGAGGAACTTGGAATCGCCCAGAGTGTCATCTCCAGGCTTTGGCAACGATTCAAACATGATGGTAATGTGAGTAGATGTTACAGCACAGGTCGCCCCCGAGTTACTACGTCGAATGATGACCGGTATTTGGCAGTTACTGCCAAAAGAAACAGACGGAGCACAGCATCAAACCTGTCTCGTCAGCTCTCTTCAGCTACCGGTACGACAGTTTCAAGGCAGACCGTGTACAGACGCTTAGGGAACATTGGTCTATATGCTCGTAGGCCTGTCAGATGTGTTCCCCTTACCGCAACTCACTGTCGCCTGCGATTATGCTGGGCTAGAGAGCATGCATTGTGGACACCGCAACAGTGGTCTTGTGTGATGTTTTCCGACGAGTCCAGGTTCAGTTTACATTCTGATTCTCGCCGGACTTTCATATGGAGAGCGCCAGGTACCCGTTACCACCAACAGAACACTATTGAACGACACCGTTACGGTGGTGCAGGATGGCTCGTTTGGGGAGGAATTATTCTTGGTTCCAGAACTGACCTGCATGTTCAGAGTGTAACGCTGACAGGCCACATCTATCGGGATGTCATTCTGGAACAACATGTACATTTGTTTCGGGGCGCCATGGGTCCTGAATTTCTGTATAGGGATGACAACGCCCGACCTCACCGTGCAAACATTGTAGACGAATGCCTTCAATCGGAGAATATCACCCGTATGGATTGGCCAGCATACTCACCGGACTTTAATCCAATAGAGCATGTGTGGGACATGCTTGGCCGACGAATTGCAGCCCGTCAAACCCCTCCCAACTGTCTATCGGAACTTCGGAGGGCATTGCTTGATGAGTGGTGTAATTTTCCCCAAGATCAGATTGATAATCTGATACTCAGCATGCGTAGGCGTTGTAACGCTTGTATTGCATCGTCCGGGAGACATACTCCGTATTAACCATCATACTAACCATGTTATACTGTTTTCTGTAAATAGGTTCTTTTTTGAAATTTGCTCCAGGGAGTAAAAATCGCAATTTTTATTAATTATGTCAAACATATAGCATCTTTTTTGCTCTTTACCTTTTGTTTAATAAATAGACTTTACAAATAAGTCAAATTTGTTTTGCTTTTGTCTCTTTCATTGCCTGAACTTCATTATCCTTAATTTATGGACATGAGTGTAGATTTTAATGAAATGAAGCATGGAGGATGGGCGTTTGTAGATATTTCAGTTACTTATGGAAGTTTAATTTTCCTTGCATTGAATATAATAGAAAAGTCTAAAACTTTCTTCTTTTCCAGGCAACGTCGGGTATAATCAGCTATTATAGACATACAATATATATATTTATATATGAGAGTCATTTTTAAACCCTCAGAAAGTACTGTTTATAATATTGTTTTTATTCACAATTTATTTTTAGTTTGTTCACTCCAAAAAACTTTGGATGTACATTTTTCAAAATTAGCTTTCATCAAATAGATTTATCTTATATTAGTTATATTAAGCATTTTTAAAAACTTCATTCTGAAATATTGTAGGGCATTTATTGAATATGCCTTGTCTGGTTCATAATCATTAAAATAGGTTCCTCAGGAAATAGGGTTTATACCGTTATGTCGTGTATTTCAAGTAAGTCCTTATAAAAAGTTGCTTTGGTCCTTAGAAAGTCCTTAATTTTTGGTCTGGAAAAAGAGCGGAAACCCTGGAGGAAGATTATAGATCCACTGTTTTACCAATACTCAAAGACTATTCTAAAGGCCTTATCGTACGTCACCTGTACGTGTTAAAAAAACAACAGGCTCAGTTTGGGATTCCTTTTCGAGATGAAGGAAATGCACCTATTTCTTGTACGACAGTGAAAAATGTTCTACCGGTTACATCTTTGTCATACTTCAACCTGCACAGAATCAATAGGCTGAAAATTTTTCGGTATCGCACCGGAAATCATCAGATTTGTCATCAGGATAAGAAATATTTTGAATCCGTTGCTTTTTCATCACATACGTGTTATAAAGACTTAAACTTTTAAAATAGATTTGTTTTGGTATTAGTACAAATCTAAGGTTTTCCGCCCGTATATTGTGTATTACAAATAAAATTGTGAACAAACCCTGGTTTTTTGGGAAGGGAATTTTGAAATATTTTGTTTATTTTTATCCTAATCGCACAAGACAATTTTTACATTTCACAAATGATTTGATATTAATAGTTAACTGGCAACTGTAATGAATAAACGTGTAAGGAAGCCAGGCAACCAAAAATTGAATAATTGGGATTAACTAACTATATTTGGCAAGGTATCATGTGTAGCATGAAAATATGAGTATATTTTTCTTTTAAGAAATATCCAACATTTTTATTATTACATAAATATTAGGTAATAATCTGTAGTGTCACAAAACCCATAAATCATTATTTTTCTTGGATAGCATCTCTCTCTCTCTCTCTCTCTCTCTATATATATATATATATATATATATATATATATATATATATTATATATATATATATATATATATATATATATATATAATGTGTGTGTGCGTAGTAATTGGACACACAATGCAACATTGCCATTTGATGACACCTTTAAATGATATATGCATTACAAAAAATAATAAACTGTTATTTTAAATTTAATGATTTATTTTTATATTATAAAAGGAGGGGAAAAAGTTTAACATAAAGCAATTTACATAATAAATAATGATCAAAAATAATGCATATAATTATTATATTAGCAATTAAAATGGAAGCAACCAGTTATGTGTTTGATAAGACTAACAGGGTAATCAATTACGTAAGTACTACTATAAAATCATTTTAATGCTCATTGCTATCATTTCTTAAATATATATATTGCCAAAAGTAAAAAAAAATCTCTTATAAATAATATGCTAGTTCTTAAATAGACATTGTTTAAAAAACAAATGTAAACATTGTTAAAATGATTTCTTCCCAAAGTTCCCAAAATTCCACCCCACTTCTTCAAAATTCCGGGTCTTTTACATCTCTAATTACAAATAATTAATATACTGACTTTGAATCTGATTGCTTATTTTAATCTATTGCCGTTTAGAAACCCCTTTCTTTTTTTTTTCTTTTCTTTTTTTTTGGGGGGGGGGCTGTAAGCAACAGCTATTTGAAAACTGGGCGTTTTCAGAGGTGGTTGTAAAGGTTTAATTTGTTAGAAATATCATAGGGGTCCTGTCTATATAACCTCCCTCTATTCTTTGGAGCAGATGCAATTTTAATGTTTTCCTCTCAAAGTTGCTTCTAAAATTTTGAAAACTATCTCACGAAAAGTTTCAAACTAAGCATTTTATAGTTTTGTTCGTATACAATCTGGATGTTTAAACTTCTTAGAATTTTGTTTAGCTACATCAATTCACAAATTTTCCGTTATTTTTACCCTTTTTCAAAGTGTATCGATTTCATTGAAGATTGTATCTAATCGTTTAATTGTTTTTGTGCTTTGAAATTAAATGTTCCTGTTTTGCGTGATGTTGTTTTATCACACACACACACACACACACACATATATATATATATATATATATATGCATATATATGTACACACACACACATATATATATGTGTGTGTGTGTGTATATATATGTATGTGTGTGTGTGTGTGCGTGTTACCAAATCCTCCAATATTCTGTAGTTATATTCCATGGTGGTCACTGACCACTTTTCGGATACTAGGGATGCTTGTGTAGAAAGCAAGCGAAGGGGATATGTTTTTTGAATCAAGCAATTGAGTCTAAACCAGAATTCTTTGAAGCGTATTCAACCTTTGGTGCGTTTTGTCTGACAAATATTTTTAGCAGGGAAAAGCGCCAGGAAATCGTGGACATGATTTACGCGGGTTTTTTGTTCCCGCTTTCTGTTAAAGAAAGTGTTCGAAACTAGTTAGTGCCTAATATTTCATCCAAACGAACATTTTGTCACAACCAATCTAGATTATTTATTACAATTTCATTTCGACTGATTTTAAGGTTTGCGTAAGGTGTAAACTGTAGATATCTATGATTTCTGGTAAAGAAAATTCGGGTAAAGGAATTTCTGGTAAAGAAATCATTGCTATCTAATTTTAGGGCTGTATATAAGTCTTTGAATTTAAAGTTTTGAGTCGATAAATGAAACATTTTTAAAGCATACTTAATGAGAATTTTTCTTTTATGGACTCAAAATTGTACATTTGTTGTAATAGTTATTGTTAATCGTAATTTGTTGTGATACTATCTGCAGGGCTCAATGTTTTTCGGACTATTTCAAATAATGCGTCATACCTGGTTTTGGTTGGGTTCTTGAGATCGCTACAGTCTACTTTTGTGCTACACAAACAGGAATTTAACAGAAATTTTTTTCGCTATATCGAAGTTTCCTTTGTTTAAATTGCCGAGCCATGACCGAATGGTAGAGCGCTGCTCTTCGGAACCGGAGTTCGCGGGTTTGAATCCCGCTACGGGCATGGATGTTTGTAACCGTTCGGAATCGGCTTTAAGCTGTAGGTCCCGGTCTCATTAGCCCTTGTGTGCAAAACAGTAGACCGTAGCTCTCCAAACCAAACCAAACCTCTGTTTAAATTCATTCGTATGCAGTAACTAAAAAGAAATACAGTGCATGAAAAATTAGCTATGTGAGGACTGGAGTAGTTTAGTCCCAATATAGCCTATCCATGTCGTAGAAGGCGACTAAAATAGGCACCTAGTGTCCAGAGGTATAGCTGGGCACACCTATCTTCAGGAGGTAATATGTATGGAGGCTGGCCCTCCAAAATGGGGATGGGCACAGGGCTAACATTTCTGCCCTGTAAAAACTACCCGAATGCCCTATAAAAATGAGCTAGAAAAGGAATAAGAACTTTGTGTATTGATACATAGAATATCCGGACATTATAGAGAATCACTTAAAAACTTTAAAATTATTAATTGGAAGTCCAGGGCAAAAGATAGGACTGCCTGGTCTAGAATTTTGTGAAGGCTGGAGCCCCTAGGTTGATATGTGATAAGGCCTTTACTCTACTTTAAAATGGTATTTGCTGTTACATCATCCTCTTTGGTGTAAACTGTCTAAACGGTGGGGCGTGACCGACTTTGGTCGATAAAGACAGATCTGAGAGACCAGCACCTTCTTCAAACTATGAAAATGTTCATGCAATCGACAATGGTTCCTCCATGGTAAACAGTTTGACTCTGACAACGACCTCAAAGAGGCGATGTTTTACACGCAGACGATGAAGTTCTTTTACACCCGTATTTTCAAACTGATGTATAGCTGGGACAAATGCTTTTCTACAACTTTTATATCAAACAGTGATAAATTGGTAATGCTTTCATTTCAGTTTCATACCATCCTAATTGTATATTTATTGTGTCCGAAACTATGTGTGTCATATATTAATATCCCATTTATTTAGTACCTCATTCCTAATTTCCTTCCTCAATGGAATCCACAGCCCTAGATGGGCCGTGACTTTCTCAAGAAGTCTTCTTTTCTAATCTTCGATTTTCCTGGGCCATCCAGTCCTTTGTTTTCAGAATTAAAAGGTCTTTATCCATGGCAGGGCTTCTCGAACTTGTAATCCAATACAACCTTTTTTTACCATATACATCGCAACATAACCTCCAAATAGATTTTTCTTAAGGAAAAACTAAAGGCCTCTCTTAATGGCTGATTAGAAATAAACATAAAAACTAAACAGCATAAAGTAATTTAAAAATATAACTAAAGAGGATGAGGATGCAAGAATATTTTAATGACATACATGTAAATTGATACATTGATGAATGTTTCATCCTTTCTTGTGCTGTACAGTCACGCGTGTCTTAAATGACTTATTATCATATCGCTCTCCTGTTTTCTATAGTTACGCTTCAGGCGTATTAGTTACTACTATTAATTCTATCTAAGGGATTAGGGGAAAATTACAGAATTAATACACGAATTGTCTGTAAAATTTCTCGAGGAACCCCTAGAGGGTTCTCGAGTTCTAGGTTACTAGGGTTGCGGTACCCTAGGGTTCCGTGGAACACACTTTAAAAAACCCTACTCTAGGCCAGATACTAAGTATAAACTTGGTCAACTTCTTCTCCGTATACTAGTTGGTCTGCCATTAAGGATTTATTTCATTATTATTATACTTTTTTTGGAAGTACGATCTACTTCCCTCCTTATTAAGTGATCTGCTAAGTGATTGCATTATTTTTTATTAATTACACCTGGTTCCTTAAATGAACGATATAGTTCCAAATTTGTTCTTCATAGCTTCTTCTCTCAATATCATTTTGTATACTTCCAAATATACTTCTCTTCCAATTATTCCAGATGTAAAAATATTTCCATTGCAAAAGAATCATAGTAAAGTCATTAAAAGAATTTTCTTTTTACTAATTTGTTATAATTTAAAATATTTTTCTTCCTCATTCTTTCCTTCAGCCCCCTGCAATTCTTGGCTGCTTCTAAAACGTGCACTTTCCAGCGCCCTCTGTCCCCGGCGATTACTCTCCAGTTCTGTATTTTCAGATCATCTAGGTCTTCCACATCTGGTAGGAGTCCTCCTCTGGTCCAGAATCCCGTAAGATATTTGAAAATTGATATTTTAAGGGCACTTTGTTTTTTGATATCCCCCAAACAAGGTCAACCCTCTTAATTTGTTCCTCTGGATGACTTGAGTAATCTGTGATTGCCTATGAAGATGGTATAATTCGAAGTTTAATCGAGTTCTCCACCATCCTCTCTCTTGTATAAGGAAAGCTTTGAGAATCTCTCTCTCACACATGTTCGCTGAGAACGCTGAATGTCAGTGTAGATGGTCCAAGTTTCGCTTGCATAAAGCTGAATGGGCAAAATGATTTTGATTGAAACTGATGGGCGAAGTTTTTATAGATTCTAAATTTAGTTTTTCGACTAATTAAGTTTGATTTTAATTGCTTTCTCATGCCAAAGAAACATTTGTTGGCCATTTTTATTTTGTTGCCTTGATCTTGTTTTTGTCATTTATCATTGTTCCAAAGCATTTGAATTCCTCCACTTTTTCAAAGGTATGACCATTAATACATAGTGGAACACCGTGTGTAGCGAATCCCAGCTATGCAGCTCGGTATGAAGGTTTTCTTCCAGAGACGACACCGTGGTACCCAGGACGTGTCAACATTTCTTCTCTTCCGAGCGGTGGCAACTCTGACGAACTTAAATGGAGAGAGCGAGAGTGGGGGCAGACCAGAAATGATGCTAGGCCGAGTGCTGTACGTAATCTTCCATTCTAAGAGCCTATAATTTTATATTTAATGTTTGCGCGCTTTGTAAAATTGTCTATGAGATGTAACATCCGTTTAATAAACGTGTCTGTTAGTGTTACCCTGGAACTCTTGATTTATCCCTTGCAGTTCCACCGAACGAGCCTGTATTTCGGGCAGATTTGGGGCATCGTAACACAATACCGTGATTTTGGGGAATCCCATAAATTTAGTTTTATCATCATTCATGGTGTGACTAAAAAATATTCATTTCTTTATTATTCATGAAGTATACTTTATAAAACAAAACCAAAAAACCCCGAAATATCTACTTTACTATTTAATATATTGTCTGTATTTGGATAAAATAAAAATGCAGTAATAGTTTTGTAAATTTCAGTACGTTAAAGCTTTGATATCCTATTTTTTCTGCTCTTTGATCGAGAGTTGTTCTCCAAGAAGACAATGTGTTCAAACGATTCTCCGAAGTGTAAGAGGTTGATTAACCGCTGATCTACTAATCTACTGTATATGTGTCTGCTTAACCTATCTGATCAACTTAGTGCTCCGAAACTCATCTCATGAACGTTGACAGGAAACAAAGCAATTACCGTGCGTGAACGGACTCCTGAGAATAGAGTTCGTGACCGTTTTCGCATTTTTAAACTCTTCCGGACGTGAGCCGAAACTAGATGAACGCGTCGAATTATGTCCTCGCCGCCCTATTGATCTGGCCGGATAATGAAAGACATGTCTCGACCTATCCATTATCTGCCAAAGACATGAGAAAGGGGATTTATTAAATAGCTTAAATAGAGAAAGAAAAGTTGGGAAAAAAAAGAACTTTTGATAGGTGAAAAAAGCGCGGCTTGTCCTTCACACGCCCAGACAGACGATTAAGACAGGTGAAAATACAGATACGGTGTCAAAGTTGTCTGAAATACTCGGGCGTATCTTGAACTTTTTAAAGTTTAACAGGTAACTGTTCTAGTCCTTCCATTCTCTTGTATTGATATATGTTATTTTAAAAGAGTAAATTCTTTAGGGTGCTTTAAAACGGTAACAATTTGTTTCCCATAAAAATAATTCTTTTATCATAAAGGGTGTGAGGCATCGATTAGAAAAGCTCCAGATCCTTAACATGAGCGTAAATATGTAAAATATGGTTCTGTATGAGACGCGGTAGCTCAGTTGGCAAAAGCAGTGATCTCGTACCTGGAGGGTAGCAGGATCGAGGCTCGAGCTGGCCAAAGATTCTCCGGGTTCATTAATGACAGCTGGGGAAAGTAAGATAAGCTCGTAGTAGTAGTGTCCTCCAAGTTCCCAAAATGATATCTCTGGAGGTGTCAGACTAAGCCTCGAGGGTCTTCTACTTGGTCCCTGCTGCTAAAATATAAGGATCTACTCTTATCTCATCTACACATCTCTCTACAAAATCTAATTATTCGTTTCCCATAAAAATAATCCTTTTATCATAAACGGGTATGAGGCATCGTTGAGCAAAGCTCCAGATCCTTAATATGAGCATAAATATGTAAAATATGGTTCTGTATGAGACGCGGTAGCTCAGTTGGCGAAGGCAGCGATCTCGTAGCAGGATCGAGGATCGAGCCGGCCAAAGATTCTCCGGGTTCATTAATGACAGCTGGGGAAAGTAAAATAAGTTCGTGGTAGTGGTGTCCTCCAAGTTTTCAAAACGGTATCTCTGGAGGTGGCAGACTAAACCTCGAGGGTCTTCTATTTGGTCCTGCTGCTAAAATGTAAGGATCTACTCTTAGAAATCCAACCTCTCGAGGCAGTGGAAACCATTTTCCATGAAAAGTCATATGACTTCTAAATAGACACGGCCCCAACCAACCAACTATATAGTTCTATGATTTTACTCGTGTGTCAAAATGCTTACTATAAGGTAAGTCGGACAACTGTAAAACTCGATACAAGAGCAAGATGGTAAGAAAAAGGAGGAAGTTCCTATACATATCATACAATCTAGAACATATCCGTCTTATATTTCCGAATTGTAGCTTATTTGGGGCACCTGGGGTTGAACCGAATCCCCAATAGTGAAGGTGAGAATTACTTTTCCTGGTGAACTTCATGACATATGGTAAAATATAATAGGTGAAAAGTAATTTGACTGAATAAAGTCTTAAAGTAAAAGGAAAAATAATGAGGAGCCCTAAATAGCTGAATTTAAGCAAACAATTAAATGAAAGAGAAAAGAGAAAAAATTAGGATAGTTTTAGTAACTTATACTAATAATTTAAGTACTAAACAAATGTTTTTGGCGGATGCAAGCATCCAATAATTTTATAAGTTTTAAAATTTTTTGCGATTTTTATTTAATTTAAAAAATTTTTTTTTTTTTTTGGGGGGGGAGAAATTAAAGTAGAAGTAATTGGCTTTCAAAAAAAATTTGTGGTGTCATACGTCATAGCCACGTAAATTGCTAATATCTCCGGTATCCCAATTCAAGAGATCTTCAAATTTTTATGTATTTATTACTGTCGTTCTTAGAAAACAGAAGAATTTTGCAAACAATATTTTAACTGTCTTTCATTAAGGATTCTAAGCAGGTTAAGAGTTCCATGTCCATCCTAGCTGGTTTTTCATTCATGCCTCGCCGAAGGGTAGTGCGCTGCTCTTCAGTACCGGAATTCGTGGATTTAATCAATCAATGTTCGAAGCAGTTTCTAATCGGCTTTGAGCAGTAGTTCCCGGTCTGTTTAGCCATCGTGTATCAAAACCATAGAGCGTAGCGTTCCAAACCAAAACATCATTAACTGGATCATTTATGAGCGAAGGCGGATTCAGTTGATGAGATAGGGCGGCTGAACTTGGTGGAACTGGAGTGGTGAAGCACTGAGCTGAATCTTGGTGGGTGAAATTTGGACCCTATTAATTCGGCACTATCCTCTCTTTTTAATGGATCGAAGATATTTGGTAAGAATTGGAAAAATTTGATTCGGAGCGCTACTGTCTACGGTTTTTTCTGCACGAGAGCTAATGTTGCCGGGACCTAATGCTTAACCCTTTGAGGATGAATGCATCATATATGCAACGTCTTTCAATTTGACTCAGGGAACCAGTATATCATTAATGGTATTTTCAGTAGAACATTTAATTAGTAATTCTTATTGCCGCTAGAGGTAGCTCTATATCTGTTACAGGTGATATTGTCTACCAGAGATATCTAAATACTACAGAATCATCTGGTTCAATTTAACCGTTTCGTGGGCCATTTAGTTTTCACTCCACGTTTCGAAACTTTCAAAATAGAGCTGTTTGTGGTGTGAGTCACCCTTGACTGCAACCGCAACGGACTGACGGACGAGAAACCGTTAGTTGAGAGAACGCGCTATGTAACGAACTAGGATATGATGTATGTTCTGTATCGTGGCCGCTTAGAATGATAATTAAATAGATGCGTGCTAATACTAACTTGCCTGGTCATTTACGCCTCTTACACTCTACATGTACTGTACTATTCTAAAATAGAACAGAGTAACAACACACTGTTAATTTTATTCAATCGATCGAACAACTGATGGCAGAGCAAAACCGAAGCGGGAAGCAGTCTTTCCGTCGTTTCAATAACAAGACCAATATATTAGAATGGGTTTTGCGCTTCCAACAGGAGTATTTTGTAAGATCGTGTAGGTGAGAAGTAATCTTCCCACGGCCTACGAAAGGGTTAAAAGATGTTGCATACATGATACGCCCGTCGTCAAAAGGTTAAAGCCGATTCCGAACGGTTATACATGTTCATACCATAGTGGTACTCGAAGCCACGAACTCTGGTACTGAATAGCAGTGCTCATTTAGCTGTCGTTCGACGAATTGGGAAGGATATATTTTGCAAACAAGCAAGTACATATCCTTTCAGTTATTTACTAATAATTTTTTCATAATAATACCATATAAGCGCCATCTATAGAGGGGCAGTCAAAAGTGTTAAAATTAGTTTATATTCTGTGGGTGAAGACTCCAGTTATTTGCATATCTAAAAGAGAGTGTACCGAAAAATTTTCTAATCAAATGAAATGAAAAATATTTTCTCATAAACGGAAGGCATATAGACGAGAAGAATTTCCCTCGCCGTCATGGCGTTATAAAAGTTCGTTTATAAATGATCTTGAAATGAGAATTCTGACATCCATCAGTTGAAATCGTTTTAAAAATTTTTTGCATGTGTCAGACTTCTTTTATGAGAAAAGTTCTAGATGAGAGCGGAACAGACATATGAAATTTTGAACGTGACATTTTGTCAAAATATAATATGCAAGTGAGCATTATATTATAGTTTGAGGAAAATATAAAACAAATGCGGATTATATTATAATGTGAACAAAAATATAATAAAAGTGAGAAAGCTGAAGCTTTATGGTAAAAATTAAAAATGATGGACATTTTGGAACTACTTTGATATACCCCCCAAATCAGAAATTTGGCGACTTTTTTTTCTCGCCAAGCAAAATACATGTTTTTGGCGCCTTTTTTTCTCGCCAAGATAAATTCTCGCTAAATACTAAAAAAAAAAAAAAAAACCATAAAAAAAAACGGAATCATTAAATACAAAAATACACATAATTAACGTCTGCATATCCTGAGCCAAATGATGCAAAAATAAACATTTAACAATACCTGACCTTTCAACTGTCGGCCTACCCGACTAAATGAAGCACAACTATCAATTTTCCGACTCAAAATTCCCTGAATCTTTTCAACAACACTATATACAGTAGGTATATTGAAAGCTAAAAGATAAAAATAATTAATAGAAAAAAAATATAATTGGAAAATACAACCAGATTTGCAGCAAAATACAGCAAGTCAGAAATCCGCTTGATCACTTCACAAACAAATGGCGAATGAATGAAATGACGGTAAAACATATATGAAATCCAAAAATTGTTGCCACAAAACTTTAAAAAAAAAAACTCAAAATGGTACAAAATACAAGAAAATACTAAATTTGGCAACAACAAAAACCTAAAAGCTGAAAAAAACTAAATTGGCAACACCAAAATAAGAAACAGCAACCCTAAAAAGTCCGTAGCGTGTGCCAGATTTGGCGCGTAATTTTTTGGGGGGTATATCAAAGTTGTACCGTCATTTTTATTGCGAATGCAGGAATTTGTGTCATCTCAATCCCTTGACCAAAAAATTTTAAATCTACAATTACTATTAAAAAATGAAAAAAATAAAAAAAATACAAAAAAAAATAAAAAAATACAACAAACAAAAAATACAAGTCATAAAAATAATATAACAATAAAAAACAAAAACAAATAATAAAATAAAAACAAAATAAAAATAAAAAAAAATACAAAATAAAAAAAAAAATTTACTTAAAACAAAAAAATGATAAAACAAAAAAAAATTGCCACAAATTAAAAAAAAAAAAAAAAAAACAAAAAAAAACAAATATAAAAAACTAAAAAAAAATAAAAAATTAAAAAACACAAAATCAAAAATGCAAAATTCCCTTAAAAAGTCCGTAACAATTTTTTTTAGAAAATCACGTTGCGTTTTTATGTTTATTGAGGAGTGAAGACAATTCTATATGACTTATGAATATATTTTTTTGTTTAGAAATTACCATTTATGTTATAAATGTTACACCATTTTTATTGTTATTTATTTTATTTTTTTATTGTTAAAATAGTTTAGAATTGTTACGTTATTTCATTAACCATATGTTTTTATTCATAGCTTAGAAGCGTTATTTCAGAACTTAACCATATGTAAATTTTATCATAGCTCAGAAACTAATAGTTCTCCAAAAAAAAAAAAAAAAAAAAAAAAAAAAACTTTTGGACGACAAAAGGTTTTAAATTAATGTGTCTTAGAACATAGACATGATGTAGTGTCGTGATATCAAAGAGTAACAGCGCGATATTTACGCTTTTTTGTTAATTTTTTTTTCTCAGTAGATTTTAAATATATTATTATTTGAGCTAACCGTTTGTCGCATTAGGAATATTATTATTATTACTAGCATATGGCCCATCATATGACGGGATTAGTAAAATTTTTAATATTTTAGAACTGTTAAGTATCCAATGAGGCAGGTAAAAAATGGTTTATTTTTTGGCTGAGAATTATCTGGTTGACTCTCAATAATTTAATTATCATCATACTCCTCTAGAGTCTCCCGTCCTGTAATGCAGTTTAGAATCACATTGAATTCATTTAGTCAAACCGTGTGGTTATGTATAATAAACAAACACACAAAAGAACAAACTTCTTAATTTCCAAATATATATAAATTAAAAGTTAGATATTAATTAGTCCGTGAAATAGATTCTAGACTTATATGAAAAGAATTTATTGTTAATACCAGTGATAAAATTTTCATTGCAACAAAAAATGATCGATGATTTAATTTAAAATTATCACACATCTACCTAATCTATTATTTAAGACAAATATAAAAGAAAATCATTTACGTAATATCTAAGTTCAGTGATAAAAGATATTAAAATAGTGCTTAAAAAGTTTACGTATAGAATTATTTATTATCTTTTTTTTAAAAGAAATAGACGGATATCAAGATACACACTCAAGTATTTAACTTCTCTCTCACAGGAAAACGGTTTAGTAGGTAGGAGATATACGTTTATAACTGAAAATTGTATTTGATGGGCAAAGCTTCATCCTTCCTTTGGAACCGACGTTCTAAAATGCCAAAATGTCGTTCTAAGTATTTGTGTATGTACATTAGAGAAATTGAGAGCTGCAGAAATTGAGACTAAGAATGATTACGCGTGTTCCCTTGCACCTCTAAAAATAAATGTTTACATTTTCTCTGGCAATCCGGAATTAAAAGGTCTCGGAGGAGAAGTTCATTGAACCGATCTCCAGTGAAGATAAGGCGCGAGAAAATAAGATTATTTGGTTGTTCGTTTTTTTGAAATTTATTAAAAAAGAAAGAGCTTAAAACATTTTGTTTGGACGAGACAGATAAACGTGACTGCATTCCGGAGGGAGCATTCGAAATCACTCGTGGGGACTCGATGGAAACAGCGTCGTTGTAATGTGAGAGAGTACATGCGCTTTAGTCAGTGTTCGGCAGTATTCTTGAAATGGAATTTTTACTCAATGTTTCTCTAAGACGACGGTGGATTGGAAAATTTTAATAGTCCTCGAAAAGTAATTAAGTATTGTACTTTGCTGTTAACTCTTTGTCTGTTATCATATAAGAGAATAATTAGATGTGCCTCAGATATAAAAAGCTTTAAATTTCATCTGTCTAACTGAAAAATATAACTAAATTTAAGACCCTGCTTCAAATAATTTTCCACTTAAAATATAGTTCATTATGTATGACATGTGATATACAAAGCATTAGATGTGTATATCATATGAGTTGACAAAGGGTTAAAGAAATATTTTTCCAAATTAAAAGCAATAAGCAAAGGGTTAAAGAAGTATTTTTCCAAATTAAAAACAATAAGCAAAGGGTTAAAGAAATATTTTTCCAAATTAAAAGCAATAAGCAAAGGGTTAAAGAAGTATTTTTCCAAATTAAAAACAATAAGCAAAGGGTTAAAGTAGTATTTTTCCAAATTAAAAGCAATAAGCAAAGGGTTAAAGAAGTATTTTTCCAAATTAAAAACAATAAGCAAAGGGTTAAAGTAGTATTTTTCCAAATTAAAAGCAATAAGCAAAGGGTTAAAGAAATATTTTTCCAAATTAAAAACAATAAGCAAAGGGTTAAAGTAGTATTTTTCCAAATTAAAAGCAATAAGCAAAGGGTTAAAGAAGTATTTTTCCAAATTAAAAACAATAAGCAAAGGGTTAAAGTAGTATTTTTCCAAATTAAAAGCAATAAGCAAAGGGTTAAAGAAATATTTTTCCAAATTAAAAGCAATAAGCAAAGGGTTAAAGAAGTATTTTTCCAAATTAAAAACAATAAGCAAAGGGTTAAAGTAGTATTTTTCCAAATTAAAAGCAATAAGCAAAGGGTTAAAGAAGTATTTTTCCAAATTAAAAGCAATTTGTGTAATTGTACAAAGATATTGACTTCTCACTTATGCGCTTCACATTTATGCATATCTTTTTTTTCTAGTCCTGTCAAAGTAACTAAAATAAGTAAAAATTGAAAACAGTTTTAAATTTGTCAGGTATACGACTTTCATATATACGCCTTTCTGAATTGTAAATATTGGGTTAAGAAATACAATTTCCTTTCACTTGAATGGCAAAAAAAATTGGTTAACTGATCTATTTGTCAGGAATTTACAGTTTGTGTGAGTTATCAATTATCGTCTATTGTTTCTATTAAATGGACTAATAAAGAGAGATATTTGTGTGTTTGTTATGAAGTGGAAAGACGAGGAGGAAGGCAATTTCAATTTTATATTTTTTAGTTTAGTTTTTACGTTTATTAAATTATATATATATCACAATTATTAACTTTAATATTTCCTTTAAAACCTCCTCTCTCCCATTCTAATTTATTTAAATCTTTTTCCCAGCCTCTAAATAGTTTAATCAAAGGAGTATTTTCCACTTAACATTCTTCCTAAAGCTGTCTATCCTAAAAATGTAAACTTTCTGTCTATTCAGCACGTTTTCCAGCTGTTTGGCGGCAAATGGTTTCGCGTTTTGCTGATATTGCATTTAATTCGCTTATTAAGTTGTTTTTTACCGTGGGAAAATTCTTTCTGTCATCGCTCTTGGGTGCACCTCTGTTCGATCAGAGTGAACTCTGTGGCTTTTCTTTGTCTGTTGTCCAGTAGAATAGATGTGCGTTGTAACTGCTCTGGAATAAAGTTTAAAATAAACTTCTGCCGTTCTCTTCAATGTCAGCCTGACTGCGTTATTATTACTGCTAGCTGTTGAGCTTTCTCCTTGTCAAGGAGATATGTCAAGGATTATAACTGGTGGTTTTATAAAAAAAATAGATTACATATATATAGCTAAATATGTCTGTGAAAAAAAGTTTTTTTTGCGTTCTAATGATAGTGTAATACGCATTCTTCATAGTCTGAAATTAATTTTTTTCTTTCTGTGTCATTTTATCATATAATATTGATATGACACATAGACCTGCTGTAGCTTTAAGATTCTAGAAACTTCCATTTTTAACACTAGAATGCCCGAAAACTTGTTTATACACATACACACATTATATATGTAATGATATTTTAACCAAACTAATACTTCGAGACTTCTAGAACAGCAAGTTAATTTCTGCTTCGCTTAACTATTCTGATATAACTCCTTTAAGTAACTTAGTTTCACATCCAGTGACCCCATGTGATAAACTCTTCAAACTTTAATTGCCTGGCTCCCTTCTGCTCTCTCCTGTTATGTAAGTGAATGTAAAACATTCTTTCTTATTATACCTGATCATCTTTTCCCCGACAAGAATTAAAGAAGGGAAATTTGTGTGCTTTGGGGAGGACGACTCTTTCTCAGTTTCTACAGATGGATTTCTGCAGAACTCTTTGTAATGAGATTTTATGCCGACGGAGATGCTCGGCGTCTGTCCATAGTAAACCCCATAGACTGCTATCAGTTTGAGATGTTACGTAGAGAAAGAATCGGACCGCCTAGCTGGTCAGGAGGAGACCTAACTTGCAAAAAGTGTTTTCATGTCCAGAGAATTTTAGATGTGTTCATAATAACTCTTCTTTACTGCAAAGATAGTTTTACTTCCTGTTTTGGCAGTCCAGTGCCTCTGTCTTGAACTAAAACATACAGATTACGCGGCGTATTTAAAAAGGGTTCAAGAGACACAGAATAGTTTTAAATACAACGTTACGAAGTGTGTTATGATGGGACCTCCTTGTTTCTTGGCTCTAAAAGTTGACGGCATCCAAGGTTTCTGGCTTGTCCCTTGGAGAAGAGTCATTTTCGAATGAATGTAAATGATAAAAGAAACGTGATTTTCAAGGCTGCTTAAACTCTTATGAACAGCGACCTTTAAATGGCAACTACCTTTTTGTTTTTTATTATGTATTCTCCCTTCCCTCCCCTTGAGTGCTAAAATTCTCGTTGCATGTCATTCTGTAGCAGGTATCATGTCATATTACATGACTCAAATCGCTAAAATAGAAAAAAATACATTGATTCTTTCGGCACGAGGTATTTCCTTGCTACTATCGCTACATTCCCAGTCTTCAACCTGCTGCTCTCCAAGAAGTCACACGAAGGCATCATCACCATCATAGAGTCATGTCTTTACGGAGGGATGAATTCATCCCGCTCACTGGTTGTCAGCTGCTATTCTCTACCTTGTATATATTGTATGTAATTCACACTTCTTTTTTGTGATTGTATTGTATTTTATGTATTTATAGTCTTTGTAATTATTTTTTAATAAAGGACATAAAGTCCCAAAAGCACCCAAGATTCGCATAATGTCTTAATAGAAATTTTCAACACCCCCCATCCAGGCAATTAGTTGGGGTTTGAGTTCCTGGTGTTGTCCTTGGAGATCATGATTCATGGAGTTGTCGTCGCTTGAGCGCTGTTGGTGGAGTTACTGAGGTAAGAACAGATGGCGTGTTGAGCCAAAGACCTAGCTCAGCGAACTGGTAGCTTAGCTGAATATATATTTGGGACAAATTTAAAACGGTAATATTGTTTATTGAACATTTCCAAAATATGCTAAACTCTTATTTTTAATTCATAATCTTTTTGTTTCCATTTTTACCCCCTTTCCCCCCAATTGCAAATTTTTTTTATTGGAATTGGTTGATATTGTAGAATTAATTGAAGTTTATCTTGTGGAAAGCACAGCGATTGAAATCTTATTACACTTTAAAAACTCTGCAAATCAGAACAGATGTAAATCAATTATTTGATGTGTTTTGACCCATAGTTATCAGTCTAGTTGCGCTTTTATGCATTAACAAAACATTTTAAAACCAAGTTTAGCATCATAGTTCAATACTAATTAAATGAAAATAATGGTACTAAAACATAGTAGGTCAAATGAAATTAAAAAATCCATTTATGTATCATGCGTAAGCAGTGATGTCTTCCTACTTAAATTGGAAATAAGAAATGAAATATAGTCCATTCATCCAAATGTCCATGTCTTTTTTCAGTGATATAATTTTTTAAAGATTGGCATCATGTGAGACATAAGCAACTGATTTTAGTTTGACATAAAAACAGGGTACCCCCGACAAGCTTTAAGCATCGCAACAATTTTCCTTTTGATCTCGCCGTGTCTATATTTTGATTTATATTATTTTAGTACCCGTTTATCCTGAACAACCCTTTTGTTATGTATTAAATGCGCCTAATTCTTATTGGCGGTTTGATATCAGAACAGGGTACAACCTCCAACTTGGCGATAAAGCTCGAAGCATATCAACTTAAATTTTTTCTCCTGTTCTCTGAGTGTCCAAAGAATCCGTGTCAATATTTTGATTTATATTATTTTGGTTTCTGGGGTACCATTTTTCTAGTTTTTTTTTAAAGTTTTGTGGCAACAATTTTTGGATTTCATATATGTTTTACCGCCATTTCATTCATTCGCCATTTCTTTGTGAAGTGATCAAGCGGATTTCTGACTTGCTGTATTTTGCTGCAAATCTGGTTGTATTTTCCAATTATTTTTTTTCTATTAATTTTTTTTATCTTTTAGCTTTCAATATGTTTCGTAAATCATGTTTAGCGGATAATGTTGATTGTTTCAATACATTTATTGAAATTGCTGCTCGGGTAAATTGGGAGGAATTCAAAATTTCTGTATAAATAATTCTTTTTATTAGATTGCCGACACGTATTTACAATCGTATTTGTTAAAATTTTTGTGTAAATTGCATATAATATGTTATTCAGTGTCATTTATTTGTATTTTTTATGTATTTATTGTATTTTTAGGTATTCTTTTTTGTCGTATTTCATGATTCCGTATTTTTTATGTATTAATTATTTGTATTTAACGAGAATTCATCTTGGCTAGAAAAAAAAAAAAGTCGCCAAAAACAGGTATTTTGCTTGGCGAGAAAAAAAGTCGCCAAATTTCCGATTTGGGGGGTATATCAAAGTAGTTCCGTTTACGGTTCCGTTACGGCTAAATCTTATTTGTTATTAATTTTGTGAAATTAAATGTATTGACTTTGGTGAACAACGACAATTTTACCAAAAACCTAAACCGGTTAAACTCATAATCTATCATTATCGTCTGTATGTCATTTCTTACTGGTTTGCGGTTCTGCTTTCCAATGGTTTACTATGGTTCATTTTTTAAAAATAGTTTGGAGCTATTGGGCTTGTAAACTGTTGAAGGATCAATTGCTCATAATGACCTGATGAATGTCGTATGAATGTCTGGTTTGTAAATGGTTTCGGTTAATTAAGTTAGAGTATATACTTGTATTAAATTGGATCGATCAATGTTGCGAAAAGGCCAATGAATACCCTGTTCTTTTGGAATAACTTTTTGTTTAGTAAACAGCGCCAGGAGTTTGGCCAAATTCACCAAGGGGTACTCTATTCTGAAGTAACACTCTGATTTTTAGTTGTGTATTGTGTAAATAAAACATTGTCCAGCAAATAAAGGTACACATGTTACATCGTATGGGAGAGGTCAAAGTAGAACATTTCCCCAACGAATGGCCATCATCCAACAAAAATACAAAATAGGAGTCAGATATATGTATATGGTCTTTAATGCAAATGTGTTTACACATACATTCTAGAGTGTAAGAAAATAAGGATACATTTTACAATAGCTCTGAAGATTGATCTCTTGGCACCATTTGTTTCACATTCTAGGCTCGTGTTGGCTGAAGAGAAAGACCTGACTGTGCTCTCAGTTAATCTCTTTTGCGATATGCAATATTAAAATAACCACTCATTTCATTCCCTCTACGTTTTCCTTCCAAGACATTTTTCGTTAATTTACCTCAACCGAATTAAGCCTAAAAGAAAGATCTCCAGGCCGATTTGATGGCACTGAAATGACTTGGATGAAACTTCCTCTACGGTTGCGGTACTACGGTGTGCTAACAGTGTCCTTCTGAATCGACGTTACTCTAAGTGCACTATTAAAGTGAATAGCAGTATTTCTGTGAAACTAACGTTACGACTATAATCTTACTATTCCTCTTACATTTAGAGTAAACTCGGCAATCTTTGTTTTTTTCTTCTCCAACCGCTCCACAGACGTCGAAAACGAATATACTTTAAACACAAGGACAAAAATGTCAACCTGTAAATAATGCCATCTTTAAAAAGATACGTAATCTGAAAAGGGACACACATATGCTTTCTTTTGAGGTAGATTATAGAAAAAGGATGTAAACGGAACGAAGAGCTGAAGCGTCAATTTGATTATAGCTGGAATAATAGGACGTAAATGCATCTGCTCGAATGAAAGTGAATGCACTTCTCTTTTCGTTGAATGTTTTTAAACTCTCGGAGATGAAAAAGGAGAATTCAGGGATTTTTTTTACAGCTGAACTTTTGAATCCGAGCCAATTAGAATCATCCGCATTGTTCTCGTTTTTTAAAATTTAAGAATAACGTGGTGTGTCGAGATAGTTTACTTTCTTTCATGGAGAGATACTTTTCAAGTAATAAGTTTTTATCGCGGAATTTTCTAATTATTGCAGGATTAGTTATAACACAGGAAACTGCCTTGGAACAAAATTTTGGCGTCATTCAAAATGATCAAAAAGTTTTTGGCGATTAGGCAAATAAAGTGTCGAAAGGATTCCAGGAAAACAACAATTGTGTAACTGCGGAAGGGAAAGCGGTTTTTTTTTTTCATTTATTTTCCAAACCCCGGAGATCTCGAGATATAAGAAATTGGTTGTCTTCCATTGGAAGCTTCAAGAGGATATTAGTGCTCGCTTCACTTACACAGAAAAACGTAGAAAATGAGGGAAAGAGAAGACTCTTTTAGAATTGCATTTTACGGATGAATGAAAGTACTTGAGGGAACAATGGAAAATATACACAATGAAAGATCGAGAATGAAGTACAAAAATCTCATTAAACAATCAATCACAGGACCTGCAGTGAGAAAAAAACAAAGAAGTTCTCGTAGTTACAACATGTGGGTTTTCATAAACATTCCACGGTGCGGTGCAAAACGCTTTTTCGTAAGACGAATGCTTTTATAATAAGAACTCGTACTGCATTGTTACGGAACATGCCAAAGATATCTGTGCGGTCCGTCTGTTCGATGTCCTGCCGGACGGCGACTCAAGTGTTCCCCGCCGTCGCCATTCGCTAAACACTTCGATGAATACGAACGCCATCGATGGGGACGCATTCGAATGATCTCAGTCTAGAGAAAAAGCAAGAACACGCCATGCTCCTGTCGAACGAACGGGAAAAATGGTGTGTCGCTTTGCTTCCCGATGTCGTCCCTCAAATCAAGCGCTCGATCGCACGGGGATATGGGAGACGGGTCCGCACTTGTGCTCCGAGGGGAAGTGTGTGTGCCGGACATCGTGCCTCTATAACATGGACGTGGGGTGATCAGCATCCTTAGCCGCTGCAGAAAGAGAAAAAAAAGATGTCGTTAGATAGTGGGAATGAGAAGTATGTCAGTAAAGAGAGGTAGTGCAGACGAGCGACTTACCACTAATGTTGACGAACGTGATTCCCCATAGCACACTCCAGATCCACCCAACGATGATGGGTGCCGTGAGGAGTTGCATGAAGGCCGCCAGCAGGCTGATCAAGGCAGAGCGTCTCTTAGAGTCGTGCTCCGTCCGGCATCCGCACAGCACACCCAACACGCTCAGCAACGTACCTGCGAAGAGAAAATGATGTCACCACTATGATCAAATTATGTGTTCTACAGCCTTTAAAGGCGAAAAGGGGGGACCAGGTTTGTTCCCTTTTTAATTCTTCTTTGTAAGGACTCTTCCGTTCGGGTGGCAATTTTCACTTTGGCCAAGTCACGAAGAAAATAACTGAGTGAAGTTAGTTGGTTCGTTGGTGTCATATCTATTTAGAAGCCATATGACTCATAAAAAGAAAATCCGGAAAGATAGTTGTCATTGCCTCAAAAGGTTGAATATCTCAAAATGTGTCCTCGAAATTTAGGAACAGCTACCAAGCAGGAAAGGCTTGGCCCCTTAAAAATGCCCAGACTTAGCTTGCCACCTCCAGAGATATCGTTTGGAACTTTGGAGGATATTGTTATCACGAACCTATTTTACGTGCTCCAGCCACTGTTAATGAATATGGTGGACAGTTTGACCGCTTCTAGCCTTCATTACCCTCCTGCCTTTGATGACTGATCTACCTCGTCTCACATAATGAAATCAAGAGAAAGAATATTACTTGGGGAAATGAAAAAAAAATTATTGTACTTGGAATGTTAACTCAACTACACACACGCATGTTGATGTTTCACATTGATTCTAATGTCTGTCACAATCTACCAATTTCCGTGAAAAGGAATACCAGGGGAGTATCGGAGCTCGTTTCTCATCTACTAGAATAGACTGTCCAAACTATGAAATCATCTCTTGCACATCCTATCTAAGGACCATATGGGATCTAAATTCGGCTTCAGCCCCAAATTTAGATTTTATTATATTCTATACTTTCACAAAAGTACTGTGACTACTTGGGGACATACAAAGTCTCAAAATTTAAAGATTCGGCATACTTCCAATATCTTACTGTGTAATTAGTTCAAAGGTTTCCTCAAAGTGTAAAAGGGTGAATACACACGCACACGCATGTTTGCATGTGTGCGTACACATACGTTCATGCCTGCGTACTTGTAGGAATGTATGTCTATCACTCGAGTCTATAGAGTCTACTGCTCACTCTGGTGGCCTATGCTGTCTGTCTTTGATCTTTGTAGAAAAGCCATCCTCCGCCAAGGCCACTTTATCGTCTGCCATCGTCGATCTCAGTAAGTCATTACCCCCTAGACAATGATGATGGCTTGCAGTGGACCATAGTGTGAAGGGGCCTTTAGATTTTGGGTCACCAGGCTATTTGTCCTTAAAATTAATGTTTATATATACCTTAGTCCTTAAAATTACTGTCACCTTAATCAATCCTCAAAGTATAAGATGTTTTCGCCAATCTCTCGGAGACTCGAACCTTCGGGTGATTTGGGATCCCGGGGATTGCCCATCCACTCGTATGTATAATCGCATGCGAGTGATAGGTATACATTCCTACAAGTAGGCAGGCATGCACGTGTGTGTACATACACATGCAAACGTGTGTGTATGTGCGTTAGCATAGTTCAAGGGTATTCACCCTTTTACACTTTGAGGAAACCTTTCAGCTTATCGTTTTCTTGAAGGAACCTCTTGATCAAAGAGCAAAAAAAAATAGGATAGCAAAGCTTTATCCGACTCAAACTTACAAAATTATTGCGTCTTTATTTTATCACAATAAATTCATTTTAATACGATATTAAATAGCGAGGTATCTAATGTTTTTATAAAGTATATTCTATGAATAATAAACAAAGTAAGAATATTTTTTCAGTCACAAATATGGGTTTCACCATCAATGAAGATAAACCAAATTATTGGAACTTTATCTTACCCAAGTTTACAAAACTATTATTGCATTCCCAAGCATGTCCGGGTTGAGAAAAAAACTTTATTCCAATTTAGTTCTGTTCTATATATTTGTTCAATTCGAGATGCATTTGTCGCTATAAGATACGACAAGTTACGTGCTTGTGCATATTACATCGTATTTACCAAGGATTACAGAAAATCTGGTATTACATGATCATTCAAAGAGAAATAGAACGTGGTGAACACTTTTTAAGTAATGCAAAGACATGAGCCACTCCATTGCGACAGATAGCACGAAAGTCAAGCGTCATTTAATAAAAAGGAAATAAATAAACTTAAAATCCTTTCATTGAGATCATCTTCCCGGGAACTGCCGTGACGTCAGTCGCGTGGGGAGAGATCGACGTCAGTGATTTCCTCCTACCAGAACCATGCGACAAACAAGAATCTAGGTACACATCGTACATACAGATATTGCTCATTAAGGCGTTGGACATTATATTCAACGTCATTCTCTATATCAGATGAGGCATACAAATATAGAGGATGACCAATGATGGTCTTGATAACTGGTAGTTGATTTCAGAAGACAACAGGCAATGTCAACGCAACGCACTCCGGACCTAGAGAATTACTTTTCCATTGCTTTTTATATAGATATATTGGTTTGTTTGTTTGAAGCGCTACGGTCTACTTTTTGTTACTTTACACGAGGGATAGTGATACTCCGACCTACTGCTTAAAGCTGTGTTCGAACGGCTATGAACATCCCTGCCAAAAGCAGAATTGCCGGAATTGAAACCACAGACTCTGTTACGAAAGAGCAGTGTCCTATCATTCGACCCTCGACGGCCACGTAGGTGTATAAACATGACCTGCCGAGTTAAATGGAATGAATGAGATAAAAATGGGAAAACTTTGTTTCTAAACTTTAGTTTACATGAGTATTTAAAAAAATTCTTTAGTCGAAGCCAGAACAAGAACGGTCATAAGTAAAAGAGAGTTTTATTGGTTGAAGTCTCAACTCTTGATGCTGATTTTTTCGCAATAAATACAAATAAAATGCAGCAGTAATATTCATAATGAAAGGGTAACTTGGAGAAACTATGTGGCTTCAAACTCTAACTCCAAATGTCAAATTGAAAAACATTCCTTTCTGAGAAGAGTTCAATACCGGAGTTCGAGGGTTCGAATCCCACTGAATGCCTAGATATTCTTGGCCATTCAGAATCAGTTTTAAGAAGTAGGTCTTGGTCTTGTCAGCCCTCGTGTAACAATACAGTAAACTGTAGTGTTCCAAACTAACCAACAATCCTTTCCTCCTTCCCCTAATTCCTCTACAGTGATGTACCTGACAGTGAAAAATATATCATCTGTAGGAAACTTATAGCCTCCAGAATGATAATTCAACAGGATTATCTTGGCCAAGTCCTCTATTTTCTAATAATGAAGCTTGAAATTTAGAGCCGCGGTAGCTCAATCGACAAAGGCTTCAATCTCATGAATGGACGGTTGTGAGTTCGAGGTTCAAGCCAGTCAAAAATCCGTCGTGTTCACTAACGGTAGGGGAGGCACGTAAATTAGGCTCATAGCAATTAAGTTCCAAGAATACCTCTGAAAAAAGGAATGTGACTCACGTCCTTAGCATTCCTTAAGCACCGCGTACTTATCGGATGGCGCTAAATGATTAACAGCTTCGCAGCCATTTATGGTATAAATGGCTCTCTCTTCTCCCCCTCTTTTTCTTTATTTATTTAATTAAAAAATAAATTTAGTGAATGTATCTTTCCCTAGTGAAGGTATCCTTTGACTTTTGCAAAGTAGACACAGTGTAAAAATTACAACGTATAGGTGGGATTAATAGTCACCACTTTCCCGTTAGCAATCTCCATTGACATTCGAACTTTTAGATGTTCAGACTTTTAGAAGTTATCTGACTATATCACAAGCTGCGTTGTGAAAAAATGCGTGGAACTGAGAGTGAGCAAGAAAAATAAAAAGCACAAAGTGGGAAAGGAAAAACGAAAATGCAATATGCAGAATATGCAAAAAAATAAAAATATAAAATATATAAAATATGCAGAATTTGTCCTCCTTTCTTGATCACAGAAGACTCAATTTATGTATTAAAATACTTCTAAATAATTTTTCATCGAACTTGTATCTTCGGTGACACCTTCTATATATCTAGGCTATGCCTAGAGCTTCAAACTGGATTGATCTCTTCATAACAGTAGGTAGCGCAATAATTGAGAATTCAACATATCATACTGGACGAAGATCTGAATGTAGTACCGAAACATTTTGTTTGTATTTTAATTTTGTGTCTTTACTACTCATAAATTTATTATTAAGTAATTCATTAAATAAAAATTTAAATACCGGTTAACCTGTCATTAACTCTTTGACAGTTTCATTTTTTTCCAGAATTCGGTCAAAAAAATGTCACATTTTTTTATTGCATTTTTTGTTTATTTTACATTTTTAAGTAAAGATATGTTATTAAAATTAACATTTCTAATATTTTTAATCATTTATTACAATTTTTTCTTTCTATGAAAGCATCATAGAACTGGGGTTTACCTTTAGTCTCATCGATATTCAAATTCATTTTTGGAATTCCAGTGAAAGCAAATCTAGGAGGCGGATCGGAAGGATTATCACAATTAATTTAAAAAAAATTGTCTTGCTTGACTGCACTACTATCAGAGTCACTACTGTCCAGATCATCTGCTAAACTTTCGCTACTATCATTTACAGATAATTCAGTTTCCGATTCCGAGTCACAGTTCGAATCACAAGAAATTAGCTCCATACGCTCTGAATTATCCATTACTTAAAAGTAAAAATATATTATTCAACTCTTACATCAATAAAATTATCAGACGGTTAGTAAAATATAACCAGAAAGCTATACACTGAACGATAACAATTCATCTTCTGATACAAAACATGAGAAAAAACCCCTCGCTTTTAACCAATCAAAGTAGAAAATACAATAAACTGCAAACTATCATTTATTGGATCTATACGAATAATTTGTTATTAAAATTGGAAAAAATACGGCCGAAAGAGTGCTAGCGAAATAGAAATCAGATTGCGCGTACGCCGTACAGGCAAATCAGTAAAGGCCCGAAAGCTGTGCCCGTACTGCGTACGGGCAAAACAGGGAAGGGGTTAAATTTTCATTTAATGAATTACCTATAAATGAAAAAATAGGTAAATTTACACTACGTAATCGTTATTACGTTGCGTAACAAAGAATCCTGAAATTAGTAAATTTAACACCAGTAAGTTAAACCTGTTCGGGTAGTTTTTTCCCACGAAATAACATAAAAATTAGGTATGCATAATTATCCTTGCGAAAGAAAATTTAAATTCCACATATAACATGCTTACTCAACTTGTAAGTTAATTACAACTGAATTACAACAGGGTTCCATCTTTGATCTCACATTTTGTAAATGTTTATTTAAATGATCGTACAGATTTAACTTCCCTCGCACTCTACGCGGACGAAACTGCTATTTTTACTTCTGCACTCCAAATTAACAGTGCAGCGTCATATATTCAGGATCAACTTAATGCTTTGGAGACTTGGTTCATTAAATGGGAAATTAAATTTAATCCAGCTAAATGTCAAACAGTTTCTCTCGTGCTTCTAAAACTCTCCCACGGTTGTACTTTGACGATGAGGGTATTGTAACGTTCTGGATCATCTGATAGCGTGTGGGTGTCGGGATTCTCTGGTAGCATGTGGGTGTCGAAGTTGTAATGACACGAAGTGCAGCTTAAAATAATAACTACTTTAATTCTGAACTAAATGTAACTATTTACAAAGTTTCCGAATGGAAATCACAGGGGCTCAGAATGAGCGGGGTACGGACCCCAAAGTCCCAGGTTCGAGGTGTACCCCAAAAAAATCTACGGTTAGGTACCCGTCGGATATCGGTTGTACAGGGGTACAACTTGGACTCCTTGAGTCCCACAAAAAACTGGAGATCGGCTCTCCAAAAAAATAAAACGCAACCTCCCGTTCCTTCGCTTTCTTCCCGTCTTCTCCTGGCGAAAACTCGAGCCGCCTGAAGTCACTTTTCGCCTGCTAGCCTCCGATTGGTCCTTTCGTTGGCGTCTGACAGTCTATCATTTCCGCGTCGCGTCCGACATTCTAATCACCTCGGACATCTCAAGACGTGTCGGACCGAAAATCCTTTGTCGTTTAGGTAGCCGTTCGGAATCGGCTTTAAGCTGTAGGTCCCGGTCTCATTAGCCCTCGTGTTGCAAAAAGTAGACCGTAGCACTCCAAACCAAACCAAAAATCCTTTGTCGTTTAGTGTCAATTTTCCAGGAAGAATATCGCATTGGCCTGGGTTTTAACAAAACCTCTTTGTGAAGCTAATGGGGTGTCGCGACATCACAGTATTAACTACGACAGCTCGGTAAAATATATCGGCGTTGATCGCAGGGTAACATAGATTTTAGTTTGGTTTGGAGTGCTACGGTCTACTTTTTACGGTCTACACGAGGTCTAATGAGACTGGGACCTACAGCTTAAAGCCGATTCCGAGCGGCTACGAACATCCATGCCACTGTGGGAATCGATGCCACTCTGGTACCGAAGGTCAGCAACCTAACCAATCGGCCATCGTTTGGCGTAGAGTAACGTGAAACCACATTTTTAATAACTTGAAAAACGAGGTTGCTCAAATATGCGAACCTCTTTCACTACTTTACGATCCCCATTTCAAAATGCACTGCAAAGTCTTAATGTATAAAAGTTATTTTGCTCACAGTACTTTATACTGCCTGTCGTATGATATTACATGCTTCGCTAACTACTATTGGTCAAGGGATTTCTACTTTTGCCCGTAATTTTTGCTAGCACCCTATTAATACCTGACCATTCCTTGACACCTATAGAGCGATTTGGAGACGCGTCGCTTTCTAGTTTTAATTTTTTTTTCTGGTTGAGATGGCTGCTTTATTTTTACTTCCTCCTGAGTAGCGTTCCATCTTGAATTTTCCTACGTATTCCTTTGTCAGATTTCGGGGAACTAAGAGGCAAAGTCGATCCTCTTTTAATCTCTCTCACTTCTTCTTCTCCCTCTTTTTCTCTTTATTTGATTTAAAAAAATAAATTTAGTGAATGTATGTTTCCCTAGTGAAGGTATCCTGTCATTTTTGCAAGGTACACACAATTAGTGTACGCATTACAACGTATGAGTAAGATTAATAGCCATTACTTTCCCGTTAGCGATCTCCATTGACATTCGGACTTTTAGATGTCACTGACATTGGGGATTGTAACGAAAGAAGTTATATCTAAGGAGATTTTTATCTTTTTCATGGACAGTTTAATATGGACTAGGACAGAATTGTTTCTGGCCAGTTATATTCTTGAACTGGACTTATCAAAATTGAACCTGGACAATCATTTGGGATCTTTTATTTAAAACAATCAGGGCAGTATTTATGCCTCACTTCCCCTGTGTGGACGTCTGCAATGTCATAAACAATATATGATACAAACCATAAACGTTTAAATAGATGTAAAATATTTAACAATAAATTTATTTTATAAATAATTTATGAAATAACAACGAAAAATGTAAAACCACTAAAATTAAAATGTAAACGTAAAATAATATTACAAATATAAAATATATTTTCGATTCCTTATCTTTATAGTATGTTCTTAAGAAGATTAATTTTTTTAATTAAACGTTAACTATCAGTTTATCTAAGAATACTTAGCAGATAAGATGGTTTGAGATTGAGTTCAAAGGAGTGACATATTCTGTTCGAAGGAACTTGTGTACATAACCATGAAATAAACGCTATTAAAGAAACGATAAATTTTATTCTTTGCGCTTGTCAGACGAACATTTGCTTTAGCCAGAATATTTACAGTGAATTCCAAAATTGTTTGTACAGTTTTGAATGTGATTTTTATAAGAATTTTTATAGGAAAAGTAAAGTATCCTGGAAATCGTAAGGTCGAATATGCTTCCATTTCTCCATGGGATTCGTCCAATATGTCACTCATCACTCAATTTATGGGTGGGATTAATAGTCATTACTTTCCTGTTAACTATCTCCATTGACATTCGGACTTTTAAGTGTCACTGACAATGGGGATTGTTACGAGTGACATTACATCGAGTATTAAGGTATATAAAGTTGGCAAACAGCATTTGACCGCCTGGTCGTAAAAGATCAGAAGAAAAACTATCCCACACACGCAGCTGGGTGGCAAGGGAATTCCCTAACTGAATAGCCAAAGCCTCCTAGACAGTTAGAAGTTCTAGAGAATTAGCAGGTCTAGGAGTCTTTGGAACAGCCCCTCTGACGTAAATGCAAGGAAACACATGGTAGAAGGGGGATGTGCGACTCCCTCGGACAGAATTTTGTAAGTGGGATGAAATGCGGAGAACAGATCGAACTGGGATACTCGGGGGGGGGGGACAAAAGTTATTGTACCGTTCCTGTAAGGACGAACTTTTCTCATGTTCTTTAATTAAGGCAAAATATAATTTCTTTGGCAGATAGTTTTCCCCTGGAAGCAATTATGTCTTAATAACTTTTTTACTTTACCTCAAATTGTTACTTTTATGACTATAAATCATGTCAGTCTGTTCTCTTCATACGTACTGTAATAACGCATTGAGTCATTTCTGGTATGTTTAAGAGGACAACAGAAAAGAAATGATTGGCGAACACCTCTCAAGAAGCAAGAACGCTAACTGATACAGGGACGTTTGCAGTCTAGATCAAACTTACAACTTCTTTATAGTATTTTAATAAAAATACTATAAAATATTCTTGATAGTATAAATGAGAATAATATTTAGAGATACAATTTTCAATTGTACAAATTCTGCAGACTTCCTGAAATTATTCAGTACGTAGACGCCAACTGGTCGAATTGGACGGCTCATTTGGACTAAATGAGTAGCACAGCATTGTTAAAAGAGCTCTACAATATAAGTCTACTGGATAAACAAAAAATAAACGAGGTAAACTATGGCTAAGATGGGTTTATTCTAAATTTTCATATTGAAAAGAACTGAAAGTTGATTAGTTAGTTTGGAACGCTACAGTTTACTGTTTTGCTATTCTAGGGATAATGAGACTCGAATTCACTGTTTAAACCGATTCCAAACGGCTACGAATACCTATCCTATCAGTGGGTTTCCTACTTACAAATTCTGGAACCGATGAGCAGCACACTAGTCATTCGACCATCTTTCGGTGGAAAGAACTAAAGATCAAGGAGGAGGTTTAGTTCAATTTGGAGCGCTACGCTCAACTGTTTTGTAACACGGTGATCGATGGTAAGGAATGACTCACTGTGGAAAAAACTTATTTGAAAAACTAGTCAAAGATAAGCTCTTACCTACCAGTGATAATGATGATAATTAAGATTATGATGTACCTAAAGTACCCCTTCTAGTTGAACCAAATTAGGATGAAGGACAATTTGGACACATAAACCAGGCTCCAAATTTTATCCATACGGGTTAGTTGCAAATTTTGGCTTATCTTGCTTCCACAAACGTATACAAACAGATAGAATTTTTTCCCTTTTTTATCGAATGCTTGGGCAGCTGCTTTTATTAGCAGTAGCCACTACAATGTTGCATATTTTATTGACCTTTTTTATTAGATGGGAGCACCATATACATAAACAAAATTATGATCTATAAAAGGCTCATTTCAAATACATCCAAGCTTAACTCGAGAACCGAACCCAAATTCAAAAGCATAATACGCTAACTATTGATACAATCTGAGCGGCACAGATATAATTCCAAGAATATTTTTCCAAAAAGTGCTGAATCAGAGTTTATATAAGGTAACAAAAATAATTCTTTTAACAATGAAGAAGAAAAAAATGATGAGAAAAAAAGGCTTTAGCATAATGGTAAAATTTAAATTTACGTCTAAAATTTAATGATAGTCTGACAGAAGTTTTGGACGCATTTTTGTAGAAGTGACCATGATTTAAATATTTCCGGTCTAAGTGGCTACTTTCAAAAGTGGATATTAATCTTTCAGATAATTAAAGCTTCATAATTTTTACAAAGTATCCATCTGAGGCATCAGCGACGATGAAAGTGGGGTAAAAAAAAAATTGGTACGTGGCACTTGTCCAGCTAGAGTGCATCGCCAGAAACACGTCTTGGCGCTCGTTCCTTGAACGGTGGGCGAGCATCAGGTGTGAATATCTGATGGCTTTCAGACCGTTTGCTTTCGTAACAGGGGTGCGTTGAACGCGTGGTAAATATCATCTTTAAATTTCTGCAAGGAATGTAGTGAACAATCAGAGCCTGACTAAGGCAGGGGCATATGAAACAGTTGCCTCGAGCCTCCAGATCAGAGGGGGTGGGTGGAGCCCTAATCGAACAGAAGGTTTATTTAACGTTTCCTTCTTTAACTCCTTTGAGACCAACGTCCCGTATACGCGACGCAGCGATTTCACTCGTGTCAGTTCAGCGTCGCCTCCTCGTGATGATCTCCGGTTGATATTGAGAGACCAACGTCACGTATGCGTAATAGGAGATCTGAACTTTTTATTTTAATTTATAAATACTAGATTTAATTACTAGACAGCGTAAATGGCAATGGTTTTCACAACGGTCGACTCGTCTAGCATTTACGTGCTGGTCCTCAAGGGTTTAATGAATTTTTTTTTAAACAAAATATCAGTACAATGTAAAATCCGTCAGTTTTATGCTAGCTTCTTCACTAATATATCGTATGAACTCAAAAGAAATCTTTATTTCAAAAATCCATGGCTTTCTAGGGCGGAATTTAGCTAAATTTTCGCAATTACGATAGACAAATTGGGCCAGTCAAAACCTGTATTTGTAGCCTTTTCTCGAAGTGCTTAGTACTTGTCCATGGTATTTTTCGTTAATTAATTCAAATTGCTAAAAAGTCTTTACATTTTCTAATTATAAATTTAAGTAGCATTTTTGTCAAATTTTGGCTCTTCAGATGTGCTATATCTTTTTATGGATATAGAATTGTCAGAAAATGAATATAATGGACAGAACAATATTTCATCTGACATTGTAGGGAGGGCTATAGCTATTTTAGGTTCTAGTCAATTTTCTTGTTATATATCTATAATGAGGGGAAAATGATAAATACCACTATAAAGTTCGGTTCTTCATTACTGAAGTAGTGAAGCAGAAGAAGTCCCACAAAGAAGTTTTTATCCTGGGCCCCAATTAGGTTAAGCCGGGCGCTGTGAACCACTAGAATGTTGTGAGGTCAGATATATTTTTCATTAGGAGTGAAATTAAAGGTCAGTGACGCAGCCCCAAATTATTTCTGGGAGGGTCCAAAGCCTTAACCCATTGAGGACTAGCACTTAAATACTATTACCGTTACCGTTTACGCCATCTAGTAACTAAATCTAGCATTTAAAAATTAAAATAAAACGTTGAGATCTGCTAGTACATATGATGGTCTTTCAATATCAACCGTAGATCAAAGAGGCGACGTTGAACTTATTAGAGGGAAATTGCTTCGTCGAGTATAAGAGACGTTCGTCGCGTAGGGGTTAATCACTAAAAAAAGTCATTACACACATAAAAAATTAATTCATACATACGTAAATCTTATACGTACATTCGTAATTTTGCGCACATACATAAATACGTCATAAAACGGATCAGCAGCGCTGTACGTAATTTCGTTGTATCTTGAAAAATATATTTGCAACCCCTTTGATTGTTTTAATTTACGCTCAAAGTTTTTACAAGGTGTAAATTTACCCAGTAAATACTGGAGCCTATTTAATTTACGCTCCGGTGTATACCGGACGAATTTAAGCTAAAATAATTTTAGAAATAGCAGAAAATAATGTTAAATTTCTCACCAGTTTGATGACTTGTTCAATTGAAAAGAAATGTTTTTAATCTTTTGGTGGTTGAAAACGATTTTAATATTTGCAGTAGAAACTAGTAATGCACACAAATTTAAATAATCTTAAAAAATCTTACAATGCATACATTATAAATATTTCGGAAAGAGTCCAAACCCACCCTTCCGCTATAAATACGTCCTTGCCAAAAGTGGATATAAACCAAAGTTGCAAAAAGCGTTCTTATCACAAAAGAAGATTTTAAACTTTGTAAGTTACATAAATCATTTTACTGGACTGCTTTATGACGGCGACCATTCTACTTCCTTTATCTAACCTCTAATTCAAACAATGCAGCTTCTTTGTATTTTACCTTCATTCTTCCCCGTCTTGGACGATCCCTTAGTTTTTCTGTGAACTGCATAAAAGAAACGTGTTTAGGTGATAAATTAAAAATCAATTTTTATTCACTCAAACAAAAGCTTTTTTTCACTTTCTGTCTCTCTCTCTCTCTCTCTCTCTCTGTCTGATATTTTAATTTTTGAAACTTTCCGAGTCTTGCTCAGTTTTCCAATTCGATCAATGCAGAATTGCCCAGACGCAGACTAATTCATGTGAATAATCCCTCTTTTGCGAAAATGCGCGGATCTCAGGCTCGTTTGCGTCTGCAATCGTTTTCTGTCTCGTTTACTCATCGAAATGGCTTGAAAGCAGTTATCTTATCTTCTGCCAGAATGTGAGTGTTAGAATATGGGAAGTGAAAAAAAAATGGGTAGCACTCCTACACTCGCTTTACACGGAATCTAAATTGTTGGTGCTGTATGTTATGCAACCCAAAGTTTCCGATTGGCTCCCACGAAAATCTCCTCAGTATCTAAAATAACATTTTCCGGTGACAAATATGGCTACAAAAAACATCTCTGGTGAATCCCCTATATAAGAATAGCTTAAGTTATGAAGGGGTTGTACATGGAATGGATGCAGCCATCCATGTTGGATTTTTTATGAGTTAAGGTTAGCAAAATTGAATGCGAGTTCGAAATCCACTCCATCCCCCTTTTCGTGCGTTTAACGCTATTATTTCAAGTCTTATTCTGTCTCTTATTCTATACTAAATTCATTCTTGATATGAATTTAGTATAGAATAAGAGGGGGAAGCGATGGCGGAGCGTAATATTTAAACTGGACTGTGTTTACTCGACCCTCATATACATGAATTAGTTCTTACACCATGTGTAGGCCTAGCGCGTTCGGTAGAGTGTCTGCCGATTTGATCGTCGTATTTCTTGGGGTGACGTTTCTGTTCCCGACACAGCCAAATTTTTCTAAACGTCTAATTAATTTAATATTTTCTGCTTTTTCTTTTAAATTCTTATTCCTAAAGTTGTTTTATTATTTTCAAAATTATTTTACAATTTTTAAAATAAATGTTTACTATTTTTTCAACTTTTTATGACTTAAACATTCTTTTCGTAAAGTAATAATAGCCTAAGTTATCTGTCTGTCTGTCCTCGAATTTAAGAAGCGGTTGGACCTGATATGGATAGAGAATCCATATTGTATTTTTGATGAGTAAGGGTTAGCAAAATTCAAAGCAAGTAAAGTTTATCTTTTCCTAAACTATAGATCCGATTCTAAAATAAATTGGTATGAATAAGCGTCGTATCACAGCGAAAAATTCTGTCATCTTTAAAACGTTCGAAATCCACCTCGTCCCCCCTTTTCGAGCGTTTAATGCCATTATATCAAGCCCTATTTTAGGAGCAGGCTAATAAATTTATCAATTTATCACATAGTAAATACGTAAAAATAACAATTTTTTCTAGCCTTATGACGTCATTCCTTTAACTATCTCATTTAATCATTTTTTTTTTTTTTAGATTATTTAAATATTTTCTGCATGATTTCTATAGGTTTTATGCTTAAACTTAGATATTACCTAAATAATTTTCTTTTATATTTGGCTTAAATAATAGGTTAGGTACATATAGGATAATTTTAATCGATTATTTTAGTAGAAAGATAATTCTCAGCCAAAAAACAAACCATTTTTTTACCTGCCTCATAGGATACGTTACAATTCTGGAAAATTAAAAATTTTACTGATCCCGTCATATGACGGGCTATATGCTAGTGGTGTAATATCACCGCTAGCGGCCGAGTGAAATCACTACAGAAATATTTGTATTACATGCAACGAATGCCTTCTCATTTTCTTTCAAAAGAAATAATTATGTAGGTTTAATTGCGGTGTAACCTCACAGCCGAAAAGTAACAAATATTTTAGTAGCTGTCGATTGGTGTTGCTTAACCCTTTCGTGGGCCATTTATTTCTCACTCCACGTTTCCAAACTTCCAAAACAGAGCTGCTAATTTTATTCAATCGATCGAACAATTTGATGACAGCGCAAAACCGAAGCGGGAATCAGTCTTCCCGTCGTTTCAATAAAAAGACCAATATATTATAATGGGTTTTGCGCTTCCCACAGGCGTATTTTGTAAGATCGTGTAGGAGGGAAGTAATCTTCCCACGGCCCACGAAAGGGTTAAAAGACTCCGTGATGACTATGACCTCGCCGAACGATGGCCGAATGGTAGAGCGTTGCTGACATGGTTGTTTCATCCGTTCGGAATCGAAGCCGGCTTAAAGCAGTAAATCCCGGTCTCATTAGCCCTCGTGAGCAAAGCAGTAGACCATGGCGCTTTAAACTAAGCCAAACAATAACTATGACCTCAGCGAAAATTCTTAAAAAACTAGCATACATCCCGTCATATGACGGAATCAGTAATATTTTGAATTTTCCAGAATTGTAACGTATCCTATGAGGCACGTAAAAAATTAGTTTGTTTTTATAGTTTTTGCATAATTTTATTGTATAATTTTGTTGGTGACTGGACAAAAAAATTTACAACTATTTCAGAGAAAGTTTTGGGAAATGTGTCGGAAGAATTTTAAGTCGAGGACGCTCCTTCAACACATTGTGTGCAGGTACATTTCGCAGCGGAATTGTCCCGGGAGCTGGCGTTTCAAGCGTAAATTTAGTTATTCAGTTAAATTTCAATAGATCGAAAATTATTTAATTTTTTGACCAACTTTTCGTATTTTATATTGATATATGTAAACAAATATATAAATAGAAATATATAAATAACAACCATAATATTTTTGTAAACAGAAAATATTTTTTTAGAGGATAAATTTATAATAGTATCGTAAATACGAAAAATGAAATAGAAATAATAATATATAGTTTTAATTTTTTCAAATTATGTTATATATAAACATTTTTACATTCCAAAATCTATGTAGTAGACAAGAACATTCGACTTCATTTTCCTGTTCCGTATAAATACAAATATATATATATATATATATATATATATATATATATATATATATATATATATATATTATTTTCACAAGGTTAAATAAAAATTTTAAATCTAAATTGATTTTTTTAATGAACCTTCCCTTTCTGTAGTTCCGTATCGATTGATGTAAAAACTAGTTTTTATTTGTCTAAATTTTTCGAGAATGTATGTAGGTGACAAGAACATTCGGCTTTGTTTTCCTGTATATACCATTATTTTTGTACCCACAAACCATGTTGTTACATTAACCCGTACTAGTACGTGACCCGCGCTCAAGTATCAATCGTCAGAAAACGTACTAGTACGTGTCCCGCATACAATGTGTTAAGCCTTTTTCTCACAAAAAAAATGACTTTCTTCTTTGATTTCTTAATTATTGAAAAATCTTGGGAATTAAGGAAATTCTCTTCGAATTTTTTCCATAAATCAAGAATACAGAGATCTAGCATTGATAGTAATAAAATGATACATATGGTGTTATATTTGCACAAAGTTCAGAAAACCATGGCGAATGTTTATTTTTCAGCTGTTCGTTCTCATCATTCTATTCGCTTACGGTTATCAGCCTGAACCTAATAATTTTCTCGTGTCCGATTTCGGGGGCATCTGAATTTTTTCTTCCCCCTTTGTGTAACAAATCTGGATTGAATCCGTTCTGAAATCGGAGAGAAAAAAAAAAGAATGAGAAGAATTTAGGGGAGAGCGACAGCCGAAATAGACCAGCGAATTGCTGCTGTGACATTGAAACGCGTATTACAACTGTCTTTTCGCATGCCAACGCGATTTCGCTCATTTAGCCTTGTGATTATTCGAGCAGTGGCATGGCATGAGATACAGTGGCAAGCAAGTATTTAACGAAAGTGGTGTGCTTGCATACCACTGCAATGAGATGGGACTATGTAATATCGGATACGTAAGAGAAATTTATAGGCTAGAACCAAGGACGTATTTATAGGTACTGAAGTCCGGGTGGTCTGGTTAGCCCTCGTGTGGCAAAAAGTAGACCGTAGCACTCCAACCAAACCAAACCAAACTGGGTGTCTGGACCCACTCCGAAATATTTTTAATAACTTTAAACAAGACTTTAAACTTCATAAAAATTGTATAAATTACTAGTTTCCCCTGCAAGCGTTTCAAGATCGTTTTCAACCATTAAAAGTGTAAGGATATATCTTCGCAATAGAACTAGTCACAAGTGGTTGACAAATTTAGCTATTACTGTCGGTGCGTATAGACATGACTATAAATGCAGATGAAGGTTTGGATAAGCTGGTATTAAAAGCTACAAGAATTTATCTACTATTATAAAACAATAGTTTATAGTAGTTAACCAATTCTTTATTAAAATTACATATTATTTAAAACTAGCATATAGCCCGTCATATGACGGTGTCAGTAAATTACTTTTTAATTTTCCAGAATTGTAAAGTACCTTATAAGGCAGATAAATTTTTTTTTCTGAGAATTATCTGGTATAAGCTCAATAATTTGTTTATGTTCATACTCATCTAAAGTCTCCCGATACTGTGAATGCAGTTTAGAATCACGTTGAATTCATTTAGAAAGATAATTAAAAGTTTTCTTAGCTACGTCTAAATTATCGCTCTATTCTTCTCAATTTTGTGCCACAGTAATTAACGGAAGTAAAGGAACGAAACTATCATTTCTACTACACCCTGAAGGTAGATGGAATTTGCTGTTAATACCGGTGATAAAATTTTCATTGCAATAAAAATTAATCGATGGTTAAATTCAAAATTATCACATATATACCTATTATATTATTTAAACCAAATATAAGAGAAAAGTATTTACGTAATATCTAAGCTCAGTAATAAAACGTATGAAAATAATGCAAACGATACTTAAATAATTTAAAGTAAGAAATGATTAAATGAGATGATTAAAGGAATGACATCATAATGATAGAAAAAATAGTATTTTAATCTATTTATTATGTGATAAATTGATAAATTTAATCGCCTGCCCTTAGCCGGGGAAAATGGGCCTTGAAATAATAGCATTAAATGCTAGAAAAGGGGGAAGGGTGGATTTCGAACGTTGCTAACCCTAACTCATCAAGAATCCAATATGAATGCCTCTATCCATTCCAGGTACAACAGCTTCACAAATTTGAGGACAGACATACAGATAACTTGGGTTATTATTATATAGGAGATTGGTGAAAAGGCAAGACTGCTTTTGAATTTTAATGTCATGCAAGATATGTAATTTTGTAAAAGAAAAGTAATATAATATGCCATAATTCTTTTCTCAATATTTTATTTTTATTTTCCCAGTTATTCATGAAGTCATTTTCGATTAGAACTACAATTTTATAAAGCACTATCCGATGTAACTACAGTGGACTCCGCTTAATGTGATCGCGGTTAAAATTATCAATCGCATACTGTTATCGAAATCTTTTAGTCCCGCTTTTCTCTATTCATTTGTGTGTTAAAATTATCGCTTTATGTGATCGTTACATCGGTTAATGTTATCAGTTTTCGAACCTCATTTTAACTGGCAAAGGAATATTCCCAATGTATTCAGGAGGAACCTATTGTTTTCTTTTCCTTCGATATTGTTCGAATTTTTGAGAATTCTCCCTCTTCCACCTAGGTAAATGGGGTATGAACAAAGGAGTGGGATAATTAATTACCCGTCCCTGGAATTTTTCAGAAACACGCACACCCTGGTGGTGGTCAGTGGTTGTCAGATAAGCATAAGGCAACACATTCTTATCGTAACTGAGAAGGAGCGTATTCACATTTTATGCCTTGCTCGCTTACATGCAACTTGTCGATATGGAAGCCAGAAAGCGAAATGATTTAACGTTAAAACAAAAGATCGAAATTCTAAATCGTTATGACCGGTTGATTGTGATTACGAACAATTTATTAATGAGCTTAATTCTTAAAAAAAAACTGTAGATAGTAAACAATGGAAGTCAATTATTTTAATTATGTATACAGTTCTTATGTTTTAAAAAATAATATACGGTACTTAAATAGTTCGTGTTCGTAATTTAGTTCGTGTGAATTAGAGGGGAGGGGGGGAAATTTATCTAATTATGCATATCGTTTATTGTTATCAATCGGTTATTGGTTTGGTTTGGAGTATTACGGTCTACTTTTTGCAACACGAGGGCTAATGAGACCGGGACCTACAGTTTAAAGACGATTCCGAACGGCTACGAACATCCATGCCACTGTGGGATTCGAACCCACGAGCTCCGATACCGAAGGCCAGTACCCTAACCAATCGGCCATCGTTCTACCAATCGGTTATTGTTATCAAAATCATGGTGTCCCAAACTGATCAGATTAAGCGGAGTCCACTGTAACAACATTTCAAAATAGACTCAAAGATCAAAATTACTTTTTTCAAAAATAACACGATCGATTAATACCATACAATAAGATACATATCCGTACTCATTTATGATTCGATTCAAGAGTATCAGCCTATAATAAGTGCTCTCAGACAGATTCATGAAAATTACTATATTCATAAAATTATAGTGCTTCGGACCAAAAATAAAGAACTAAAAAAAACCAGGGAACGAAAAAAGAACTTTGAGAATAAAAGGAAGAGTTTTTTTAAGGCGCTCTTAAAAATAGAAACTGATAATAAGGGTTCTCTCAACAACTTTAAGGACCGAACGAACACTAAAAACTTCAACGAATGTGATTAGTGGTCGTTTTTTTGCAAGTGCCGCACGTTCCAATTCGAGCTCGGGTGGGGCTTTCAATTATTTTAAAGCTTTTTATTTCGCCGACGATTCATTTTTCTCCTCTCATCCAGCGCTCGCGGTTTGTTAAAAAGGCTTGTAACTGTTTCTACTAACGGTAATCGAATCACTTCCCCGTCGTGTAAGCGAACTTATCAATGAAATTCTTTAATTCTAAGTATCCTTTTGAGTATCGATTCTATAACACCGATTCTGGCTTTACAAAGAGGATTTTGAGGCGAGATACTCAGCAGAACTAGCCGATATATCGGAAAAACAAATGAGACAACTAGCCGAATTCTGGGGATATTGAATAAACTGAAACCACAATAAAAAAGCGTCGGAAACTCCCATAATGCTAAAAGTCGGAAATCTCTATCGATTGTTCTTTCTAACAAGCACTGGTTACAGAAATGGGCATTAGAGAGACTGAGAAAGATAAAAATTCTTTGTGTTTTGTGTATATGTCCCGTCTGTTATTTTTCGGTATCTTATATATTGGCTACTAATTAGGGACTTTTGTCCTTAATTTAGTATTTCCTGCATAACACAAAATAGACAGTGTACTGTGTTCCATTGATATCATGGAAGTAAAAAATCAACTGTACCAATCTCTCTTAAGACCTTATCCCTCGTCAACCTGTAACACCGATTCAAGCTTTTCAAAGAAGCTTTTGAAGCGAGATACTCACAGAACTAACCGATATATCGGAAAAACAAATGAGACAACCAGCCAAATTCTGGGGATATTGAATAAACTGAAACCACAATAAAAAAGCGTCAGTAACTCCCATAATGCTAAAAGCCGGAAATCTCTATCGATTGTTCTTTCTAACAAGCACTGGTTACAGAAATGGGCATTAGAGAGAATGAGAAAGATAAAAATTCTTTGTATTTTGTGTCCCGTCTATTATTTTTTTTTTGGTATCTTTTATATTGGCTACTAATTAGGGACTTTTGACCTCAGCTTGGTATTTCCTGTGTAGCACAAAACAGACAGTGTGCTGTTTTCTATTGTTATCGTTGGAGTAAAAAATCCACTGTACCAATTCCTCTTAAGACCTTATCACTCGTCAACCTGTAACACTGATTCAAGCTTTTCAAAGAGGCTTTTGGAGCGAGATACTCAGCAGAACTAGCCGATATATCGGAAGAACAAATGAGACAACCAACTGAATTCTGGGGATATTGAATGAACTGAAACCACAATAAAAAAGCGTCGGAAACTCCCATAATTCTAAAAGCCTGAAATCTTTATCGATTGTTCTTTCCAACCAAGTACTAATTACAGAAATGTGCATTAGAGAAAATGAGAAAGATAAAAGTTCTTTGTATTTTGAGTATATATCCCGTCTGTTATTTTTCGGTATCGTATATGTTGGCTACTAATTAGGAACTTTTGACCTTAGCTTAGTACTTCCTGCGTAACACAAAATAGACAGTGTACTGTGTTCCATTGATATCACTGAAGTAAAAAATCAACTGTACCAATCCCTCTTAAGACCTTATAACTCGTCGACCTGTAACACCGATTCAAGCTTTTCAAAGAGGCTTCTAAAGCGAAACACTCAGCAAAACTAGCCGATATATCGGTAAAACAAATGAGACAACCAGCCGAATTCTGGGGATATTGAATAAACTGAAACCACAATAAAAAAGCGTCGAAAACTCCCATAATGCTAAAAGCCGGATGTCTCTATCGATTGTTCTTTCCAACCAATTACTAGTTACAGGAATGTGCATTAGAGAGAATGAAAGATAAAAATTCTTTGTTTTTCGTGTATAAATCCCGTCTGTTATTTTTCAGAATCTTATATATTGGCTGCTAATTAGGGACTTTTGACTTTAACTTGGTACTTCCTGTATAATACAAAATAGACAGTGTACTGTTTTCTATTGATATC